>CM057812.1:42502861-42827861 GCA_030067965.1 Latrodectus elegans
AACTCTTTCACATTCATTATATTATTATTATATAATACCCGGCTACTAGGATTTCCAAACTTCAGCACTAGAAGGGTCAGAAAAGATAGCACTTTATATAGTGGGGCCCTATATTTGTACCCTCGTGGCCCCTAAAAGTTTTCTTTCTTATACAGAAGCACGCAAAAAACAGAAAACCCACAAATGTAGCCTACCTGTCCCAGAGGTATCTTTTCACAAGGATAACATTGCGATCACGACATATTTAACGTGCCCTCAGCCGCCATTAGCGATGGATCTCTGAAGGGGTCGGGATTCGAAATCACTACCTTTTGATAACGAGACAAACACCCTAACCAACTAAGCGACCGCAACACTTGCACTATTATCAATGATTTTGGAATGTATTTCTTTATAGATTCATTGTCTAAGATCAAATATATATGAAATTGATGTGTAAAAAGAAATCCTTATTTCCCTATATTTGTATTTTTAATAATAAGCAATATAATTGTTATAAGTTATCAGTTTAGAGTTCTATTTATTTTCATTTTTTGATTTGATTTTTCTGGTATCTTCTGTGATATATATGATATATATATATATGATATATATATATATATATATATATATATATATATATATATATATATATATATATATATATATATATATATGAAATTAGCATTCTTATTACGCTAAATTAAAAGTCAATTCTTGGTTCTAAAAAGATTTTCTTCGTAAATATTCAGAGGCACTGTTCAGATGAGAAAAGAATCATTAAGTATTATTTTTAATCTTAATACATCAAATCAATTATTATGTTAATTAGAAAATGAGATCTTTAAGCATTATTTTAACTCTTAAAGCAATGAAAATTTCAATACGTTAATTTTTCAAAGTTCAAACATTTGAATATTAAATTTAGAAACTTTGCTATGTATAGATATTAACCCCTTTATCCTTATAGTAAGCTAACTTGTAGACTAACTTTCACTGTGAATAAGGCTTTAGTACTCTTAAGTAAGCTCTTAAAGTGTATTTTGAGAAAACGTGTCTAAGCGCATGTGTTACCAAATCACTGGAGAGAGTATCTATTATCCAATCCCTATCACTCACTGGAGAACCTCTTCTAGCTTCTTGGAATTAGGCCCCAACCACAGCAGTCTTCTGCAGAAATTGATTGCAGTGCTTCAACCCCCACGCCAGAGAAGGTTGGATGAATTTTTACCTTCAACATGCACCTTTAAATGATCCCATTTTGAATTTCTCGTAAAGTATAAGTTCCTCTTTTCAGCATAAAAGTTTCAATTTTCATCGCAGCACCAAGAAATTCTGTTTTCTGTTGGAGAAAATATAGTTTAGTTATTCTTGATTTTGTTCTAAAGTAGACTTGAAAGAAAATTCGAAAACTATTACTTTAGACTAAATGTAAGATTATTTTTTATGAGGAAAAAAATATTTAATTTTTTTTTTAAAATAGAATATTTGGAAATTTTGATTATATTTTTACAGATAAATTATGTGTGTTATTATATTTCTCGGAAAAAAAATCTTGATATTGATTGGTAAAGTCAATCAGGATTTTGCATTTTGTCAGTAATGCATTTGGTATTATTACTGACGATAACTTTTGAAATATCATTTTGAAATGGTTATCAATTTATTTTGTAAATACAAAAACCTAGTTTTTCATTACAAATGTCTTTTGTCTAAATATTTATAAAAATTAGTGACAATAATGTATACATTTTATACTGGAATTCATACTTTCAAAATTTTTGCTTTTATCAAGCTTGATTTTGGGGACCAGAATGTATGAACGTCATATTAATTTCATGTTATTTAAATTGCTTACTTTCTTTAATATCAAATTCATGAATAGAGAATGATGAAAAGAGTAAAACCTTTTCAATAAAAGCATTTGAAAAGCTATTGTAATCTGTGTGTGGTTGGTCAAAGAATCGTACTCATTATTGGAAGATGGTGGTAATTCCAACTCAAGCTATGATCACAGTGTCTTTCAAGTGAAATGATACTTCTAGGAATCAAGGGGAATCAAGGACCAAGTCTTCTGCCGATTGTCTGCTGCTTGATCTCTGCTTCTCCATAGTGAAGATGTAAACAACTTACTCAGCTGAATGGTTTGCAGTCTTGTAGCGAAGTTATTATTATTAGTCAGATTTTAATATTTATTGCATTACGCTCTCACGATTTATTGTGAAAATTTGAATTCAAGTAGCCTGATTTTATCATTCCTTAGTAGGTCTGAAGTGTTTTGTAAGAGAGTGATATATATATATGTGGAGAGGAGAGAGAGGGCAGAGGTAGAGATATATATATATATATATAGAGTATATATATATATATATGAGATATATATATATATATAGGAGGATATGTATATATATATGATATATATAGTGATATATATAGGCGATATATGAGGATGTTATATATTAAAGCTGAACTTAATTCACACCAATTCAGATTTACCCTTGTATGTATTGAAAAATTTTGCACTAAAAATTCGTTTTGCTTTTCTTTGTTTGAAGTGTCCAGTTATGATTTACAGGATTGTTAAAAAATTAGAGTTAGCAAATAGAATATTGTTACATATTATAATATTAATATTGCTATCATTTAATTACATTTGATAAAATTTTTTTCTCTATAGTATAATAATTGATGGAAAACCGTATTTCACATACACCTAAAAATTTTTTTTAAATGCTTGAACATAAATATTTTTTTTTTAAACACCAAAAAATTTATCCCAAATATAATAAATAATTGATCTCACATTTTTTAGGTGAATGGATCTTTAATGATAGAGTTTAGCGCAAGTTATCAATTGGCTAATCAGATTTTCGTCTGTCATTTTTAAGTGATTTTTTTAAACAATGCAGAATAATTACAATAATTACTGTTTGATACGAATTATCACTTTTTTTAAAATTTAATGGATACTAAGCAGATTTTCCTAATTATACTCTAATCAAAATTTGATTTATAAAATGATTCTGATATAAGTTGAATAACTTTATAAAAAATGAAATTGCCGCTTAGAATATTTAGTAATTATTATCTTTCACTATTATTGAACATAACTTTCAACAAGAGATTTTTATCAGTCAAATGAATTTCTTAAATTATTTGAATTACCAATCATGAAAATCATTATTTATACTTCTTCTATTTTGAAAGAAGTAATCAAAGGAGGGATGTTAACTAGCAATACTGTGAAAGTTAAAATATTTAGAACTCTCACTATCGTGCCGCCATCTATTGATTAAATTTGCGTGTAAACTTCCCATAAATATTTTACGACTCAGCAATAATTTATTTATAGACGACACTTTGTTTATTCAAGAAGTTTCATTGGATGGGAGTAGCAATAAGTTATATATAAATTATATTATTCTTTCTTATGAAAACATAAATTTTTAGGTATTTTTTGTAAGTGTAACCGTATTGAAGTATTTATTTACGTAAACAAATATATATCTGTTCATTAAAGTAAGGTTATTAGATTAAATTTAAAAATAAATTAAAACTTCTATATTAATTCAATTTTTTTAATATTTATTTACTCAACCTTAAAATTTAAAATTTGAAAAAAATATTTATATGGATTAAAAATTATTTTGCAATTATTGAAAAAAATTGAATTGCTTTATAATGGTTTCCTAATAAATATGCCACACTTGAAAGCGTTTTAGAAATGTAAAAATGTAATGCTTTCTATGTGATTCAAAAGAATTGAATAAAAAGTTATTATAAATAAGAAATAAATTAAAACGGTATGCGTTTTTCTGGCTTAGTAAATTTTAATTTAAGATTATATATAAATTATGATATTTAAAGTATATATTTAAAGTAAAATTTATTGCCGATTTAAATACAAAATCCTTAATCAGAAATTCTTTTAATTTAAATAATAGTTATAGAATAATTACGCACTCATAAATTATCTTTTCAGATTATTTTTTCCTATTTTGTATAAAGTTTCCTTAACGATCTTTTGGGAAATAATTATTTTTAAACAAAGAATAGCTTTTAACTATCAACGTAAGCTACTAATTTTCGTTAAAAAATTGCAAATTTGTATTATTCTTTTTAGATATCAAATTAAGCTTTTTAAACAATAGAGTGTCTTTTTCAGCCTATTATTCACTGTTTTTATTATGAAAAAATAACTACTGTGTTTATGAAGATAATAGAAATAAAATTGCACTGAAATCGTCATTTAAATAATATTTGCTCTCTTTTGTAAAGCAAAATAATTAATATAATTTTTTCCTTTATTTTTAAGTAAGGAAAATGTATTACATAATTATTATTTAAATAAAATAATGATATAAATCTTTAAACAATAAGTATAAAGCCTTTTATTCGTTTTGAAATAGGTATTTTTAAACAAAAATGTTATGAATCCAAGGAAAATCGATTATTTCTTTAAAAAAGGCTAATGTATTATCATATAAAATCTCTTCAAAATAAATACATCAAACAAAACTTCTATACAAAATTTAATTGAACAGTTTTTTTTAATTATTTAAATAACATAAATATAGCAATAAATGAACATAAAATGATTTAAGAAATTACTACATGGTGAAAGAAAATTTAATCATAAAATGATTTACAGATTTTAAGTATATAAAATTTAAACAAATCACAACTTCTTAAAGGATAAAAAACGCATCATGTTAAAGAATTGTCATTTATTTATTTAGTCATTTAATAACAGTCTTTTGTCTCCAAAAACTAATTAATCATAAGAAAATAATTGTTGATTTAAAGATATGAAATCAATTTTCTTTTATTACATTAAAAACGAACATTTCCAGAACAAAACACCCTTGTAAGATTATAAAGGAAAATGTCTTCATTTTTTAAAATTTTAAGTAGTTTTAAGATAAATAAATTAGACAAAAGTTATTTAATGTTGCTTAATAACATTCAGCGAAATTAAAGGTTTGAGATAAATTTTAATGAAGAAGTCTTTGTTAATATTTTAATTGGATAAAAAAAATATTTCTCTGTGATTGCAATTGATAAAGTTAACTGTAGATGTAAATGTATATGTATGTAGATTTTTATATTATTTATCCTATTTAAATTTTTTGATTAACTAACTTGAAGTATAAGCAATATATATATATATATATATATATATATATATATATATATATATATATATATATATATATATATATATATATATATATATAATGCAAGTTTAGATATAGAACTGAAAAGTAGAAGAATATATAAAAAAAAACATTTATGCTTAATAATACATTCAGCGCAAAAGCAGCTAAACTAGAATTACTAAAATATAGTTAATATTATATTTTATAAAATTAATAATCAAAATACCAAATAGAGAATAATACATTGAAAATACATGGAAGAATTTAGAAGAAAAATATCAAAGAAAAATGAAACGAAGTACTAACATGGCCAGCTTTGTCACGAAGGGGGGGGGGTGTTGACCAGATTGTCAGAAAGTATGGGATTTCTGCACTTGCCCATGACATAGTCTTAAAGAAGCCAGTACTACCCAAAGCCACAACAATAGTTCAAACCAAAATATCAAACAAGATTACAAGAATTAAAATTTAATCTAAAATACACAAGCCAAAATCCAATGTTGCCCGAAATCCATTTAATATATAATAATTAAATTAAAACCTCATCCAAATACATATCTAAATACAAGTCCAAATCTGCAAGATCCGCACCACATACTATATGTAAACCAAATAAATACACAAATTAACGACTAAGTGCAATACGATATTGTCATTTCAAGCTTCTTATAAGACCTTTAAGGATTGAGTGACCCTTATGTATTATAAAACTACGCCTTACTTCACTCGTATAAGCAATGCTGTACTAGCCAAATATAGTATTTAATAAATTTAGTTGGAATGCCGTTATAAGTTAGAATAGTTTCTAATCTATTTATTTGTTATTGATGTTCTTTAAATTATAACATTTATTTTATATTCTATTAAGTTGATTAAAAATAATATTTTTATAAAATTTAGTTGAAATGTTTGAACTCCAGAAAATTAGTTATTAACTTTGAAATAAAAATTAGGAATATTTTCATATATGTCAGTAAATATGTGGTTATCTTTTATCGTAATTGAAATATTTAAGAAAATCTGTTTTTAAGTTATCTGTATTAGTTTTAGTTAATTTTAATTCCTCAGGATATATATTATTTTAAATTTTATCAAATTCTAGGCAATTAAAAATTATAAAATTGTCAATATATCTGTAAGCAAAAAGCATTTATAAAATAAATGATTTTTCATAGTAATTTAAAAATAAATTTGCTAATGTACTTCGAAATTTGGAACCCTGGGGAATGCCGTTAACTTGTAAATACAAATTTTCTCCAATTCTATAAAAATAAAGAAATACATTATCAGCAAATATGTATATATATATATATATATATATATATATATATATATATATATATATATATATATATATATATATATATATATATATATATATATATATATATATATATATATAACATGAAAAATATTGAAACCAGAAAAACAAAATTGGAAAATTACTGAAATACAGAATACAAATGATAAAAATAAAGAATAGGGACCACGTTTTCGTCAGGAGGAAGATTGTCAGCTATGCAAAGTAAACCTTCTTTTAGTGGCATGCACGAAGGACAAATGTTTAAAATTCTTCAAGTAAATCCTCCGAAGAGTATTCGAATTAAAAGAAAATTACTGATACACTTATTTAAAGATTAAAGTAAATAGAAAAATATATATGTATAGGAAAGTGAACATAGTCAAGTAGATGAAACATACACACAGTAGGAAATCAATCAGATTGAATTCACATAGCAGAATAAAGAATGAATAGCAAAAGGTAGATATGAAATTGGTATAAAGAAATAGTTGCCAAGAATTTAGAAACATGCACTAAATTTAGTGGTTTATAAACATGAAGTAAATTTGAAATTAACTTGTATTATATTGGGTGTCTTCCTTGCAGGTCAGAAAAGAGTGTTTACTTTGAATTGTTGACAATCTCCCTCCTGACAAAGATGTGGTCCTTCTGCCATTTTCTTATAATTTGCATTGTATATTTTAGTAATTTCCAATTTTCTATTTCCGGTTTCAATATTCTTAATGTTTTATCTTATTTTTTTTATACAGGCAAATCCTTCCTTAGCTGCTTTTGCGCTAGCTAGATTTTCTGTAATGTATTGTGATCTATATTTTACAGTACTGTATTCATTACTTTAATATATATATATATATATATATATATATATATATATATATATATATATATATATATATATATATATATATATATATATATATATATATAGAATATTCTTCTGCCGGACAACTTGTTTATTGGTCAGGGTGTTTGACTACGGATAGGAAGGTCCTGGGTTCGAATCGTGGTTCAGGCAAGGATGTACTTAATCTCGCTCTATCCTGTCTTTGTCCTTTCCTTGTGTGCGTGAATGAAGTATGAATGATGCCTACCCTATAAACGGGTCCCTATGGCATGTGTGAGGGTGCGATGGTGTCCCACCCCCTGTGGTGCACCCGGGGCAGCGCCTTGGCGGCAAAGAGGTCGCTGTTTCTGGGCGGTTCCTTGGGTATCAGGGAACAATAAATTAATAGACTATGTTGCAGTTGTAACTGTCTACAATCGTACATTGGAAAAATATATATATGATATTCTTGAAATATACTAATGTTTCTCTTATTTAGAAAAACAATACTAAAATAACAAACATTTATTGTCATTATTTGCATTTAAAAAAATAAAAATCATAAAATAAAAAATAAAAAAAAACTAAAAAGGGATTTTAGTGCAAATGTTGGCATCGTTCTAGTTTTCTTGAATAAAGTTCTAGAAGTAAGTAATCTTTTTTTCATGCTGAAACTTTTGCATGCAATCCGCTTAAGACACTGCGAGAAGAATTTTACACAGAGATCAATGTTTGACATCTACGTAAATCTGTTTTTAGAGAGTAAACATGCTTATTTTAAAAAGAAGATATAAATTCTTGTGTGGGGATACATTTTGTGTTTGGTATTACCATTCATATAAGTATATTGGATACTAAAAGTAATAAAGCTCGGAAAAATATTCGAGTTTTTAACATTTTTATAATAGTTGAGTTCTTAGAAATTCCTGAACTAAATCTTGTTTTGTTTTATTTTTTAATAATTTGCTCATAAACTATATATATTATTTTATTTTAAATACTTTTTTATTTATTCCATTGCCTTGCAATTTTATAAAATATTTAAGACTGAAATAATGTATTAAATTTAGCATACATTCATTTTATTATTTGTTTTAGTATCTGTTTTCCTTAAATTTACTATATTACATAGTATTATTTAAAAATTAGTAACTATTATAGATTTCTTAGACTTCTTTAATCACAATGCAACGTTAAAATGGATGTTAAAAATTTCAATAAAAATGAATAAATTTATACTAAATACTATACAAGTTGAGTGCTTGTTGAAGAAAAAAAAATTCACTTTATTTATTTTTTTATTTATGTATAAATAAATTTATACATAAATAAAAATACAAAAATACACTTTAGTGACAAATTATAACCATAAAATAAAATATTTATTCAAAAATCTTGTAAAGCATGTAACTACCAAATGCTCAGATGTTAAAATATAAGAAAATTAAGTATAAATAATATGACTAAATACATTCAAATTCACTTATAGCAAGCGCGAAAGGTAATTGCTATTCGTTCGTTATAACACTTATATTATTATGTAATATGTATTATATATCGTTATAAAAAAATTTCTTGAATGATTATGCTTATGATAAAATGATAAAGATGAGTTAAAATTTACTATATCATGTGTATTCCAGTTATTTATTTTTAAGTTTTACGGTACAAAATGAATAAATTAATTTATTTGGTTCTTTGAAATATAAAAAAAACTAATTTTATGCTATTTTTTTAACTACTTTTTATTTAAGAATATTATCAATTATTTTGCAATCTATTAAATAAAAATTTATAGTTAAGAATATTTTATCCAATTTATGGAATTATGATTATGTACTATTTAAGCTTTGAATGATTTTTAAGAAATCATTTAATATTATTTATAAATGTAATATCAAATTTATCAAAAATGTATTCTTAATAATTTATTTTTTCATTGCTAAAAATGATTATTTTTCTAAATATAAAAAATTTATTTTGATGTATATCATAACTTCATAAAAGTAGAGATTGTTCAATTATTTCCAAATGAATGCAACTCGTATTATTTCATTTAATTTACATTAAATTATTTTTTCCCATTTCAATTACAAAATAAAATGTGTTTCGGCTATCTTAATTCAGAAAATAAAATATCTGGTATGTTTGTGGAACAAAAAGAAATCATCATTAAAATGAATTAAAGGAATTATTTTCTTAAATTCAGTGAATCTTTCAAATTATTAATTCAATCCTTAGATTTAAGCTAATTCATTTTTAAAACTCGTTTCGCATCGAGTTAGAATGTTTATTGTTTCGTTATTATGAGCGAGATATAAATATTAAATCTCAACATTTTAAAAATAAATTTCCTTAATCTTGTATGAATTTAATTATAATCATTCATTAGTATGCAGTTTCTGATAATCAACTTAATTTAAAATCGAAAGAAGGAGTGGGCATTTATGGGGATTTAAAGATTTTAAACATCATATTTCAAATACATTTGATTTTCTCATTTGAAGAATTTCAAATAATCTTACTTCGAATTTTCTTAAAATTATCTAAAGGGATAAAAGGCAAATATGTATTTTCTTACTATTTTCTTATATTTTATATATAATCATTCCTCGAGTGAAATTACGGATTTTAAAATTCTTACAAAAAGATGTAAATGTCAAAAACATTTCATTCAGGGTAGTTTGTACGAAGGGAAAAATAAACATCTTATTTGGACATAATTTCTTACAAGTTTATATTGTTTATTACATTATCTTACAAATCATGATTTTCAGACTTTAAAATATCATATCGAAGCTATTAAATAAATCTGAATATTAAGATATTGTTCTAATTAGATAAAGAAAAATAGCTATATTATGTTGAAATTTCACAGAGATAGTTTGTATATCTAATATTCTCTCTAATTACGAGATACCAAATAAAGGTATCAATAATTAAAACGAAAGTGAATTAGAATTATAAACAGTATATGAAATTATTTTGTAACATATTTTTTCTTTGTAGTGTGTTCTTTCTACAAGTATGAGGTGAATTTACATGATGAAAATACCTTTCAAACTAAAACCAAACCATTTTATAAACTATAGATTTCGATTTTAAATTTTCTTGGCACAGTAGAACACTCAGAATTATTATTCAACATTTTATTTGCTTCGAGGATAATCCCTGATGATTTAATTTTCTTTAGAAAAATTCAGTTCCTAATTTCTGAGAAAAATCACAGTTTTCCAAAAAAGTTCATGCTTAAATTTGTAAGAAATAAGAAATTTTATTATGTTTTAAGTGTTATTGCTCATATTATTTATCTCGCTGATTAATTATTGAAATACGTACTTTAGTTGATTTGTTATCTTTTAGAAAATTATATGGAATATCAACCAAATCACCTTATGAGGTTCCAATGGGGCATTCAGTTGATTAATAATATTTGGTTGTTGTTATCGTGTGCCTGCTAGGCTGGCAAATTAAGGTTCGTTGCTCCACTTTTCCAACTGAACCCTATTTGGTGTGGAGTGCGACTTCTTCGGTACACATGCATGCACATAGGGACTCATTTATAGGGTTTTTAACTATTCACATCTAATTCACACACAAGAAAAGGACAAAGACAGAATAAACAGAGCGAAATTACATCCATGCCTGAGCTGGGATTTGTACCCAGAACCACCCTATCCGTAGACAGGCAAGGTGACCACTAGACAAGTTGGCCGACAATAATATTTGGTATTAAATTCATATACCATATATGTTTTTTACAATATTTGCAAATTCTTTGGTATCTGACATGCATTGCTTCCAATGTCAAATATTCATGTTTACATAGAATTTTTTTTTTTTTTTTTTTTTTTTTTTTGCCGTAAAGGAAACTTATTAAAATTCCAATGATAAGGATGGCGCACTTAAAGATAGCAGAATGTCGATTTTATGTCCAGTTCTTTTTGAGATTTTCATATCAAATCTAATACATTATTTTAAGAAAATTGTAGTCCTACCGCAAAACATCCATGCCATCATAATAATTATAATAATTTTTAAATCAGATTCTTTAAAAAAATTCAAATTTCAAATGAATGGTAAATATTATCATCATATGTAAAATCGGATAAACAAAATTACTATATATGTTTTGCGAGGTTTTTTAAACAAAAATAATTCATACGCAATTTATTAAATGGTTCAAACGTAATTAATTAAGAATAGCTCTCTTCTTATAATAAATGTATCTGAAAGAGCACAGGTGCCGTATAATCCAGGATGCCAAATTCTGAGTTTATGATTTTTTGGCGGATTTTCTTATATATCTGGCAATCTGGATTTTATTACGTCATAGAGATGGAGACCTATAAAATTATGCAGTAAATTATATTTAGGCAACCTAGTATTTATTTCATCGTGCACGCCACAATACGTCATCTTCGCAACATTACTTCATTGCCAAAAAATTAAGAATTTGGAACTCTAGATTATATGGCACCTGTGCCGCTGAAAGTAACGCACAACACATATGGTCAATAGCCCATGCACGCTGGCTTTGCAATATTTATCATTATTTATTTATTTCACAGATATATACTTCAGTTACCAAAGTTGGACTTAGGATATTTCATTATGGTTAATTTTCAAAACAGAAGTGGTAATCCAATGAAATCATATTACATAAAGAGGGATTCAATCATTACAAACACCCTTTTCTAAGTTATAATCAAAATTCAGAAATATTTTTTTGAGTTGAATACGCAAATAATATTAATTCAATAACCATTTCAGCATTTGAGTTGAATACCCAAGTACAAATTGTCAGGTATTGAAGAATATCATCGTTAGATTCCCAACGTTTTTACTTCGTATTTTCAAACTCAAATCTTTATAATGGCAAAAAAAAAAAAGAAAAAGAAAAAAAAAAAAAAAAATTTTTTGACTTTACCTAGTCACTTCACTTTGGAGTGAGTAATTTATAGTGAAATAAAATTTTTATTTATAGTTACCAGTATTCATTTTTGTGGCCATGTTTTTGCACCAGGATATTCCTGTACTTAGCTCAGAGATAGTCTGTAGCAGGAAGTGTTCTTAATTTAGAAGCAGGAACCAATCAGATGTACCCCCAATATTCGATCTGCCACTCCCAGTGGTATCATTTCACGTAAAGTACATGAAAGTTCTACCTATTTAAAGTCCTTTGCCACGTTTAATGAATACGAATGATTATTGGAGAATCCGAGATTCAAGCTGTTTATTCAGCCCATTTAATGTGCTCCATTATCGTTTAGTGAATACAATGGATCTTTGGTTAAATCAAGATTCAAGCTCTCTATTCAATCTATTTAACGTGCTTCATTAACGTTTAGTAAATACGGCGGATTTTTGGTTAAATAGAGATTCGAGCTCTCTATTCAACATGTTTAACATTCTCTATTATCGTTTAGTGAATACAATGGATCTTTGGTTAAAATGATACTCAAGCTCTCTTTTAAACCTATTTAACGTGATCTATTAATCTTTAGTGAATACAATGGATATTTGGTTAAATTTAGTGAATACGGTGGATTGTTGGTTAAGTAGAGATTCAAGCTCTCTATTCAACATGTTTAACTTTCTCTATTATCGTTTAGTGAATACAATGGATCTTTGGTTAAAATGAGACTCAAGCTCTCTTTTAAACCTATTTAACGTGATCTATTAATCTTTAGTGAATACAATGGATATTTGGTTAAATTTAGTGAATACGGTGGATTTTTGGTTAAGTAGAGATTCAAGCTCTCTATTCAACCTGTTTAACTTTCTCTATTATCGTTTAGTGAATACAACGGATCTTTGGTTAAATCAAGATTCAAGCTCTCCTTTCAACATATTTAACGTGCTCCATTAATCTTTAGTGAATACAATGGATATTTGGTTAAATTGAGCGAATACGGTGGATTTTTGGTTAAGTAGAGATTCAAGCTCTCTATTCAACCTGTTTAACTTTCTCTATTATCGTTTAGTGAATACAATAGATCTTTGGTAAAATCGAGATTCAAGATCTCTTTTCAACCTATTTAACGCACTCCATTAATCTTTACTGAATACAATGGATATTTAGTTAAAGTTAGTGAATTCAGCGGTTTTTTGGTTAAGTAAACATTCAAGCTCTCTATTCAACCTGTTTAACTTTCTTTATTATCATTTATTGAATACTATGAATATTTTGTTAAATCTAGATTCAAGCTGTCTATTCAACCTATTTAACATGCTCCAACCACTTTTATTAAATACAACGGATCTTTGGATCTGTCGAGATTCAAGCTCTCTACCTTCCTATAATTAGAAGAAAACCCTAAGCAACCAGAACATCCTACTTTCAGTGACCATGCTGTAGCTATTAGCAAAAATTATCGCCGCTCATCCACTCTTAAATTAGCTAGGTTTTATAATAGTTAATAGAACCATTTTTTCAAGAATTCAAATTTGAATTTTAAAATGTTTTTCATTTTTGGAAATGTGTGTCGCATGTCCATAAATATCTTTGATGAGTAGAAATTTCTTAATATTTTTAATGAAATGCTCAAGAAATGAAAAGGCGCTTAAGATATAGGCTATTTATCAAATAGTTTCAGTGAGTGCTGTAAAACAGTGCGATTTATACTCATACAATTATTAATCGTGATAAGAGACACAAAAGTAACTATAATCATAACTAATAATTTTCTCTACTTCTCTTTTATTTCTTATTTACTATTTTCAAAAGTGAACATCATTCAGTGCTTATCTTTTCACTATGTACAGAGTAAGTTAAAAAGTTAGCTTCATCTAATTTTAAGTGTATTCAAATGAAAGTGTAATTTTTGTAAGAAAAACAAATAATATGCTCATTGCCTAGCATACATTTACACACTAAGTTCAGCCCGCAGCAACGATAAATAGGATGATAAAGACGGATGTTACAGAGATTAATTGCTCTATGTTACCTTATTTCCTATTAATATTAAATTTTACTTATTTCAGATACTTATTTTTAAACATTTAAATTCTATAAGAATAAAAGATTTTGCGTTTTCCATAAATATTCGAAAAGAATTTATAAAGAATTTATTTAAATATATTTGTAAACCTATTTTTATTTATATTCTATATCATATCTATATTTATATTCATTTATCATTGATAATATACCAAATTAAGCATTATCAGCTTATAAATGTCTTTTTTTTATTTAGTAAAAATCTCATATTGGAACATGGAATCTTTAATAATTCAACATAGAGCACTCTACTAAAGAATTTTTACCATAACCACCATTGCAGCTTAATTCCTTAATATCTGTCTCTGATTACTGTAAAAGATAAATATTGGTTTTTTTTTTTTTTTTTTTTTTTTTTTTTTTGAATTTTGTCCTCGAAATTAAAAAAAAAAAAATGAAAAATAGTAATCTTTAAAATTGTTAAAATGTGGAATTAATAACAAGAAATTTATTCAAACGTGGCTTTTTACGTTGAACTTAACAATTATTTTGTGTACGTAAAATTTAATATATATGATTTACTTAGCTGTCATAAGAGAGTATTTGAATTATTATTTTATTTCTTATTATATTAAACGTCAAACAATACATGATTTTTTATTTTATATAGCTTAATCGAAGAATAATGTGCCTGACATTTAATATGTTCTCATTAGTTTTAAATTAATGAACAAACACATGAATTTCGAATAAATATTTGAGAATAAGCTCATTAACAATTAATTCAAGCTTACTATTTTAATTAATTTTGTAATTAAATTAAACATATTTATGTTAAATATGACATAGTAAAAAATAAATAAATCAGTTTCTTTATCATATTTTGTTGTCACAGTTAATTAAATTTATATTTGAAAGCATATTAATATAAATAATTTTCTAAATAAGTACTTTCATCCATTGATTCAGAATATGTACCTTTATCTAATTGAAACTAGAATATGTTTACATATTTTTTTAGTTTTAATTTATGAATAAATTTTAAGAAAATGTTTCGTTATCACTCATTTCATCAAACTCAAATTTTTACTGGTGCATATAAACTAAAATGTCTACGTTGAATAAAAATGATTCATAATTAAACTTAAGAAAATTAATGTTAAAAATAATCTACAAAAGTTTTAAATTGCAAATATCAGGTGTATGCATATCAAATGAGAAGATTGCTAAAGATGTCTCCACGCATAAATGCAAACATTACGAAACCATGACACGTGATTCTTTATAGTTTGAACTTTCATACTCACGTGTAGCTTATATTTGGACGAGTTTCAGCGTTTATTGCTTTTTTTTTTTTTTTTTTTTTTTTTTTTTTTTACTGTGTTGAAAATGTCGAATCTTATGTCTTCCGACCACGATTCATACACAGCATTAATTGTTTGTTATTATCTGAAGAAAAATGCTGCAGAATCACATCAAATGTTTTTAAAAGCATACGGTGGCAATCCTCCTAGCCATGTGCACTCAAACAGGTGGTTTGAAAAGTTTCAAAATGGTGATTTCAATGTGAGAAACGAGGAGCGTGGGAGACCAGCAAAAAAATTTGAAGATGCTGGATTGCAAGCATTACTTGATGAAGATGATGGTAAAACGCAAGAACATCTTGCAGAACAGTTGACTGTTGACCAGAGCACTGTTTCCCGTCGTCTCAAAGCAATGGGCAGGATAATAAATGTCGGTAGATGGGTATCACACGAGCTAATGAACCGTCAGCAGGAAAACGAAAAGTGTGCGAAATATTGCTTTCCCGTTACAAACATAAGTACTATATCCATTGTATTGTGATTGGCGATGAAAAATTCTTTTATTTTGAGAATTTCAAGTGTAATCGATCATATTTTGACCCCGGATAACCATCCAAATCGACCGTAAGGCCGAATCTCTTTTACCGCTAGAATTCTATGAATTTCTGGGATCAGGAGGGATCAATCTATTTTGAGCTCAAACCCGACGAAACCATTCATACTGATCACTACAAGCAATAATTACTTGATTTGAACGATGCTATACTTGAAAAACGCGAGCAATACAAGAAAAAGCAGCATAAAGTGATTTTCCTTCGTGATAACGCACTTAGCCACCGTGCTAAACCGATCAAGGACATAGTTAATGCACTCGGCTGGGAGCCCTTAGAGCATGCAGCTTTTCTGCCAGACTTGGATCCTTCCAATTACCACTTATCTGCATCACTGGGACACGCATTGGCTGATCAACGCTTCACTTCTTACGAAAACGCCAAATTTAGGCTTGATGACTGGCTGGTCTCAAAATATCCATTAATTTTTTTGACGTGGTATTCACGAATTGTCCGAAAGATGAGGAAAATGTGTAGCTAGCGATGGATATTTTTTGAATAAAGAAATATTAACATCTATCGCCCGTTTATTTTAAAAACAATCGTCTCATTTTATTTGCATACACCTGGTAAAAACTATTTTTATGCATAGAAATGAGTATGTATTTAAACGATGGAAACACTTAATGTGAATTTCTCAATGAAATTTGTTGTAATTTTATTATTGGCGAACTCAGTATTTCACATTTACAATTACTCCATTTAATTACTTTATAACAATTAGAAAATCTAGAACTGCATATTTATATTTAATTTTAATAGTAAATTGATTTTTAAAAGTTGCAAATGTCAGTTTTGCTTAACAATCGTTTTAAATATAATTATTTACAATAAAAAATCTTGAATGTAATGAATTGAAATGAATGGCAACTAAGAAAATTTTAAATTCTGAAATTCAATTTCTATAGTCTTTAAATGGATTTTGGATTTCAAACATCTGCAAATAATTTAAAAAATGTTTTACTCAATATATTTACTCAAAATCAAAATAAAATGTAAAAATGCATTTAATATTTTTACTCTTTTTAACTATTTTATTTAAAATTATGAATTCTTAGAGGCATGATTTATAATAAGTATATAATTATTTAAAAAGCTAATAGGTATTTACCTTAGCACTATTTCTTTGATAGCACAAAATGAAACAATTGAAACACATTTTTTCGTATTATTTATTTACTTTTCAACAGTCAAGGATGTTCTATAAAATGCTTTCCTAATTTCCTAATGCATCAAAATGTTTTAGAAAACAATTGTGCCCAAAAAGTGAATGAGTAATATTATTAAACAATATAAAACAATGTAATCTAAAATATGCTGACGTTTTTAATTAAGCATAAAATTAATCACAATGACTTAGAGAATCAAAAAACATAGATAAACAGCACTCATTTATTTATTTATTTTTGATTTAATTAAAATTTTACGATTAAATTAATCTGAAAAATTTAAATTTGCTATAATATCCAAAATAAAATGATAAACTAAAGGAAAAGATTAGTCCAATTCAGACACACGCACACGCACGCACACACACAAACACACACACATACACACACACATACACACACACACACACATATATACCGCTGCTCCAGGTCACTGACCACAGAAGCTGCCTCTTACCTCACCCACGATTAATTCACAAAACATTTCAAGACCTGCAAAAAGTGTTCTTCGGTTCAAGTCTTCGTCAGGATGGAGATGGGCAGCTATGCAAATTAAAACTCTCTTCTGACATCCACGAAGGACAAATGTCTAAAGATCTTCGAGCAGTTCTCCCGTAGAGTGTTTGTAGTTTGCATTAAAAGAAAGAAACATTAAGATATTAAGATATTAATTTCAAAAATTAAAGTAAATATATATATATATATATATATATATATATATATATATATATATATATATATATATATATATATATATATATATATATATATATATATATATATATATATATATATATATATATATATATATATATATATATATATATATATATATATATATATATATATATATATATATATATATATATATATATATATATATATATATACAGAGGAGTATTAACACATTTTAAAACGTTTTCAGGGTCGTTTAATCAACGTTTAAAAAATAAAGACTATTTTTTTAAATGTTATATCTGATAGTTTTTCTTCTGGACTATAATTCGGCATCGTAATTTCCATAATTGAAGAGCTTTTCGTAAAATTTCCAGGGATATTGCTTTCCATTCCTCTTCCACTACTTTCCAGAGTCCATCGATCGTGGTGGGTTTGCGTTTAAAAAAGACTTTTTTAACAGATCAAAAACACAATTGTCCATAGGTGAAACGTCAGGAGATTTTGCAAGAATATATTGAAAATGTATACATGCAATACTTGTATTAGTCATCATTTTTCAATGAATGCAGTGGCAGTTTACGAAGTATGCCTTGTAGCTTTGTCTTGATGAAGTTTCACTCTTTGAAAGTCTTTGGGATAAATAAGTGGAATTTTTTGTAAATATAGGATGTAAAATCTTCTCCTGATGGTATGATGAGCTGATTTTAACATTTTTTCTGCTTTTATTTTTAATTTCCCATTATAAGAGAAACCTGCGACTATCATAAGCCCCTTACCGAAACATTTTTTCCATTGACGGAACCAGGTTTGTACTTTTTTTTCTCCTCATTTTCTATAGTAAATTGACTTTTTTGTTGCAGTCATTTAGGAAAACCCATGTTTCATCAAGGGTCACAATGTATTTCCATTTATTTCCTGCTAAGTGGCTTTCCTACAGGATATACAAAATGTTTTGCGTTGAACCACACGTCTTGGCAAAAACTTGTGAACTATGTTTTTTAATTTTTTAAAATTGTAAATCTTGATTTATTATTTTATTTATTGTTGCGATAGATGCATCCAAAGACATTGAAATTAATTTCTTTGTTAATGGACTTTGTTTTGTTACTAGTGATTTCACTTTAGAAACATTTAAAAAAGTACGTACTTTTTTCGGATATTCGTTTGGAGTCTTCTTTCCATGTAGAAATAATAATTGAGTGTTTTTACCTATCCGATTAATAATGTTGCTTATTTTGCATTAGAAATTTTAATACCATGATTTCATAACGTTTTTTAATCCTGAAATTAGAATATTTCCCTTCGGAAAGCTCAAAAAATATATCCTTCAATTCACAGCTTGTTAACAGGTGACATTTTGAAAGAAGAATAAATTTAAAAGTAGCAGACGATATTTCTCATTTCAAATAATAAGATGTTTCCAAAAATGTTTATTCTGAAACATTTACTTTTTTTAAAATTATTAATAGCAATTGTTCTAAAAATGTGTTAATATCCTCTGTATATTTATATTTATATGTATCAAAAAAAGTAAAGCAACGTACAGTAGAAGGAACATCAGATTTAGTTTCAAAATAACAATACAAAATATAGAGCTTTTTTATATATTGCCAAAAGTAAATTTAAAATTGAATAAAGATATAATTTTCAAGAGAATTAAATTCAAAAAGTTGAAGTGTTTTAGAAACATGTGATACATTTAAAATTAATTTGTGCTTTTATAAAAAGATTTAATGTTAAATTATGTTTAAAGAGATTTCAAGTGAATGCAGGTGCTTTTGGGATTCTTGTAAGAACTTCATTTCTTGCGTGGCCCTTCTATAGTTGTAAAAACTATGCATTACTCCAATCTTACAAGCAAATACCTACTTACTACATATTTTAAAATAAATTGGCTGGAATGTTATTGTTTTTGAGGTGATGAATTAGATGTTGTATATCATTTTTAGTAAATTTATTATTATTGCAGATATTGTAAATGGGAGTTCATTAAATATAATATTCCTATACATTTTTATTGTAATATTGGAATTCCAATAGATTAATTTATTTACCTTAAAATTATAAATTGATTCGTTTTATCAAAAATATCAGCATAAGTTATCGATTTATTAATATTGATAGTTAAATCTAAAAATTCTTTTTTAATATAAAATAAATAAGTTTTAATTAAAGAAAGTTTATTATATAAGGTAAATAGATTTAGAAATATCTTCAAATTTTGAATTATTGAAAATAGCAAAACTATCAATATATCTAAAAGCAAAAGGATACTGAAAAATTAAAGTATTTTAATATATATTGAATAATCTATTAATTTAAATCTATTTATCCTAATGAAATTTTTTCTCTATTTCAAACTATTTTATTTGATATTAGTGCAGAATATGATATGTGAAATATAGAAATGGGATATGTGGCTTAGGTCTTTAAATTGTTATAAGTAAAATATAATTACAAGTAAAATATAAATAAAATCAAATTTAATTTACATTATTATTCATTTTCCTATTTTATGAAGATATTACTTACAAACAATATTATTCAATATTGTTACATTACTGACTGTCTGTCAATTTTGATTTAGAAACATTTTCTTAGCTGCTAAAAATTCCATGATGATGTTATACAACTTGACAGGAATAATGGATAACGTAACATCTGAAATACATTATGGTATTCTTTTAACATCCAGAGTCTGGTTTTAGAGGCGTATTCTACATCAGAATTGAGCAGATTAACTAAAATGAAATTATCGAATACACTACTTACATCAACAAATGTGCAAGCAGAAATACTATTTTTTGTCTTTCAGATGCTATTATATGTTTGAAATAAGAATATTGGTTCTTATATTGTGTGCCTACAACTGTGTTATTAGGAACTTTTAATAAATTATACAATCTCTGTGTCTTTTTAAAAAAGCATTTTTTTTTTTTTTTGAATTTGTTATAAATCTACTAGTATTTTTGTGTATTGATAAAGATTTTTCAGTGTCACATGAAACATGCACTGATAAACAAACAAAATGTGTTCAAAAATATCTACATTTTTAGAATTCTTAATATTTCATAAACCTTACCTTTATTTTCTTTTTTCACAAGTAAATGGTCAAAACTAATTTCTAACAACTATTCGAAATAAAATGATATTATCGAAATATTCTCTTTTATCCCATATCTCATTTTTAGGATTTTACTTAAAAAATGTGGTTTTGTGTATGCTCCTTGAACATACATAATAAAAGAAAACATTTTCATAGATGAAATATTAAATAGAGCAAAGGAAATTTATTTAAGAAATAGTGATAAGGCCTGAAAATAAAACTGTGATCAATAAGGAATCTCTTTATCAGGAAAGATTAGCGTAATTAGAAACAACGTTATTTCAATTTAAAAATATCACAATTTAGAATAAATTTTAGGAATATTTCCACAGGTTGCCATTTGTTTCACAGAAATCAAAAAGTACTCAAATTCAAAATCATCGCATATGCACAAGAATACACAATCACTGTAAGTGTATTTTATTTGTTATTTTATTTTACCTCTGTTTGCAAAAATTCGTTCAATGCATTTTTCAGTTTCTGTGAACTTTTTTATAAAGAAACAAAATTTTATCTTGTCAACTGGTGATGTATTTTTATAATCTTAAAGAATGTAGTCCCACAGAAAAATGCTACTTTTGGACTTAGAAATTTTCCGAAGTTTTTGCTTCCTCTGTAAATGTATGTACTTCGTTTCAGAAAAAACTAAGTTCAATCTCATAAAAATAATACTTCTGCTTGAAATATAAAACTGATATCTTTTAGGTACATCTAGGCTTTTTTTTTACTGTTGATATTCAAACAATGGTATTTTGATATCACAAACATGAATTTTATATTGAAGATAAATGTAAAACATATGTATTTTTACTTTTTATCAAAATTTTCTTATTTGAAGAGATATTTTCGAAAAGGCAAAACTTAATCTTCAACCAAAATATGTTTACTTTGAAATGTCATTGGAATTTGATGGCTGTTAAGAGCTACCTAAAAGTGAATAGTCTTAAAGGAAAATGTATCATGGAGAAAAAAAAATCAAAATTTGTAAAGGATATAAAACATGTTAACAACATTGGCTTATAACGGAATAAATTTTTGAGATATTCCCTATATTCCATCCAATTACAGATGAAATCCCTATTCTATTTTCTGAATTTAGTATATTTTTAGATAACTGATTTCAAAAAGATTTAAAATCTAAGTGTTTAAAAAATTTCTCGAAGGGACAAGCACTATTGAATACTAAGAAATGTGATATCATAATAAACTAAATTTAATTTCAAAGCATTTAATAAGCAAAATTAAATGCAATAAAATAGAAAATATTCACCAGATTAAAAAAAGTTATATTTTTAAAATTTTCAAAAGCTTAATAAAATAATTTTAACAAGAATTTTCTTTTTGATAATTAAAAGAGAAGTCGTTTCTTACTATTTTTCAATTTAAAATATTAAGTGGTGAAAAAACGAAAAACATCAAATGAAAAATCAAATTAAAATCCGAGGATTTGGAGTGCTATTTTCCTATATACTACAGTTTATTTTCAGAATCCTATTTCTCAAGGGCTGTAAGTATTTTTTTAAGTTTTATCCTATGAATTAAGCTTTATTTTTCAAATACTACTCTTAAATTGTTAAAATTTACAATTTAATAAAATAAATGATAAAATTCGTGTTTTCAACTCTTTCATAATATTTCACTTCTAAACACAAAAACCAACAGCTATGTATAGACTGGTAGTATTTGAATGTATTCTTTTAATTTTAGATTGCTATTCAGTGATTTAAAAAATATTATAAAAGACAACTTCCACTTTATTAACAACAAAAAACGTAACATTCAAAACAAATTTTTTTTGTATTGCATTAATAGTATAAATAGTGATATTTTCAAATGATACATATGAATAAATAAAAATACAAGGTCTGTTTTTTATTTTTTTAATAATTAGTATATCATGGTGAACTATTTTATAAATTATTTATTAATAATGGAATAATTAGAAGACTACTAAGTAATTAGAATTAAAACAGACATTTGAATTTGAACGGAACCTTTACAGATATTTTCCAAAAATGGACTTTATTTGATATGTGAGTTAAAAATACATATCATTATCATGAGAAATGAGTTCCAAGTTTTCAAAATGCCCTTAATAAATATTTTTGAAATATTATAAGTAATTTCAAGATGATTTTAGCTAAAATGTATGTGTACTTTTTTTTTAAATTTCTTTTTAGTAAGAACAAATGTATAAAAAACAAATGGGAAAATGTTTTTAGAAGAAAATCTACGTTGCACAGCAAAAATTGAGACATGAAGAATTATGAAATGCCAATTCATGAAAAATAAATACAATAATTTAAAAAAACTTGATAAAATTTATGAATTTGAAAATATTTTTTGATATCAAAATAAACATTACCATCAAAACTTATTAGTACAATATGAACATTAGTGTGAAAGAAAACTTTCTTCATGTATTAATTTAATGAATAAGTAATTCATTCTTAAGATATGTTTTATATTCTTTATTTTAGTAAGATATTGCTTTTAAGTTCTATCTTTTACAAAAGAAAGAAATTTGGCAACAAGCATTAAGTATTTATATTTTTCTATAGCTTAATTTAGAGAATTCTTTGTGAAACAAACGTTATAAAAAATAACAATGCTATGCATTCAAAACTGAATTATTATTGTTGAGTTGGCCGATATTGATAATTGAATCTAAGTATCTTTACACTAATTGTAATAAAAAATCCTTACGTATGTGACTTTTGATAAAAAAATTTACTTGTAAAATCTAGAAAGAATTCTAAGAGTAACTTCATTTTAATTTTCCTTATTTAATTATTTATCTACAGATTATATACTTTATAAAAATATCACTTTGCATTAATTAAATATATTATAATATTTTTAATATATTGTTAACAAAATAATACATATGCTATGTAATATTGATCAGTTTGATTTGAAGCTGAATACACACCAATAACCCATGAATTATTTTACTATAGAATTAAATATAAAGAAAGAGAGGAAATTAGACGCTTAAGGCTATAGAATTTACTGTACAACAACAAATCAATAAAAACGATATTTCTTTTTATTAGATTTAATCATTATAAAGGCACATAGAAAATTTTAATTGTAAGGTATGAGCCTCTAAATGCTAATAGAAGCAATGTCCGTAACTTTCTCTGTAAAATCACATCTAAATTTAGAAAATAATCCTGGTTATTTAAAAACTTGAAAAAGTAAGACATACTTAAGTAATACGTAAATATAATACATAAGACCCACATAAAGTAAACTTGACATTATATATGGAATCCAAATCTTCATCTCTCTTATTCCCAATCTTTTACTTTACCAGTATATTACATAGGGAATAATATATTCTCTGTCTATAATCTTTTATTCGATTTTCCGCAAGACAGATCTTCTGTAGGTCTGAAATATATTAAAGTTGGATGTGTTAGCAAATATTTAACATTTCTTCGATAAGAAAAACCTTTACGCATCTAACATTTTATGAAGTGTAAATGCTGTACTTTAGCTATTCTAGAGGCAAGAAATGTAGATGTATTCTCTCTGCCATTATATTTTTATGATTAAATTATTATTAAAATATTACATATGCAAAAAACTACTTTAAAATGAAACACAATACATTGTAAAATATTATTTATATGTTAACCTTTAATCTGTAAATATTAAATAAAATATTTGTTCAATGTATACGAAATTAATCTTTTGTTATATATGTTGAATCAATATTTTAATAAAAACATTACACTTATTGTGATTAGCAGAAACAATTTAGTTTCCATTACATGGCCTACTTTGGTACATTTAGACAATTTTGTTTTACGAAAAAAGCAATTGGCATATTATATAATGGGACATGATGGATGTACTACCATAATTTAAAATAATATTCGTAATTTAGGAGTAAATAACAAGAAAATAAACACGCATAATTATACTCTAACCTCTGCAATATAATTTCGCCTAAAAGAGATTGGACGAAGATGTCCTTTATATGGTTCAAATGCTATTAAAACATTGATGATTTTGGGTTAGATATCATATAAAACCCTGTACCAATAACTAGGATTTTTCTAAATAGGGCACCAAAATCTTTGACAAAACATCTAAGATTTTCGACGTGAGTGGTAATAGCTAAATTATTAATTAATCTTTACAGGTATGCATAACAATTCAGTCTTTTGTTTTAAATTAATAATTATATTGAAAGTAAAAATACTTTCTACATTTCACTCCCTTTCACTGTTTTCCACCTGTATTCCATAATCGATAAAAATATTTAACGAAAGTTTCTCTAAAGAACTTAAATCTTGAAAACCATTTACACATACATACACACAAATCCTACTTTGTCGAACAATTTTTGAACTTTATAAAAGCAAAATGAATACATATCTTTTAAGCAATTGTATTCTGTATCTCAGAAATTTTTCTTTAGTACCTTTTGTTATGAATTCAATGTTTATTCTTATTTTCACTATATTAATTTATTAATTTTGAATAAAATTCTTAACAGAAAATTTCTTTTCATTAAAAAGAAGTTTCTTTAATACTTTTCTTCTTATAAAATGTATTTTTATTTATTCGTTTTCTATTTAAGTATATTCTTATGTTTTCTAAATATATGTATATCATGCTAATACTTACTCCACTAGAACTAAAAAATATGTGACAGTTAATTCGTACTTAATTTTGCTTCACTCTTTCTTAATTAATATCGACAAAATAATTCATACTTTCAGGATAAATTAAGCTAATATTTTCCTTTCAATAGATAGCAAAATGAATTATTCAGGAAGAAAATTAATAATTAAAAGTTTCTTCACTAATTATTTATTAATATTAAGGTATTAAAAGTTTAGAAATACAGAATTTACCATCCGAAGTATATTATAAGCTCTTACATATGATATAAGTACAATAATTTATTTTTAATGAAGATTCATGTTACCATTAGTTAAAAATCATGCATACACCTTATAAAATTGCTAAGATTAGTAAATTTTTATAATCTTGAAAATAAATCAACAAGTTCAATATAATGTTACAAGTATATTTTAACGTAATTAATTTAGTATAAACACACTTTTGAGAGCGAGATTTTTAATAAATTGATAAATATATTTAAAATAAAAACAAATTTCAAATCATTTTCTTATTTTCAGAATTATGTCACATAGCAAATTTATTTTAATGCTTTATATGATCAAATTCTTTCAAATGAAAAAAAAATTTCCCATTTAATAGAAAACTGACTTGGTACTGAGTTTGAAAGAATAATTCTCCTTAAAATTGTTCATAATAAAAGATTTCAAACACGAAATTCAGGATCTTTGTCCAAAATTTAAAAAATAAAGTTCTCAGTGAACATAAAATATCTAGAAAGATTCTTCTACTCTTAAATTTTTGAAGATTCACATTCAGACCTTCATAATTGATATTTAGTGTAAATAGTTTTACAAGATTTAAAACAATTTTTTCATGATGGAGACTTTGAAATATTCCAAAGGATCCAATTCATGTTATCTAAACAGAAAAAAAACATCATCCCAGACGCCTAGTTGTAGTTAAAATTAGGTAATACATGAAAATTGAGATATTATACAACACAGTAAACTATATTAATTACATTCTTATCTCTATGAATTGTCCTACGATAAGAATATAAACAATTAGTGCGTTTCCTATCAGAAAATAACACAATATTATCTAATTTATTACAATAAAAATGAATTCATATCGTTGTTTGATAAGCTCTACCTCAAGATAAGACATCATTTTAATTGAAATTTAAAAAACATCTGTCTTTTAGGCTACATTTTTGAGTTTTTTATAGCTAACACTTATTCATATGAGGATGTAGTATATAATATTTAATATTTCTTTAGTTTTCAGAAAAAAAAAGGAGTGTTCAAAAGAAAATATAATTCTTGGAAGGAAAATGTCTAAAAATTTCAATGTTTAAAGTGTAAATATATATATATATATATATATATATATATATATATATATATATATATATATATATATATATATATATATATATATATATATATATATATATATATATATATATATATATATATATATATATATATATATATATATATATATATATATATATATATATATATATATATATATATATATATATATATATATGCATACAATAAATAACATAATTGCCATTAAATTATTGTAATTCTACTTCGATATTGCCATCTAAGATACTATTTCCTATGAGAACACCAAAAAATAAGTATTAAGAAGGGTATTAAATTTTGAAATTTTATATCATCTCATTTGATTGAATTTAAAAATTTGATTTTTTTTTTGAAAGTTACGAAAGAGAAAACTTACTGCTGTGTTTCCCAATTTAAACTTATATTCACATAATTCGTTATTATAAAATGCATGCTAAATATTTCAAATTATGATATACAAATATATTTGATAACCACGATTTAATAAAATTCATTGCTAAATTTATAAAATACCGACAAGAATAGAAATGAAAAGATTTTGAAATTTGATTACAATAAAGACTGTGAAGTGATTACTATTGTTAGAACACACAAATATAAATTGCTATGTTTTAAAGGAGAAATCATACTGAACCAATAAAGTGATACAAAACTAAACATTTTTTCAGAAATTTTGGAAGACAGTAATTCGATTATTATGTGTTTGTTACTAATTGAATAATAATTTTCTTTTACGAAAGAAGTTTGTATAAAGAACTCACCTAATATTTAAGAAACGTGACTAAAAATTTGTTTAATTTATAATTTTACATCAACCATCATAATTCATATGAAGTTTCGTTTATTGAATTAAAGAACTAATTTCTTACTTGAAGTATATGAAAGTATGAATTATTAATTGTATGAAAAGTTATAAATGTAATTATTCCTCTTAATGTAAATCATAAAATAAAGAAAAGGTACATAACCACGGGAGTTTATTTGCATCCTAAAATAATAAAAATCACAAATTTATATTAATTATAATAAAAAAGTGGTTATTTTAATAAACTAGAAA
This sequence comes from Latrodectus elegans, assembly GCA_030067965.1. Lineage (NCBI taxonomy): Eukaryota > Metazoa > Arthropoda > Arachnida > Araneae > Theridiidae > Latrodectus > Latrodectus elegans. The sequence goes on from CM057812.1 coordinate 42,530,972, forward strand.
AAACAATTATATTTATTTGCATTACGCATTAATAGCGTAGATGTTGAATATATGAAGTTTATTTTAATTTTATAATTTTTAAAGTAATCAATCAATCATTACTTATACTATCAAAAATAATGGACATCAGCTAATAGCATCTGAACTTAAGTATGATGCATATTAGATTTTTAATGAGAAATAATGTATGATATAATGTATGAAATAATGTATGAAATAATGTATGAAAAGCACAATATTTTTATACGTAAATTTATGTTTTCTTTATAATCATATATGATGTTATATATTTTACTCAATATTCTGACACACATTATGTACAGAAGTATAACAAGTTTAATAAAATTATCTGTAAAATATTAAATAATATCATAAATTTTCTTCAAAGGAAAAATTACTGATAAAAGCATAATTAAAAATTTAATTTTATGAAATAAATAATTCATATAACTCTTTTATTTACGTTACTTTTAACAAAGATGTATGATTATGAATTTACCAGTTAATATCTATGTAACAGCTAATGCCCATGAATTTATTCAAACATTATTTAGAATGCATGCATTACAATGGCATATGAACTACATAATTCAGAATTATGGTTACATTTTAATGTCTTGTTTTCACTGCATAAGTTGGTGGCACTTTGAATAGTTCGTAAATTTATAATTGCATCCGAATCAGCCTATCATGTCTGTACATTGCTGGTCACTGTAAATGCAACAGCCTGAAGGAAACATGTAAATAACATGATATTTACAACATGCGATTGCAGATGGGAGGTATGCAAATGGTTAAAATTTCAGCGCAGACGCACATCACGCTCGCTTGTGACACCCCTTCAAAGCGCTACGTAAGGCTTGGGGATTTTGACGATTCGATGTTCGGCTGTACTCTTCTTGTGATGGAAAGAAAAATGATAAATTATGTCTCCTAAAAAAACAGTGATGGTTTTTTAATTAAATATCTGAATTCGACAGAGAAAAAATAGTGGTCTACAAAGATTGTATACTATCTTTCTGAGAAATCAGTAGTCGTGTTCGACGAAACCAAACTACTATAATGTGGATATGTGATTGTTGGATGCAGAAGAGTACGATAGATCAACCTCATCGATCGCATCCACTTCAATGCAAAATTTCACTGATGAAATGCAAATTATGGGAATGGAAGTGACGGATCGCTCAGCCACATAGCAAACCATAGAACAACACATTCAATCTAACGTATCATCTAGAATCTGCGAGTACCATTTGACGCTGTTTACAGCAGAATGGGCTGTCCACAAAACTTCAATTACTTCGTCTACCCTTGACACAAAATCACATACGTCTCCACCGTCAATATTGCGATAGAAGAAGAGTGTGGACACCAGAATGTAATGAAATTGTCTTCACTGACGAGTCATGCTTCTGTTTGCCACACCACGATGATCGTATTCGACAGCTGAGGAGAAAACATGTTGAACAGCTGCATTATGCACCATCACCCATGTCCTGCCACTGGGTACTATGATATGGGGCGGTATCGTATATCACTCCTCGAGTACGTATTAATGGTACTTTAAACAGTCAAAGCTACATCTCCTAGGTGTTGGAGACAGTTGTCTTTTCTTTCTTTCCAGTCTTGACCACAGTCCTATTTCAACAGGATATTGCGCGACTATAAATTGTCCAAGGTTTCTTCATCAATCGCCTGATTGAATTGCTTTCCTAGAGGGCTTGCTCTCCAGATCCTTATCCTATGGAAGATATGCGGTCGATGGTTGCTCAACAAGTGACCCAGATTGCATCCCCAGCTGCTACACCAGATCAATTTTGTCATCATATGAAAGCTCCTTGGTCTGCTGTACTCCAAGAATACACCTAAATTATCTTTGAATCAAAGCCCATGCGTGAGATAGGGGTGACTCTGTATACTGATTTTGGCAGGAACCAAACTTCACAGAAGTCTTTAAATTTAAGGGAAGTAAGACCTGATTAACCTTCAAAAAATCAATTTTTCAATTTTAGTTATTTTAAATAAAGTATACTTTTCTGAATCTAAAAATGTATAACACTCATTTATTTGATGTTTTTTAATGGTTTAAATAATCGAAAAAAAAAAAACGTACACAAACAGTGCCACGCCCCTGCAGAAAAGTTTCGGTTTCAAATATGACCATTGCAGTACCAATTCAACAGAAAAGTAGTGAATAAATGATCATTTGTATAACCTCCGTTATTTTTTTTTTCTGAATCTGGCATTAACATTTAAAGATAACAAAAATTCCAAGCTGTGTGAATGATTTGTTCACATTGCTTGCTGCGTTGTTTGTGTTTACTTTATGATTTGCCTTGTGATTATTAGTCTCGATTTATGCTGTTTTTTTAATCTGCTGATTAATTATTATAATTAATTCTATAACTCTGTTTGAGCTTAAATTCTTATCAATTGTTTGTTTATCATGCCTCGAAGGAGAAGTTTCAACAGTAGGAAGAGACATCAGAATCAACATACTACGAAGTATGATCAAAGCAGTGTACCTGAAGCTGAGAGTGCTTCAAAACAAAAAGCTTGAAAATTCTTTTGTAATGAATGATGACTTTGAAAATAATTCAACTCAAGATGTAAATATTATTATTAGTGTTAAAGTTCTAAACAGTCTGATTAACGACATGTTCGTGTGTAAACAGTGCAATTCATCGAGTCTTTCATTGTAAAATGAAGAGTTACATAGCCGCAGAGGTCTTGCCTCTTTTATAAACATTCACTGCAAAGTCTGTCAAAACTCTTCCACAACATGCAATATCCCTCATATCTAGTTTAGATATGACATAAACATTAGATCTGGCATATGCAATGCGTTGCATAGGGAAAGGCAGAAATGCTGCACAAACAATTTGTGCCATCTTGAACCTACCTCCTCCTCCACGAAAATTTGAGAGGCTCAATGACAGCTTAAAAAATGGATTGACAGTTGTCTGTAAAAGTCTATGGACATTGCTGTAAGTAATGCTGTTGAAGCTAATGATAATGTCAGAGATATTGCTGTATCTGTGGATGGCTCGTAGCAAAAGAGAGGCCACACTTCACTCCAACGGCCGTTAGTGACAGCTATTTGTGTGGATACCGGAAAGGTGATAGACTTTGAATGCTTGTCGAAGTATTGCTTCAAATGCAAGAAAAGTGAAAAGAGCTGCGAAGATTGCCAGAAGAACTACGAAGGTCCAAGCGGTGGCATGGAGACAGAGGGTGTCTTTCGCATTTTCAATCGTTCCATATCTTCTGAGAAATGTGCGCTATACCAAATATTTAGGAGATGGCGACTCAAAGGATTCTTGAAAATCAAACAAGCAAAAGTGTATGGTGACACAGATGTTGAAAAGTTAGGAGTGTGTGGCCATGTCCAGAAGAGAATGGGCTCACGATTGAAAGCCTTGAAGAATGAATTCAAAGGGATGAAACTCTCAGACGGCAAGGCAATTTCTGGGCGAGGTCGGCTAACTGATGCTGAGATTTTACTTTGCAGAAGTACTATGGTCTCGCTATCCGTCGCAATGCTAAAACCTCTGTAGATGAAATGGCAAAAGTTGTTTGGGCTATATATTTTCATACAAACTCTCAACAGACAGAAATCCTCAGCACGCTCTATGTCCTACTGGGGAAGAGAGTTGGTGTAAATATAACAAGAGTGTTGCTCAAGGAGGAAATTATGTCCATGAGCATTCATTGCCGGAAGCAGTGCCTTGGCTATCAAAAATCTTCCGTGACCTGTCGTCAAAAGAGTTGTTGAAGAAATGCCTCCATGGAGGCACACAAAATTGCAATGAGTCCTTCAACAACTGTGTGTGGGAAAGGATTCCCAAGAACACTTTTGTGGGAAAAGAAACCTTAGAACTCGGAGTAATGGATGCAGTCATCTGTTTTAATGAAGGGGTTCTCAGCCGAACCTTGGTGCTGAAGGAGCTGGGTATTATTCCTGGTAAAAATATGTGTGACGCACTGCAAGAAATCGATCGCATACGTGTTCGAAAAGCTGAACATCTCATCAAAAAAATGAATAAAGATGCAAGATCACTGAAAAGGCAAGAAAAAGAAAGAGGGAGGCATTGAGGCTAATATGGATTCAGATTATGGTCCTGGGAAGTTTTAATTTTTGTTTAAAATAAGAATTTAGTACATTTTTTTTGTTTTGAGATTTTTTCAAATTGCATGTTTTATTACATAGGTACGCTCGTAAAAAAACTAATGCATCAAATCTTCTAAAATTTTTGTGCTTATGTGTGAACTTTATGCATGTAGTAAAGTGTTTAAAATTTGCTTTTTGCCAAAAAAATAATTTTTATGGAAAAGTTTTTGTGAAAATTTTTGAATTTTTGAAAATTTTCGAAACGTTTAACATATTTTGCTCTTGTATAAGTTATTATGCATATATTGCAAAATAAATTACTTTGTTTAATTCCTTTAAACATTTTTAATAAATGTATGCAAATTTTGTGTGAAATTTGCATCAAGAATTTATTTTAAGCGTACCTTAAGGTAACCTACTTTTAAAAAACTGTAATGAATGCAATATTTTCAAAAGTCATAAAATTAAATATATGCATGTTTCTATTTAAATTTGATTTTGCTAGAAAGCTTATAACTAGTACTTTCCATAAATGCTATACTTTAACTCATAAATTATATATACTAGCCTTAATACACACTTCCGTTAGGTACAAAATATCCAAATTTGTCAATGTCGACAACGTCTTACTTCCCTTAATTATTTGCTACTTGGTCAACATGTTATATACAAACTAAATTTTGTTAACTCTTGTTTCTTGCAATTTGGGTGGCCAGCAGTTAAGGTAAATGTACACATGAAATTATTTTGTCTCAAGATCGACAAATTAATTATTGATTAACATAAAATTAAGTTGTAGAATGTTCGAGAAGAAATTTGAAAATTGTGAGTAGGATTTCATATCACATGAATGCACTAAATATTTTGAGTAAAAAAATAGCTAATGGCATTTTCTTAGAATTAACTATGGTATTTATGTAATAATTAATAACTGATTAATTAAGAAATAAGGAAGAATTGAATTATTTTTAAAGTTCAAAAAAATTTATGTCTTTCAAAACATTCTGTACAAAAACTAAATGTATCATATTCGTGTCCTCAAATCATTTAAAATTTTATTTGAATTATGAATGAAATTCACGTATGTTTTAAGACAAAAATGATAACAACGTTCTTTAAAAATCTGACAAAAAAGTTATCAAAATGATATGTCCTTGCACTGTAACACCAAATTCTTTAATGTTTATTTCTTTAGTTTTGAAGCTCTATTTAAACTTTTTTTTCTTTTTCCCAGTTATTTTTACATAAGGCATCCAAAAAAAATTACTTTTAGAGTTTTACACTTGTGAGTGAGACGACCAAAAATACTTGTAGTTGAAAGATTACTTAGATACAATCCTCTATTTCTTCTTCAGATAGCTTAAAACTGGAAGAAGAAGTTGGAGAAGCTATGGCCTTATTTCTTGAGAATGAGATCAAATCAATATGACAAGCAAAATTAAGGAATGAGAATTCAATGTACCCTCCCGATACCCTCGCTGTAAAAAAAGCAGTCTATCAACCCAAGAAACTTAAACGTTTTCTTAATTTTTATTATTAGTTGATTCAAGTTATTCTTATTGTTATACGATGGCCACGATTTTCAGAAGTCAACTTTTGAGATAATATTCTAAGTCTATCTACGCCACTTGAATACTGCTTCTCCAGCATCCATTATTTATTTTGATTTCCACTCTGCAAAAAAATAAACATGATTCATGATAATGCGCATTATGTTTATTTTTCTATGATAATGTGCATTATGTTTTTAATTAGTACAACTTATTCAGCCTTAGAAATTTATCACTTTTAAAAATGGCTCCCTTGGGTATCAATACAGTGCTTTGTGTGAATATAACTAACAGTTAATAATAATTATAAAATTTATTCTATAGATTACTGTTAAAATGCTGACAGAAATCCATGTCTGCGTAAGCAAACTGTGCCGGGAAATATTTACTTGCTTTTTATGTTTGTACAAAGTGTTTTCAAATTATCTTATTGATTTTCCCACAAATAAATCAAATTAGCATTCTAGGCATTTAATTTAAAAATGGCATTTGGTTTCTAGGCATGTAATTTAAAATATGTTTTAATAAAGCCCATGTAATGCATATAAAACTTTAGTTACCAGCATAACTCCTTTAACATATCTTATTTCTTCAACACAACAGATATTGTGCATTTTGTTAGGGAATTTTTTACTTGATAAGCTCTACTATACATAGTTGATGGGATTTCTACTATACATAGTTCAAGATATTTCATATTTTTTCTTTTTTTTTACATATTCCCCTTCTTTTAAATTGTATAACGCTTATAAATTTAGTGGTAAAAATTTACCGTGCGATCACACTTGGCAAAATTTTGAAAAAGTCGCCAAGTGTGTATGGTTAATTTCCGATCGGGAAAAACGCCGGAAGAAAAATTTTAAAATATTAACAAAAAACATAGATTGAATATATTTCAAACATCAATGGTAAAGTAATAATGTTGATGTGTTAAATTATCTATAAGATTTTTTGATTAAATTTTCTATTAAGGAATTTAAATCAGTAAATATTCATGATAAATAGGGTTGCCAAGACTCTATTTTGTCGGGGTTCAAGTAAAAATGTTCTCCAAATTTGGCCCCAAAAACGTGCCAAAGGTAATCCTACAGTAAATCTGATCAAGTTTAGTTACCATCAGAGTTTTCGCTTAAGAACAATCGTGCACATTTTAGTGTAACAAATATTACTATGTCCAGCTCTATATTAAGGACATTTATGTTCATCTCTAAAAAAATTAATTTAACATTAGACTCCATGCGCAAAATTTATAAAAGTCAACAAAAATATTTTAAAAATTGCAACAAATTAGAAAAAAAGTGTAAAATAGATATCCGCTGGTAAATTTAAGATGCATAATATATAAAAATGTAAGAGATTAATAAAGATTAATCAGATATTTACAAAGGTATTTAGTAGCTGATTTATTAGTTGAAATATGATTTTAAAGAGTGAATAAATTTTATTTTTCAAAACTTGCTTGATGCTAAATCGATTGAAGTCATTATTGAAAAATGAAAATAACGGAGTATATTGTTTTCTTCATTTTACAGAAAAGGAATAATGTTACGCCAATAAATACTATTCAAATATTTATACCATCTTTATCATAAGTTGATTTGCTTAAAAATAACGTGGTATTGCAAAATTATATTATTTATAAAAAAATATTAACTATTTTAAATACTATTACAAGCACAATTTTTTTAATTAAATATTTGCTATAGTAAAATAATAAAAAATTCAATTTCAGTTACATCAATTTTATATTAAATTATTCAAAATATTTCCTTCATAAAATAACAATGAAGTTAAAAGACATTGTTTTTATTTTAATATTAGAACTTAATATATATGTACATTGAAGAACATACTTTAATAAAATATAAAGAGATTAAAAACGTAGATTGGTTTCATAAAAATGTTAACTTTAATTTTCTTCAAGCAGAATCATTTTAAATAATTTTAAATAAACTAAAAATAAAGTGTTTACAAAATTCTTACACCTCATAAACTTAAAATGATTCAGGTGTACATTAAATGCTTTTTAAAAAGATTTTAAAACAGTTGAATATAATGAAAAATGGTGAAAAATCTAAAGTAGCATTAATTTTACTCGGAAAAGACTATGTAAAACTAAAACAGAAATTAAATTAAAATTTCCAAGAAAAACTTGATGTCAAGATGAAATATTTATTTATTACAATTTTCAAGTCCAAATAAATTAAGCAGATTTTAATATTATATAAATAATTTTGAGAGTTTATTTTCATTTACACGCATTACAAAGTCAAAATTGTAAACTTTGGATATTTGCCTTTTATTGTATAAGTTCAATAATGGAGCTAAATTCAGTGTTTTAATGCTCTGAAAACGACTGAATTTCCCGTATAATCTACGATTAATTTCACAAGTTAGATAAAATGTAGAATATGATATAGATTTTTAAGTGAAGAAGAAATCTCCGTGTTCTTTTATTCATGACAATAGTATGTCATATTGTTTTCCATAAATTTAATATTTATAAGTCTACAAGGAATTGCACAAATATCAACATACCAGAAATTTGAAAAAAGTATTTTTCAAGTTTAAATTTATCTTAGTTACATAAAATGAATACAAATGGCTTTTGTGACATAACAATCTGAAAATATAAGGAGATATTTCTTAATTTATAAATGTTTATGGTTGCGTTGGTTTTATATGTAACATCTAAAATGTTTTCGAAAAAATATAAGATTTTTAAAACACTCATTAATGTAATCATTATCGTTTCTAAAATTGAATAACGGTATAAACCAAACCAACATAAATCATCTCGTGCAAATAGATTCAATATTTTTAAAATTGTATTTATAATGAGAGTATTCTAAAATATAAAACTTTATTTATTTATTAAACTTATATTTATTGAAAACCATATTTTCTCTAAAATTTTTTAACTCTTTGTTTAATAATAGGTATATATTCTGTTTGCAAGTGTTTTTAATTATTTTTATTTTTACGTATGCATTAAATATTAATATTATAAATAAGTTTTTCATTATTTCGAAGATTTATAATAAATGTATTCTACAGAGAATTTCATGTTATCAAATACTTTACCTGGTCATAGTGGTGTGTATGGAAAGGAAAGAGCAGATTTCCTGGCTAAATCTTCTCTTTCACTTCCAAATAAACTCGATAATAGCTTACCCAACTCTTTTTTAAAAAACACTACCAAAAAGATGGTTGTCACAGAATGGAACTCAGGTTTTGTTTCCTCTCCCAATTGTAAGTGGACAAAATCTTTTTTCCCTTCAGTTTCCTGCAGAATTAAGAACTACTAGCTCTAAACTGACTTTAAAATTACGCAATTCCTCACTGGACATGGGAAATTCAATAGCTATCTACGCCGTCTCCCCATTAAAAACAGTGAGGTTTGCATGTGCAACTCTAGGAGTGACAACCCTTTTCACATTCTTCTTCAGCGCCCATCTGTTCCAGAAGAAAGGAACGAGCTTTGTAAAAACTTAAGTAACAGGTGGCCCCCGATTTTGGTGGACTTTGTAAAGAAAGAGAATTTTGAATTTTTTTAAAAAATTTATCCATGCTGTTATCTAACTCATTTTATTTTTCATATCTCTTTTTTTGTCTCTGCCTTATTATTATTATTATTATTATCATTATTTTCATCTCATGATTTATTTGGATTTATTATATAGTACATTTGTTGTACCCTAGGACCCCGCACGGTATTCCCAGGTGCACACGGATGTATTTTTGTTTCGCAAATAAAGAAAAATACTTTACAAATTATTCGATTAAACTACGTTGCTCTTTTAAATAAAATGATATTTATTTAATAAACTTATTTTTATGTTTTTTTTTCTCTTGTAATTTAATTTTTTAAAATTTATTTTAACATAAATATTATATTTTTACTAAAATGTAAGGCATTTGAGAACTGAAAATTTATTTATATATTATATCATGTATTAATGAATTTTAACTTGCTTTTAGATTTGTTCATTTAAGTTACTTTTTTTTATCATATTTGTTTTCAAATTTATAAACACTTCTCATAACATTTTTCAACAACCAAATAATGCTTGGCTATTTGTACAACAGAAAATATATCTAATATCAAAATAAAATTTTAAAATTAACTATATTCATAAAAAATCATTTTTAAATTATTCTATCTTTTACAAAGGGATATTATTTAAGAATATATATATATATATATATATATATATATATAGGAATAACTTTTAATTAAATATTTCATAAATTTGTGTATGAATGTGTACATCAGCGACCTTCCCTGAAACAGTTTCAATGGAATTCTACCACTTTGAATGGGAGTCACAAAAACATTAAGGTTTCAGGAGTCAAAATCACATTAAACTAGAACTGCAATAGAAAACCATCGACAATCACCGATAGAAATGCATTGAATTTTGACAAAAAAAATATCTTAGAAATATAAATAACATAACAATTTAAAATTAACATAATGGAAATAAAACATTCAGAAAAATATTGTTTCACAGATTTTAGTTTTCTGTTTTGCACAAATAAAAATTCTGTCACTAATGTGATTTTGTTGCTAACATATTGTGTCCCGAACAGAAACATTCCACGTTCTTTCATACTATTTTAAAATTTCTTCTGATACTTAATTACTATCTAGTCTACACCAATAACTTTTTTTGATATCCATGCCTGTAGTAAGATTCACGAAATGCATGTTTGATAATGCTACGCTGTAGTTACTTTCTACTACTGAAACATGTGCCATCCATGATTCCAAATTCTGATTTTTTTTTGGCGATGAAAATATGTTGCCAAGATGACGTATCGTGACGTGCGCGATGACGTAAATACTAAGGTTAGCAAATAAAGTGTTCTTCATAATTCTTATAGTCATCTATATATTTGACTAAAAAAATCAAAATTGCTAAATACATAAGGAAATCCTTCTAAAAATCACCTATCTCAGAATTTGGCATCCTGGATAATAGGGCACCTGAGCCCTACTATTAAGTAATAACAAATATATATATATATATATATATATATATATATATATATATATATATATATATATATATATATATATATATATATATATATATATATATATATATATATATATATATATATATATATATATATATATATATATATATATATATATATATATATATATATATATTATATGTGTGTGTGTGTGTGGATTATTATATAACTATTAAATTTTCATTAAATCAAAATGAAATAATCATATCATTATATGTAAAATTACTTTTCATTTAAAGATATATTTAGGATTTTATTTTTTTAATTCATAGAAAGGTATCTTATACGATTTTAGGTCCAAAATATTAAGATATTTATATTTTTAAAGAAGTAGAAATAGATATGTTTGCCTTAGAGGAGTAACTCCAATTTATTGAATATTTTTATATGAATTGGAATATATGTCATCTAAGAATTTGATTCCAATCGAAAAGATAAGAATGAATAATCTAAACTGAAAGTCTAAGATTTTAATTTAAGAGTTTAAATAAATAAAAATAGGGTTTGTATTTCGATTCTCGGTTTAAAACGAAAAATTAAGATAATGTAGTTTAACTAAAATTTAGCTAAAATTCTTTTATCAACGCGTATTTAAGACGGATAAATACAAATTATCCTTTTTTATAACAGCGTTTCTCAACCTTTCAGTTTTTGTTGCATAATTTTTAACTATAATTTTTACCACACCCTATCCCATATATAATAAAATGTATACTACAGTAATGTATTTTCAATATTTTTGTGCTAAACCTATAACTTTTAAACCTTAAATATTAGCACATAGGAATACTACATTTTTTGCTTGGGCAACTTATATTCTCAGTATTAAGTATACAATTGTTAAGTAACTTATCATACCTTATGTCATAATGTATTTTGTTTTGTATATGTATATGTACTTCTTTAAGTCAATAAATCAATTTCTTAAATAAGATATTCTCTGGGATATTTTGAGAGTCGCTGCTTTATAATATTAAGGATTTGTAAAGGACTGGACAGTTGAAACAATTATTGAATTGCTGCTAAGTATCTTAATTCATTATAAGCAATTGTATTACTTCACATATAGGTTTTAAATGTTTGCATAGAAATAGAGCGTTCTCTTTGTATTTCAAAAGACAAAAGGACATACGAAAATACAATATTTGAAGAATAAGTTTAATTTATATATTTAATGAAAATGCTGAAATGGTATTATTTTCTAAAAATTATTTCCTAAAATTAATATTTCTGTAATGGGAACTACAAAAATTACTTTCTAGTTAAAATAATTTAATTTCTAGCTATATAATAAAGCATTCACTAAATTTAAATTTTGCATACACTTTATACTGACATAATTATTTTTAATTTGCGTGCACATTTTTAATCTAACATTTATTTTTTAAATTTCAATTGATCTTGTTTACGTAAATAAATAAATATTAATGAAAATGGAGTTAGAAAATATTCATCACTATTAAATATGCATTAAAGTATACTTAGTACCTAAATACTTCACATTAAATATTACGTTAAAAAATGTAATTCTGATGATTTTAAATTTACTAATTTTAAATATGTAGATAAATTAATAATATCTAAAATCTTAAATCAAAAAAGAAGCTTTCTCAATAATTTTTGCATACAAATTTTAATATTTTATGAGAATAAAACCTTAATTTTGATAAAAGTACATTTAAAAATTATATAATCCATTATTTAAAAGTGGAAAAAAATACTAATTAATAAATTACTAATAATATTATTATTTTATTCGCTAATATTTTTAACTAACAATTTTCATTCAATAATATTATACATTTCACTAATTCACTTTCATATTCACTAATAATTTCTAATTTTATTTAAAACAAAGAAGTGTTTTTACGAGAAAATTTTTTATAAAAATCAAGCAAAATATGAAATTAATATTTTAAACAAATAAAGTAAAAATTAAAATTAATATTTCAATTTTTGCTATATCAATTGTAAATTATGTTATTTGAAAATATTTTATCATAAAATAAGCAATAAAACAAGCAATTTGTTTTCATTTTGATAACAATATTCATTTTATATCTAAGAAAAAGTATATAAAAGCATAAAATATTTATTTTGTTTTTATTCAAACAAAATCTTTAAGCACACAAAATGAGCTTTAAAAGTAGCACAAAAGATTAGAGCTTTATTTTTTCTATCAAACACTTATTTAAAATGATTCATCAGTGTATTCAATACATATTAAAATATTTTAAAATAAATTATAATAATCAAAAATCGTAGCAAGGATTCGTAAATACTTAATGTTTATTTTAATATTTAGGAGATTTATTTACAAAATTGATTTATTTTACGTTGTTTTTAAATAGAAATAAGTTAATCTTTTCAAAGTTTGTGCTTATTTTGTAAAACACTTTAGATAAACATTAAATATTTTCTAATGGAAAAAGTTCAAGAAAATAAATTTGGTAGTTTTATGTTTTTATTTAAGTATTTTAATGATTTTGGTCTTAAAGGTTAATAAGGTTATAACAGAAATTAAAGGAAACAAATCACCATTGTGTTTAATCTAAAACATATAAGATTATATATAAGTTATATACTTTGAAACTAAAAATTCACCCAAAATAACAATCAATAAATAAAAGATAAATGATATAATGCATAACTTAAAATTATTTCAAACACAAAATTATTTTAATCTTATTAATGTAATAAAAATAATTTTCAATGTTATTAGAAATTAGAAATATAATAAAATAACATTTTTAGATAATGTTTTTCACAATGAATGTTTGCTTATCAAAATATAAGGTTTCTAACAAAAAATTTGATAATTATATAGTATACAATGCATTTAATGAGCATTGTATACTATATAATTATCAAATAAAAATCAATATAAAAATATACCAATTTAATTATCAATATAAAAATATACCAAAGTATATTTTTATATTTACAATTACTTAAAATTTAAAAACTAATTTAAAGTATTTTCTGTAGATAACTAAGCAATGTTGATAATAATTAAATATAAATTTGTTAATTAGTATGTAATCCATTAGAAATGTAATAATGTTAACATGAACAAATTTTAAAAAAAAAATACTTAATATTAACAATATGATCTGTTTATCACAGGAAAATGACGTTAGATATTTTTAAAAAATATCTGATACTATTAAAATTTGCTGCCTTGATTGTACATGTTCAGACACAATAAAACATTCATTAATGTGAACGAATGTTGAATACATATGTAAATAACACTTCTTATTGTACTAGAATTTTATAAGAAATGTTGTATTCACTAATTTGTTGAACTTAGATACATTCTATTTTATAAAAATGTATATTTTAAAAAAATTTATTGCTATATTTATGACTCAATTCTATGTATTCCAGTTCATTTTAGGTTTTTTTTTCTGTTATAACATCGCACTTTCAAGATTGTAAGATATTTTTGAAAATATGAAATACAATTGTCCATTACACTGTACTCTATATTTATATTAAAATATACATAAATCTGTTTTCAACCAACTTTTAAAATGTACTTTTAGGGAATATTTTAATCTTGCTTTTTTATTGATGGAGTTTTAAATAATTAAAATAATTAAAACTATTTACAAATATTTATTGTATTTTCATTTTATTCATTCTCTGAATAAATTTATATGTAAAATATGAAAATTTCAAAAAGTAGTATTTATTTTAATACTAGACATTATATATAAAATTGTATATTATAACAAAAATATATTCTTATATTAATATGTTGCAATAACCTCTATTTTCCAGAATAAATGCTTGAAATATTCCATTTTTTTTTATGTTTGGCTTACCTTTAAATACTGGGAGGCAATCCCATGCGAGTACTATAGTCTTTGAACTGAGTGATAAATACCCGGACAACGGCCCAGAGTCTATCCGGGGAAGCGTACTAGTTTATTGCGTTCTTACGCTACTTTGAGTATCGCTATTATCATTCATTGTACTCTTTCATACCGACCTGCACCTCCACGTGGTGCCTCCTGGAAACGTTAACACTTGTTAACGGCTAACGCAGGCGGTTTGGGATATTTTTGTTTTTCTTAGGTTCCTAGTTTGCCATGAGTAAGGAAGGAGAATCCCCTTTTGGGGATTCAGTGCCTTCTACTGAACTCAACCTCCCGGACACTAAGTCCGACACTATGAGATTGCTGGAAATCGAACACGAACTGATTGTGTCTTTAGCCAACAGTAAACTCAGCCAGACGGCGCAGCAGCGCATCCGCACTGGAATTAGTGAGATCCTACAGATAGCCTTGTCCAAGGTGGAGAGGAACGCCCAGCTGGAAGGTGAACTCCGGGCCCAGTCCCACATCGCCCCTCATCCCAGATCCTTCGCGGAAGTGGCAGCAGATGGAGCGAGAAAGAGAAGTCCAAAGCAGACTCCAAGGCAGAGGAAGCAGAGGGAAGCAAGCCGCTCTAAGACTCGACGAGAAAGATCGAGGCAGAGGAAGGACAACGTGGTAGTCGTCTATCCTAACAAGGAGCAGTCCTCAGAAGATACAAAGAGCCTCCTGAAGAGAAGCTTCAACCCAGTAGCTGTCGGAGTCAACATCACCCGTTTGAGGCCGGTGCGCAAAGGCGGAGTCATCATTGAGACCAAGGGCTCCGAAGACCTGGAGAAACTCATCAAGGAGATCGAAAAGGTGGATGCGATCAAGGACGCAGTCAATATCCGGAAACCCACAATGCGGAAGCCGCGCATTGTCCTTTTTGACGTAGACAAAGATATTAAGAAGGAAGAAATAGCCGAGCTGGTGAAGGAGCAAAACGAACTAGATGAGAAGATTGATCTGGTTGCTGCCTTCAGCTACAATGGGAAGACTGGAAACAACTGGGTGTTAACTATAGACGGAGAAGGTTACCGAGCCATTATGGAAAAGCGAAGACTCTTCGTCGGATGGAAAAGTGTCAGTTTTAAAGAGTACGTCAGAGTGACGCAATGTTTCAAGTGCCTGAAATACGGACACCTTGCCAAAGACTGCAAGGGTGAGGTTACCTGCAGCCGTTGTGGAGAAAACCATCTACGCCGAGATTGCAAAAACGAGCTGAGGTGCTGTAACTGCGCAGACTTCAACAAGAGAGGTAAGAGGAAAGTTAACACCAAGCACGACGCCAGGAGTAAGTCTTGCTTCATCATGGAAAAGGAGACCAACAACTTGCTTACCAAAACTTTCTATGGATAAAGACTCCCACTCCAAACAATTAAGGTGCTCGCACATCAACCTAAACCACTGCCGTGCTGCGAACCTCCTGCACTCGCAAGACTTAGATAATTTCAACATAGACATTTCATCTATCAATGATCCTTTCACCTATGAGAATTCCATCACCGGCTTTCCTCTTAGCTACACCATCATTCCTTCCAAGGATCAGAAGGCAGCCATCATTGCTAAGAAATCCTATGTCTTCAGCTCAGTCTTTTCTGATGATGAGATTATAGTGGTAAGTATCAGAGTTAATGATCAAGACTCTTTATCTGCTCTCTCTATAGCCCTCCCTCCAGGCGACTCAGTGACTCTCTCAGACCTTTGGACAGTTTACTCTCCAGACATGGTGACGAGAAATGGATAATCATGGGGGATTTCAACGCTAAATCGTCGACTTGGAGCCCCCGACCTACAGATCATCGAGGAGAAACCGTAATTGAATTTGCCAAGGCTGCTCTTTATCATTGAAAACAACACCAACTGCCTCCCGTCCTACTCCAGCACTTTGGGAGAAAGCTGGATTGATCTTTTGATCACTAAGAATTTGAGTAATGGAGAAATCAATCAATGGACCATCTTGGACCACCATACCGGAAGCGACCACAACCTGATGATGTTCAACTTTGGCATAGAGAAAGCAGAGAAGCTCCTAAACTGGCGCTGGAATCCTCAAAACCTGGATTGGGAGAAGTTCAAGAGCAGCCTTCCAGGTTTGGTGGATAACTTCCCCCTGGATGAACTGCAAGACATCAACCAATCAATTAACGACATTGAGAACCGCATTCTTGACCTATGTAAGAGGCATCGCAAGAGAGACAAGCATCGACAGCAGTCAAACTATTGGTGGACAAGCGAATTAACCATTGAGCGTAGTAGAGTAAGAGCACTTAGAAGGCGTTTTCAGAAGGAAAGTGATCCTGATTCCAGATCCAGGAAAAAGGTGGTATTCAAACAAGCTGCCTCCGCTTACCGGAAAATGGTCCTGGAGACTAAGAAGAAGGCTTTTCAATCCTACCTAGAAAGCGTTACCAACTCTAATGCTTTTGGTAGCCACTATAAGATCGTCAGAGAAAAATTTAGGCGCAACAAAATTAAGGACTTGGTTTTCCTCGACAATTGAGAACTTGCCTCTAACTCCTCCGAATCTACGAACGCAATCCTTAAGTTTCATTTCCCTTTTACCGGATCATCGGTAGTGGAACTTGAAACAGAGCAGTCTTTGCCAAACCAGCCGGACTTCACCATCTTGGAAATTGAGGAAACGATCAAGGAGATGAATCCCCACAAAGCTCCTGGATTTAATGATGTCTGTCTGGAGATTTACCAAGAACTCTTCTTCTGCTGTAGAGAATGGTTCCAGGGAGTTCTCAATGCTTGTATACACCAAAGGAACTTTTCCCGACTTCTGGAAAACGGCAAAAGTTATCCTGATCCCTAAAGACGGAAAAGACAAGTCCCTCAGAGAGTCCTATAGACCAATTTGTCTTTTGCCTGTTTGGGGCAAGATCCTTGATAAGCTCCTGATGAAAAGACTTTACTTTCACTTCCAGTTCCACCAGTTCCTGAGCCCTAATCAATTTGGTTTCCTTAAAGGTAGGAGCACAAATGACGCACTCCGAGAATTAGTCAGCAGGATTAGGCAGAACAAACAGAAGAAACACTTCTCATGCCTAATCTCTCTCGACATTAGGAATGCTTTTAACAGCGCCAGATGGAAAGACATCATTCAACTGCTACATAAATTCAAGACTCCGCCCAACATCTTTCAAGTCGTTTGTTCTTTCCTTAGGGGAAGAACGTACATCAATGAAGGTGGAGTTAAATGCGACTACGATATTGGAATCCCCCAGGGCTCTTGCCTTGGACCCTTCCTGTGGCTCTTAATTGCCAATGAACTCCTCTCTCAGGACTTCGGAACAACGGCTCACTGCCAAGCTTTTGCAGACGACTTTGCCATCCTCCTATCTAACAGCTCTTATTTCAAATTTTCCAAGCAGGCCATCAGACCACTCAAGATGGTCCAAAACTGGACAGAAAAGTTCCATCTCACACTTAGTGTGCAAAAATGTGAGTATACCATCTTCGTTCCACACAAGGACATTACCAGACGTCCGGGAATCTCCATATCCGGTAATAAGATCAAGTACACCAATGAACTCAGGTATCTGGGCATCATCCTGGATCCTAAGCTTTCTTGGATGCCTCATCTGAATGCTGTTAAAGAAAAAGTTGACTGCCTGCAGAATAAAATCGCCAGGCTGTCTCGTGCTACCTGGGGACTCCAACCTCCGATTCTTAAGCTGATTTACACAAGTGTAATAGAGAGTGTCATTCTCTATGGCAGTCCTGTATGGTACTCCAACACCTCACGCATCAACACCAAGCTGCTCCAGATTCAAAGGATTGCTCTCCTAAAAGTGACGAAAGCCTACAAGACTACGTCTACAGATGCCCTCCTCATCTTAGCCGGCGCTCCACCCATCTTCCTCAAAGCACACACCAACCAGCTCTGCTTTGAACTTTGGAACTACAATATTCCCGCCCAGCTCATGGACTCAACTTGGAATGAGTCCAACTCCTGGATTCGACGCCCCCTGCTCTCCCCCCCTTGGACTCATCTTGGAATCACTTGGGACTTTGACAGGAATCATCAAGAGTTCTATGCCTATACAGATGGATCCCGCATCAATGGCAGAGTTGGATGTGCCTCCTTGATCTTCCAGAATGGAAGGCTGATTCATTCCATCAAACAGAGACTCAACGATCAAGCTTCAGTCTTTGAAGCTGAAGCAACTGCTATCCTACATACAATGAAGTATGTCATCGAAAAACAGCTTCAAACCTGCCACATTCACACGGATTCACGCTCAGTCCTGGTAGCTCTCATGGGCAGAGAACTTTCAAGCGACTCTCTCCAAAGTATCCGAGACATCTTCCTACCTAACAAGACTAGATTTACCTTCCACTGGGTAAAGGCGCACATCGGCATCACAGAGAATGAGGCAGCAGATTTGGCTGCCAAGGAAGCAACCTCCTCTGATGTCACTGATGTCACAGTCAAGCTCAGTAGACGACAATTCAGGACTCTTGCACAAGAGTTCGAAAACCAGTCCTGGCAACTTCTCTGGAGCAACTCATCCAAGACTAGGAGACTCCACAGGATCTTCCCAAAGGTCAGCAGGAAACGCCTCCAAGGAGACTTCTACATCAACCAGCTTCTCACAGGGCATGGAGCTTTTAGGACCTACCAGCATAGGTTCCATGGGAAACCAGAATCCTGCCCCATTGACGGCGAGCCCCATGATCCGGAACACGTCATCTTTCATTGTGAGCAACACAAGGAAACTCGTAAGAGATACTTTCCAGCCTCCTCCTCCTCAACGAGACTCAGACACCTACTTCAGAGCAAGAAGTTCAGGACTGGAGTCAGAGAGATACTCCAAGCAGAGCTGTTCAAGCAGATGGACTGCTAACCAATTTTGTATATTTGTAAATATCATGTATCATTCCTGTAATCTTGATTGTAACCTCTCTTTTGTATTTTGATTTTCAATAAAGGCCGCATTGGCCCCTTCCTGAGGACGAGTCTCAATAGAACCAGACTAGGAACCTTTGCCCTCGAGGCTGTGTGTGTCACTTTGGACCCTCATGCCAGTGACTTACTCGGCAATGGTTTGGTGTCCAGGATTACTATCCAACGTGCTCCCTTTGCTGTATACCTTCGGGTGGGCCAGCTTAACATCTTTGGAGTTACCTTTAAATACTAAAACATAAATAAAACAGCGTTTATACGTTTGTAAATATAAAGTTTGTTCTTAATTAAAATATATGAATTTGTCATAATTTAAAAAATAAACAATGCATTCAATTTTGTGAGCACACTTATTTTAAATTATTCGATATTCCATGAAAACTAAATTATTCATTAAAGTATAATGATTAGATATAAAGTTGTTTACACCAAATGTATAAAAACTTAAAACTAAAATATGTTAATAATTATGTTTATTATAACCCTGATTTATAACAGAAAAATTGTTTGTAACTCTATTTTAATCACATGTCTTATTTGTTCATTTTATAATTTTCTTTTTATTTACAACATATATTAGGCAACAACATTTCTTAATTCATGTAATAAATATTGGGAAATATTAATAATTGAATTATAATTTTAAGTGTATGCTTGGTATTTATCCAATATATCCAACAATATTTTATTATTAAATTTTGTTAACTAAATTTTGAAAATTTTAAAACACGTGCCCCTCTATTCAAAGAGAATTTAATATCAACTCCAATTTTCCATCCATTCTAAAATATTTTTATATAATGCGTGTGAGTCACTTTTGATGGATGAAATTAAAATAATATAAAATAGTTATTAACACATAGTTATTAAAAAACATAAATTTTAACAATATATTTTATCTGAAAACTATTAATTTAAAATAAAGTTATCAATATTATTTCAAATTTACATACAATTTGCTATATCTAAATAAAAATGAAATTTCCACCAAATATTAATAGGTATTACTAAAAATCAATTTTATAAGTTTAAACTGTTTTCAAGCTCTATAAAATTCTATGTAATTGCAAGATAATAATCTATAGCTTTACATTTAAGTAGCAGTCATATTTCAAATTTGATTTCGAGTTCTTTACTTTTAGAAATTTTATATTATTATTTTTATTTTAGAGTTAATGCTATTAATGAAACGTTCCTTTTAATTAAACTGTTCATTATCGACAAATGTAGATATCAGTATAATTCACTGATATTATATTTATAGCGATGTTAAACTGTTTTAAAAGAAAGCAACTTGGAATTTTAGAAAATGCTAACAAGAACTTTTTTTTATTTTATGTAAATCTCACAAAAGAATATGCCAGTATAATTATGTAAATATATTAATGTGTAGTTTATTTTTTTAAATTTCCCTTAATAAAATTTGAATATTTCAATAAATGTAAAGTTGAAAGATGTATATTTTATAATAAAATAATATAGTTTGATAAAACGATTTAAATCCACAGACTTAAACTTAAATAAACGCTTTATATTTCCCTTATTCAAATTATATAACTATGCAAAAATCATGTAAAATATATTAAAAACAATTTGTAAATAAGTTTATTTATAAAAATTTAGACATTTTCTTAAATAAAAAAAATGTAGTTTTACACTATTTTAAAAACATTTTATCGTATTTTTAAGATGTAGTAATATATATTGTTTATTTAGTTAATATGAAATATAATAGGATAATATATAAATCCTTTAATAAAATATAAATTTAATTTTCTATTTCTAATGCATTAGTGTGCTTTGAAATGTGTCGCTTCAATCAATATAGTGGGTTTCACAGTAAAACAGCAAAACATTATGAATTTAAATTCCTTAACTAAAGTTTTAGTATAAATAATAGTTTGGTGTATACTTTTACATTACATCTTTTTGGAATCTATAATTACTATTTCACAGAAAGTGAATATTTTATCTATTAATTTATATTTTAAGTTACATAATTCCAGGAAACCAAAACATGCATTATTGCACGTGGCTTTAAAATATTGGTGAAAAATTGTCAGGAATGTAGTTTAAGAAAATATGGTGAAATGTTTATTCACAATTTAAACACTTGATATTCTAAATCAATCAAAATATTCAGATATGGTTAGATTTCTAATAAATAATTTTTACATAAAAACAATGTTGTGGCAACTCAGCCACAGAAAATCCCTACAGGGGAAAGAAAAACGCATCTTCCCTATCCGATGGGGAATCTAGCTCAGTTATTATTTGGATGCGGTAGGATGAAGACCGTATTGGCACCAGTGTGTTATGGTGTGCAACTTATTTTTATGGACTGTAATCATAAAATTGTTATTCGTTAATTGTTATTGTTAAAATAAAATATTAAAGGAAAAATGACTTATTAATGAATGCAGATAACAGGCTACTAATAAGTATCGCCACAAATGTGTTGTTAAGGCAAATATTTTAGAAAGCAATACTTATGCCACTTTTATTCACTAGTAAAGCGTTTTAATTTTCTATTAATTTGCTTATGCTAAATTTAAAAAATGATTTTCAGGAAATAATTTTAAAATTTCTATTAATATGATAAAATGCTATGGATATAGTTTATTATCTGATATAAAATAATTATATTTTGGCTGAGAAACAACGTTTGCAATAACTATTAAAATTTGCTTGCCTTTTTTTTTCTTTATTTATTATCGAAAAAGTTTAGTAGGGATATCTAATTATACATATTTATCATAAAAAATTAAGCATCAGTACAATTCCCATTCCATACAATTTAAATTTCAAATTTATATTATGTAGCATCGTATTACATGTCTCTTACTTTGGATCAATTTTATACTAAAAATA
Source organism: Latrodectus elegans (assembly GCA_030067965.1). Lineage (NCBI taxonomy): Eukaryota > Metazoa > Arthropoda > Arachnida > Araneae > Theridiidae > Latrodectus > Latrodectus elegans. The sequence goes on from CM057812.1 coordinate 42,553,325, forward strand.
TTAGAAAAATGTTTCATATTATGGAGAATTTATTTATAAGAAAAATGAATCGATATAAAATTTATAGTTCAACTTTTATGATTTTGTTAATTTTACTCAGATATTTTTAACTTGTTTAAAAATGTTTAAATTAAAGAAGACAATTCTCAAAAGTTTTCCCTCCTACACAATAATTTCTATTTGAGAAATATTATTTAATTATATTTTAATAGATGCTAAGAAATAATATTTTAGTTAATCTTAACTAATTTTTACAAGGGGATACATATTTTTAACTTTTATTCAAATAATGTTTTATATCTCTAATTATTTAAATGCTTCTGAAATCCACTGATATTTAATGATTTATTTTAACAGTCGAAACATATCCAACATTTTTTTTAAACCTTAACAAAAATATAAAGATGGCTATAAATACCATTCCACATGTTACTTTTATAGAACTTTTCATAAATAATTTAGAAAAATTTAATATCTTTAGGCTCAGGAGCAATACATTTCAAAAATTCGAAATGGTGTTTTCACTAATTGAAATCTTCTTTTACTTTTCAAGATGCATTTTCATATATATATTTTTTTCCATTTTCTTATCTGCATTTTAAATTTTACAATCAATTAGTCTAATTATTATTTTAATAAGCTAGTAATTAAGCTTTAAGTTTCATTTTGTTATCCCTTAAGAAATAAATCCAATTTTACATTTTTTTGGAGATTAATGAATGCATTTTTTTTTACATGGCTGATTCAAATTTCACTCTAAAACTTAAATATAAAAGGAATAAATAATTTTTCATATGCTTGTGTAAGACCACAGTCTGAAAAAATATTTGAAAAAAATTAGCAAATAATTCGTTAATTTCATCATTATAGATAGATATTTTAATCATATAGCTTATTTTCTTAAACTTCTAAATTATTTCCTGAATCCAAAGTGAATCTCATAAAAAAGAAAACAAAATGTATCAATGCAAAGTATTAAAAGCTAATTTACGAAAAAAATGTTTAACTTCATTTCTTATTTAAAAAATTAAAATTGTTAATTTTTTAAAATATTATAATATTAAAATGTTATAAAGACTTAAACATTACAAAATTAAAAGCTATTGATAAAAATAATTTTTATGTACTTAATATAAATGCAACAAATGAAGATATGGATGGAATCGTAACTTGAATTCCTTTTCAGTAAACCACTTTAAAATTTGACAATCTTAAGCAGTGTGTTGTTCATTAAATAAGTTCTAGCAATTAGTAGTTGGACTTTGCTTTATAGCATGAGCTCAAATGCAGGAGAATAAGATTCTGCAAAATTAATAGACTTTTTTAGATGTATATCGAATAAATGTAATTAAAATTCATTTAAGTGATATATAATAGTTAGGAGTTTAATTTTACTAAATTTATATTTAGAGCAAAATGTTTAATTTAAATGCAGACATTTTCGTATTCAAACTAAGACAAAAGTCAATTGTTATTTTAACAATGTTTTTACATTTAGTAAATAAAATTAGTAAAATAAAATTAGAAAAATAATAATTATTTCTTATCAGCAAAGTATGCCATTATTTATATGTATTCTTTTAAAGCAAAAGTTTATGCAAATGAATTTGTTTATAAAGACATTAATTTCCTTCTTTGTATGATTTCATGTTTTTATTTCATTATCAAAATATTTTATCTAGACATATTATAATACATATTGCAATCGACATATTACTTAAGTTTTTGTCTAAGCAACTGAAGACGAGCTCCTGATAATGCACAAAAACATTATAACTAAACAAATATAATAATAATCAGGAGTTATGGAATTTTCTTTATTTAGAAATAACAATGATTTAGAACTAAATATAGGAACGAAAGAGTCAATTTATAGCCTCTTAAATGATCGATGTTTTGAAGAAAATATAGTGCAAGAGTTTATCTTAGTAAGTGGCTTAGATACAACAATTGCCAATAAATACAAATTGCAAAATTTGATAAAAATTACATCGATAAATTTGATAATTTGATAAATATTCTAGTTTTTATTTTGATCAAATTTTAAAAATCATGATATGATACAAAATATCTTGTAGAAAAGAACAAAATATAATTAGTTTTTAAGTATATCATAATATTAAAGCTAAGATCAATCACAACTACAACTGTACTAAACACAACATGTCTGTCTACGTATTGTTGCTTGATTTATATAACATCTGTAAACGTGTTTTTTTAACCAACATTTTGGCAAGGCAACAATCCCTGATCTAGACTGCCCAAGAAACATCTCCTCTACAATAGTTTGGCTAGTTACTGGACATTTTAAGGGCATGAAAATATCACCAACTGGTATGAAATCCTATCCCCACTGTAAGCACTTTCCTCAATCCCAGCTGACGAAGGAACATGCTTTCAACTGTCAATCCACAATCCGATCACTCCTTCTTTTTGGCGCATGACCAATCAAGATCCTCCATGGCCTCCGGGTTTCAGAACTGACAGACCTTCATCAGGATGTTTAAAGGAATATAAAATTCATTTGCACTTTTCACCTTTATGGACACGACAACAACAACATATAACATTTTTACTGAGTATTTGTATGATTATTTTAAGTGATTTTAAAATGTGTATTTTATCGTCATTACTTCACAAACATTTCATCAGCGATAAATTGTGAGTCCATTACTCAATCATCTTCTCTCTATTTTGACAATATTAAGTAAGTTTTTTTTAGCTAATACATCTAAAATTTTGATGCAAATTAAAAAGAATGAAAATACTAACCACGGTTCTCAATACACAATTTTATATTCTGAATTACCTACATAAATAATATACACAGTGTGATAAATGTGATAATTATTTATTAAAAATAGTTCACTTTATTTCTTATCTGACTGTAATAACTGAATACCCTAGTGTAAAAATACAATTATTCTTGATTTGAATTCCTTCAAAAATTTTATCCTTATACATTTTTCTGAATATCTCTCATAATATTTCTCTCTTTTAACATTCTTTATTTTTCCATTATTAGTTCCTCTCTTTTCGGAGTCAATATATTTGTTTTTACTTGTTTTTATTCATCATTCTTTATTGCACTTTGATATGGTGGCTTTTCTTACTTTGTAAATTAGAATTTCTCTCCTTTGTCTTATATATTTCTGCTAGTTTCTTAGAGTACGGAAGCCAAAAGGACTTTTCGTGGAGTTCCCCGTTAAGTATCTTGAGTGCTTCATTATTTATTTTTTTGAAGTGTTGATGGAGCTCCAACCTAATTTCTATCGTAAGAACAAGATTGTAATCAATGTTCATCCTTTTGTGACTCCATATATCCAAACGATTATTTGTACATCCAAAAGGAAAATATGTAATTTATTTATTTAAATACACATTCATCTGGTGAGCTCCAAATTATTTTAAGAAAGAGTACTTGAAGTAACTTGAAAATTACAATATAATCTCCTTAAATCTTCAAGACGCGATTTTCTCCCAAAGAGATATCAAAATATAAACTTTCAGATTAATATTTATTTAAAGCATTTTTTTTTCTAATTTCGAACATAACAATTTAAGCTTCATTTATTTGATATTTACCTCAGTTATACATATTTTTATTTGTTCACTTCTGCAGTTGCATTCGTACAAATTATTGTTTTTAAATAATTTTTAGCTTTTGTAGAACACATTTTATATATGTGTTGAAAACGCAAAGCAAAACTGTTTCTTGAGATAAAAACCATTGCAAAATTTGAGATGATTGCCTCTGCAATTGTAAAAAAAAGTGTTATTTCTTCTTGAAAAAGAATAAAAACCTTTACTTATAAACAAAACTCAATTTAATTATCTGTATTTTGTCCTTGGTTTCAACGATTCTTCGTTAACATTTCCGTTAAACATTCATCCTCAACCAATCATTTCTATAGTGTTTACAAATTCTATATTACAATTTCCAAATGCCAAAGACTAACAAGTCAATTTGGAAGTGTGTCGTAGTTTCGGATTACTCATCTATTGAATAATTAAAGTTTTTGTAAGATATAGTGACTATCGCAATGCTAAATATCCTAAAATTGATGACCAGGAATTTATATTCACATAGAAACAACGTCAACTTGGAAAGAAGTTTATTGCTGGATAGCTTTGGATAATTTAAAATAAAAATAATAAAGAATGTGTGCTGATGCAAGGGTTAGTAACATCTACCCTTGCATTAGCACACATTGTGAGAAGCTAAATTATTCTTCCAATATATTTCCACCAGCTATGCTCCTTCAGGCATAAATAATTATGTCGTTAGCATACGCAGCACTTTTTACCATCCTAAGGAAAGATAAAGTATGGGTTAACATATTGTTTTCAATATATAATTTAAGAAGTATATGTAAGATAATTGTTCCAATATGAATTTTCTGGCGGAATGTGTATGACATACTAAAATAGTATATAATTATACTAACATTTCAATGAATTTAACTTATTTTCATCTGAAATATTCACATAAATTTCGAGGAAAACATATTTAATAAAGATTCTTAAACTGTTAAGTATTAGTATACAAACAACTATGGGCAATTTATATTTCGTAATCAAGCATTCAAATTTATCTTTTATTGTATTTCAAGCTTTAGCATATTATAAACAAACTTTTAAAATTTTATAATACCAAAAACTAAAAAAAATATATTTTCCCAATAATATTTATTTAAAACACATATTTAAACCATAAAAATAAAATACAAGCATTCGTTAAAACTTGTGTTGAGCTGGCATCCTAATGGTTAGTGTTCTTCAATTCAGTTCAACAGTTCGTGGGTTCGAATCCCACTTTGCGCAAGGCTGTTTGTAGTGGCTCGGAATACACTTTAAACCGTAGGTCCCAGTCTAATTAGCCCTCGTGTGCTACAAAATGACCGTTGAGCGACAAACAAACTAATCTTTAAAAACTTATTAGTGAATGAAATTTTCCATCCTTTAACAAAAGAAATCAATCAGAAAATTAAAAAAATATAATATTTGGACTCAATAAAAATTCACTGCATTTTATAAGTTTTTATAACATAAGCAATGCTATTATTGTGAAATTGTTTACAGATAATTGATCAATACTTTCTTTTCGAGATTTCACAGTTTTCAAACAAAATGTATTTTAGGAGGAAGATTTTTTGGTATTTAAGCGCAGCATTAAATAAATAATATTTATTTTTAAAATATGTATAAGCTTTTAAAATTGATCTAATTAATTTTAATTGGGTTATCTAAATAAAAAATTAAATATTCATTGCAATCATTTAATTAAAATTATCATTAAAATATATGTAACAATTAAATGTAATATATAATTAAAATATGTATATATTAAAAATTATAATTAAAAAATCTTTCCATCTAAAAATGAATGAAGAATAATTAAGATTTAAAAATTTCTAAAATTAGGAAAATTTAAACTCTTAAGTTTTTTAATATTGTAAGGTATCACAAATATTTTTTTTTAAAAAAAAAATCCGATACAAATAAAATGTTTGGGATAGAGCAATTTTCTTTTCGTCAATATTTGGAAAATTGATGTTTTTGCATCATCTCCAAGAGTTTCTTTATTATAATCTTTCTATTAATTTAAAATTTTAAGAAGTATTACAAAAGTAAATATAATATAAAATCATATTACAGTAAAATTTACTTCACTTTTTCAATAGCTTTAAAAATAACATTCGAATATAGTGAAATAAAATTCAGAAATGTGGTCAGAATGTTTTCTTTTTCTTTGCTTACAACTTCTTATGCCAAAAGTTTTTTATTTTTTTTATTATAGTAATTACTTTTTTTCATTACACAAAGCAAAGTAATTTTTTATGTAAGTTTTCCTATTTTACCTAAAAGTTTAACAAAATTTCAAAGAAAAATATTTATTTAAATTCCAGGATTTTCTACAATTTCTAAGAATTTATTTTTGTTATAGATTTTCTAACTATGTGCTTTAAAATTCTTACTATGATAAAAATAAAAATTATTTAGTTTAATAAACACGTATAGGTATAAGTACAAAGATAAATAAATATTTCTAAGAAGATTAGATATAAAAGGTAAAATAAAATGTTTGCTCCAACCTATGTACGTAATATACCCAACAAGAAATTGAGGAAGCTTATTATAAGTATGAATTTTACGCAATAGGCATGTATTATTAACTCTATATTTTAAAAACTTTACTAATATCCATACTGAAGTTAAAAATAACAAGTAAACATTTTCTTAGTAAAATTTTCATTTATATTTTTTCATTCTATAATGTTCATAAAGGGACGTTTGATCAAAAAAAAAAATTAAACTTCTACAAAATATAAATACTTAAATTGAAATTTTTTGGCATACTAGAATATAGATCATTTTTAAAAAGTATGAGTAAATATCCTAGAAAATTTAAAAATAAGGTTCGCAAACATTATTTTAAACTTAAAATATTTTAGATTTTCCAGACAGGTGTATAGTTAAAATTTCTTGCATTTCCATTCGGAATTTTGTTGATAATGAAACAGTAAGACATAAAATGAAATGTATTTGATGCTATAGTTTTATTGAACAATTGCATTAGTTAAATAATTTAATAGCATAAATCAAATAAGCAAGACAATATTATACCACACATCCGATATTAAATTATATTAATGGTTAAATGAGCATAACTTTGCTCCATTGACGTGTTCATTACCTAAAATCAACTAGATCGACGTGTTGATAGTATTTTTTTTTTTTTTTTTTTTTTTTGGAATACCATTTATTTATAAAGTTATTAAAATTGGCAGTTAGAAAATATTTTATTGATTATTATTCGAGTAAAAATCAGTGGTGAAAATAAAACAGAAATATCAGACACCCGTAAAGTTAGCAACATCAGTTAATTTCCTATTTCTGGCATGGATTATTACGTGTGGATTACTATTAGATCACTTTCGATTTCGCCTTAAAAAGAGTATTGAATTAAGACAATCTGAATTTGCTTGAATGGATAGAACTCTACAAATGAGGCACCAGCTCCTTCATCATGTTTGGATCCATATGAACATTTCCAAGTATTGAGGTACTTTTTGTTTATCATTTCTTTCAGCTACGATGAATGCAATGTTAAATAATTTATTGGTAAATTGTTATTTACATTAGCTTCTTTTGTCTTATAATAAGCATGGTCATTTCCTATTGTGCTCACGTATGCTATGGTCCAGGAGAGTTGAAGATTATTTTTAAAACAGAGTGTTACAGATATTGGATGTTATTTACAATTGGCTTTCTATACTGTGGATTTAGTGGTGAAAATAAAACAGAAATGTCATCAGTAAAGATAACAACATCAGTAAATTTCCTATTTCTTGCATAGATTATTACTTGTGGATTACTATTAGATCACTTTCGATTTCGCCTTAAAAATAGCATTGGATTAAGACAATCTGAATTTGTTTGAATGGACAGAACACTACAAACGAGGCACCAATTCCTTAATGATGTTTGAATCCATCTGAACATTTCCAAATATTGAGAAGCTTCTTGCTTGGTATTCCTTTCAGCTCTGATGAAGGCAATTTTAAATAATTAATTGGTAAATTGTTATTTAAAATTTCCTTCGTCGCATATTAATGCCTATATGCACTTGTTTTAGTGAGAAAAAATATGTTAGATTTTAAAATATTATAATAGCTTAAATTTTTACTCCAAATTAAAGGATTTAAATCATTTTTATGTGAATAAGAATTTTTATTTCTCTTATCGAAAAACATTACTGTCTATCATCTTGTCGATATGTAGTTGGATAATACTGATATTAAAATAAAGTGCTTCTGCTATACCAGATAATAATAGTTCACCATTTAGTGGTGGGATGATATAGATGCATTAACATCACTTCTACTGAAAAATAAAAAAATAAAGCAATAACCTTCGTCGATTCTCTAAATCATTTATTTTTTAAATTATAGATGGATAATACTATGTGACATTTTATCCATTATTGTCAGGTCAGATGTTTCAGTGATTTTGTTTTTGTAACTCTATTTTAACTCTACCATTGATATTTTTGGTTCATCCTAAAAAAAAAATTTGGATTTCTGATATGACGTAGAAAAGTAATAATATAGTAGAGCGATTCTTTGTTAGTTCAATGAGTATCAACTCAGTCAGCAAATTCACATACAATATTAATTTGAAACAAATGCATACAAATTCAGGCTAGCCCCATACTATACTTATAGGCTAATGGGTTTAGAACTTTCACCCATCACCAAGTAATCGGCGAGTATTCCAAATATGTCACGGTGCGATAACGCGTTAACACTTGAGATGACACACTACTCTCCACATCCACGCCACACCAACGGAAGGACTTTGGACTTCACACACTAACTTGGACATGCCCCCAACCAGCAACCCAGCTCCAATCAGTGTTCCAGCAATCCAGGGAGGGTGAGTGTGATCACCCTCCCAGTCACTGTCCGCGGCAAATAATGCTTCACTTTCTGATCTTAATGGAAAGTGGCGTGAAGCTACTGAGATACTGGAGAATTTGAAACACAGAAGCACATATTAAAATGAACAGGATCAAATGTTTTCATTTTCTTACTTGGTGTCTTAACATACACGCTGAATGATATGCCTTACATATATTCTAAATATAATTTTTATAACATTTTCAAATTTTTTTTTTATACAATCATAATTTTTAATAAATTGACATGGTAAAAATACAATTTACTGAAAACTTTAATTTATTTTAACATTTAAAGATATTAATCAAACACTAAGCCCATGATCCATATAAAAATGTAGCTCTAAAACTGGTAATTTCGAAAGTGAAGTATTTAACAAATATTATTTCATTTACAGAAATTGTGCTTCTAAGTTATATCAATATAGAAAATTAAAGTTATTGCGTGATTACCTTCATCAACTTTATTAATTTATTTATCTTACAAACTTTCAGAAGAGTAAGAAGTGATTCAATAAATTATTTAAAACAGTTTATATTTCCTAATTGGTATATGTATTATATTACTTAAGTGTAACAATCGAGATTTTAAATAACGTAAGTCTCTTTTTTAACAGTCAGCCGTTATTAGAAAAGAATTTGTTACTTCAAGAAATATTCAGTTTAATGAAATGTTTTTACATAAATATTTTAACATTTTTTACACATTTTAAAAGCGATTGTTATAAAATATTTCTTGAAATATACAGAACACAAAACAAAGCTAAGATATGGATTGTAAATATAATAAATTTAAGGCAGTTTCTATGTATAATAATTGATGTATTTTAAATTTTTAGAGAAATGAATAAAAATAAACAAATATAAATGTGTAAGTTTTTAATGACAAAAGGGATGTCATTTTCCTCTTTTTAATATACAATTTGCTTTTTTGGCTTAAAACTATGATCATCTTTAAATGAGTTGAATCTTTGGAAGTTAAAAAAATATTTACATTAAGAGTTGTATATTTTGGGAATTATTTAGATGACTTTGCTATGCTATGAGGCATTAAGGAATTAAAGAGTGTAAGTTAGTATAAATATATTATATTTTTGACACGCATGCCTAATAATTAAACTGTAAGCTCTTACTCTACAAGTTTATTGCCAACTAATCAGTATGAAAATTATTGGCAATTATATTATATTAAATATTAATCATGGTTACTATTTAAAAGTTTGAATGTATCTAAATATGAAAGTAAGGTTGAATATCAGGAACCTTATAGAAATATTTAATTGTACATTTCATACTATTTTTTGCAATATTACATCAAAATAAATTTTTCAGAAACATGTATAACAGCATTAAATCGCAAATTATACATAAAATTCAATAAAAATTCAAATAACTGTCCAAATTTAATATAATGTTTAAGTAATTTAGTTATATTTCCTTAACATAAATCTTTATTTTTAATTAATTAAGTAAATATAAATAAAATATATGCTTGCAAATATATGTTATTATTGAAATTTTCAGAAATACAAAAAATATTTTAAAAATTTATATCTAACTTATTTCATAAAATGGTTATTTTGTATATCGATTAAATAAATGTAAATGCATTTTAATTACTATATAACCATTTTAAGAATGTTTATAATTTATAAAAATGAATTCAGATTCAATAATAGAATCGTGTAAATAAAGTAAAGCATTTTTAAAATTTAGTATTTCTAATGGTATGTTTAATTGCTTAAGAATAAGAAGAGTTTCATTTCCATTAGAACAAATCCTATATTTTAAAATAATTATGAATGGCATAAGACTATTAAATTTGCAAAACAGCTTCAAACACCAGTTAATAATAAATAACTAAGCACAAAGTTTAATGGATTTTAAATATGTAAATTAATTCCCTACTTTTGTAATAATATATATATATATATATATATATTATATATATATATATATATATATATACATATACATATATATATATATATATATATATATATATATATATATATATATATATATATATATATATATATATATATATATATATATATATATATATATATATATATATATAAGCTAATTGCAGAAGATTAAGTTAAACAATCCAAAATTTCTGTATTACAATTAACTAAACAACCCAAAATTAAACAATAAAAAATTTCTGCATTTCATAATTACACGAATTTGCAATTTAGATACATTCATTCTCCTATATTTTCTTTTTCGTATTAAAACTTAGTTAAATATTTTAATAAATATATACTTACTGAATTTCAAATATTATAATTAAGTAAAATAGTCATATATTTTCTGTATATATTGAGAAACAAATAATAAATAAAATTACTACAAAATATTTATATTAGTATTGGTATACGTTGATTTCATACATTTACTTTTCAAGTTTATAGATACACTTACAAATTGACAGCAATTTTCGTATCAAGCATTAAATTTTGTAGTCACGCAGCAAATTTTTTGTAAAGCACATTAGATGTGCTATGCTGTACAAAGGTTGAGTAGGAAGAATTGAAATAATCATCACAAATGCATGAATAAACTTCTTCATTGGGAGTCTAAATAATAAAATAAGAATTCTGACAGACTTAAACACTCCATAATACATTCACCTCACGGAAAAAATATTCTGTAGGCTGACAAATTAAGAAGTGGCGACGAATTCAAACATTTGTTGCTGCTCTAATTTCAAAGCTTTTATTAATTCATCAGGTTTTGCTTGCTAGATTAAAATACTCATTCTCTCCACATTTCAGACTTTCGTGACTTTTTCACTTTTGCTGGTTATTCGCGCGCGGCACAAAATTTGTGATGGGCGTCTCATATATACGACTAATGGCGGTTCTTGGGAAAGCGATTTTGCAAACAGGAAAGATGTCTACAGCATCCATGAGTGGCTATTAAGATAAAGTTCTTTCTGTAGATTAAATAATGCAGCAAATTTTAGTCTGAGTAGAAAATGATGCAGATAAGATAAATAAAATAAATGATGTATTTCTCTTAATAGCTGCAGCAGTTCCTTGTGTAAGTGTAATGCATCATGTGAAGTAACGATATTTGTTAGCGAAATAAGCATCAATAATATTAGTCAAAAGCTTCTGTACAAAATACCTATGTGAAGAAAAAAAATTGTAATCAAAGTTTTCAAGCATAATTCTATTACTCAACGTTTAAAAAGCTAATATGAAACATAATTATTTCATTCAAAGTAAGAGAAAATTATATTTTTCTACCCTATGTGTAAATAAGTAATTTAATGAAATTATTATCCATTTACTTCGGTATAAATAAAAATTGTTGGAAATACTGAATCTGGAAATGTTGAGTATATTTATACCTATTATTAATAAATATCGTTGCGATCGAAAATTCTGTATTTATTTATGTTAAATAATAAGTCTAAAACAATGTCAATTAAATATGTATCAAACCAAAATATCAATTTATGTTTCCAAATAATAAAATAAAATCAATTTATAATACATTGTTTTAAAGTTCAAGTTTAAAGTGGCATTTTAAACTCTTTTTCAATATGTATTAAGTTAAAATTTTTTAAGAATTATTTTAGGATATTAGCCAACATATATCTAAAAATAACAGTCTAAGCTATTTTAACATTTTTCTTAGAATATTAAAAACAGTATAGTACATAGTAACAGACCATTAAAATAAATATATGAAACATAATTATATTCAAAAATGACATGTCATATTTGGCTTCGCTGGGTATTAAGAACATATATATTGAATTTCAAAAATATAAGAAGTTTCTCATTAGTTAGTACTTTAAAATTTTAGAGTTAATAAAATAATTTAACACTATAACATGGACTAGTGATAATATAAAAATGATTTATCAATTCTAGTTGATTCAAGCTTAATTTAGAAATTTAATGTAAATGTTAATGTTTACCTTTTCCAAACCTTTTTTTAAATGCACATAACATTAGGTACAAAACAGGTTTGTCTAAATATTATTATAAATACTCATACATACATACATACATATATATATGTATATATATATATATATATATATATACATATATATATATATATATATATATATATATATATATTTATATATATATATATATATATATATATATATATATATATATACATGTATATATATTATATATATATATATATATATATATATATATATATATATATATATATATATATATATATATATATATATATATATATATATATATATATATATATATATATATAAATAATAAATATATATAAAGTTATAAGAAATAGCCTCTTTCTATATTTAAACAAAAAAATATATTCTTACCAACATAATTTAAATTTTTCACGAAAAAACTAAGTAATAATTCTAATGTAATTTTATACAATGAATCCAAATTTTTAATCATAATTCTTTAATATTGGCATTTGTTTTATGAATTTGTTTTGCAATGTTATTTGATTCTTGGAAATTAACGATAAACTTACCCAGTACAATTTGAAAAATAAATTAGCATATATTCATGCCTAAACATGTTGTCAGAATGTTTATGCCTATCCATGTTTTGCCATTTTTAACATCTTAGGAGTTGCTTTGTTTTAGTAAGCAGGTACCAGTAGTCAGTAATGAAATAACAGTGAGCTTGAAAACACGTAAGTGATAATATCTGTTTTTATTTCGGCAGTGGTTTTACCCATGTTGTTTAAGCACTTCATTAAATCAAAAACTTGTTTAAATCAACCGTACATCCTTTACTACATCTGTGTGGAGAACTGACATACAACCTTAAACATTAAATTTAAAATCATTGGCGAAAATAAGTTATGAACAATACTTCGTTTGCAAAGTTGTTGATTTTAATAGACTGGGTCAAAAATATATTCCGTGCACCATCTATAAGGCGTCTGTGGGATAGAAAAATTGTACTCATAATAAGCTTTTTTCAGTTCTTATGATTTGGAGAAAACTGAAAGGCCATTTAACTTATTGGTATTTCTGCATTTGAAACATTATCCTAATTTGGCATCCGTAAATAGACCCATCCCTCATAGCTAGTTGCAAAAATCTCAACTTTTATGACCATAAGTGATAACTCCGACTAAAGCGTTATAAGCGATACGTGATGATGGAAAGGAGAAAAGTGACCCTATCTTTGAAGTAGGTATGTCTTCAAAACTTCAATTTTTATCTCAACAAAATCTTAATGATCTTATATAGAATTTAATTTTTTTGATGCAGTCGATGGAGCTTTTAAGTTCAGGCTCAAATGATGGAATCTACTGAAAAACATACATTAAAAGACGTATGCATTAAACGTCCTGGACATAACGATTTTCAGGACTACTTTTCAGAAATAGGCACTGTTGTTTTTTGCAATATTTCTTCAGTAATGTATGCTCTTGGATATCAACACTAACACATAAGGGTTAACTGATCATAGAGCATACAAAATTAATTTGAAGTTTGCATATGCATAATAGAAATTAATTACCATCAATACCTCTCGCTCATGCAAATGATATCAAAGAAATATGAAAATGCGAAATTGTAGTTAGAAAAAATCCAGTAGTATATCACTCTAAATATAGCAGAAATATATGCTGCTGCTTAAAAGTAATACTTTTATTTTTTGATGCAAGAAATGTTGTTTTATTTGTGTGAATGTGAAAGTAAGAATAGTGAGTCACATAATTTAAATAAACAGTAGAGTAAAAACCTAAATATTACTACAGGACATAAAAACATGTCAAATATTCCTTTAATGGTTCAGGAAAATGCGTTTTAGCTTTTCTGTATTTAAAGCTAGGAATGGTAAAAAAAAATTTGAAAAATCAATCAACAAAATTCTAACTGTATTTTGTAACTGTTTTGTGTAATTGGCATCTAAATTTTCTAAAATAAATGACGCAAAAGGACTACAAATGAAGGAAGGTGACTTTATCGGGCCATAAACAGGATCAATTATATCACATGAAGAACTTGAATCATTCGTAAAACACAGATTGAAAATTATTTAAAAATATTTTCTGAAAATGTTTTGGCATTAATGAGGAAGAAAACTACATGGAAATAGCAATTGATTTTTTGACTTTATCCAAAGAAATAAATTGTAATAGGTCCTTGGAAATTCACTTTTTTGATCTCTCTTTTAGAATTTCTCCGAAAAGTCATGGGGCAATCCCAAATCAACGTCATGAGCATATTTATCAACAGATTAATACCATGGGAAAGATGTACTATGCCAAGATTTCTCTCACTGTACTGGCTGATTACTGTTGGGCTATAAAGAACACCTTTAATACAAAACATAGCAAAAAATTGAAATAAACAACTTCTAGAAAATGATGAATATTCAATTAATTCTGTTTAAAGTGTTTTATAAGTATTAATCATTTTAGAACTTAAAAAACTTAGTAAAAGAAAAGTATTCTTGATGGAAAATATCAGAGTACATATTTGAATTAAGGAGAACAGTTAATAGGATTTCGTTTATTTAGTCTTAGAGAAAGAAGAGTTTTTTGTTAACCAGCTTTATTAAACACAAATCTGAAAGATGAAAAACATTTGAGACAAGCTTTGGAATATTTCTATTGCACAAATTTTCAATTATAATGCTGTAATAGACTTATTAATTTAGGAGATTAACAAAATTACCCATGATTTTTCATTTTATAATAAAATTGGAATACTTTCTTTTTGTAATTGATGTCGATAATTGATTGAATTAACATTTTCTAATTGATGAGCAATATTGTCATCAATCTTAACTTTTAACCAACTAATTCACTTTTGATCATAATTATATAACAAATTGATAAAAGAGAGTGAAAGATTGGAAGTTGTATTTAGTGATAAGACGTTTTTCTTTTTGATCGTAAAAATAAAATTAGTTTTTTAGTATAATGAATATTAACTGCGTTAACGTATTAAAACTCAAGAGTAATATATTTATGTGGAGAAATACCTCCGATAAGAATAATATCTAACGAAAAATAGTTAGGACTAATCTATTACTATTTATAATTTGTATAATAAATGTATAAAAGTAATTAAAAGCAAAGTATGTGATTATAGGACTAATTCCAAAAGATAAATATATGCTTTATTGCCAAAATCAAATCGTAATGCATTATACATAAAATATATGATTAAGAGAAAAATATTTCTCATTAGAAAGACGTTAACTTGCATTACATAAATGTCATTTATAAAATAAACATTGTACATACAATTATTGTGATAAATATAACATAGTTACAACTCATATTTCTTTAGAGATAATACACATAAATAGATGAATTCTTGAGCAATAGAAGACTACAAAGTGAAATTGTCTACTTTGCTGTATAGATATTATTTAAATTGTAATTTATCATACTCTATTCTAAATTTCTGTCTGTGATTTACAATAATGCGTGGGAAATATGTAAATAAAATATAAATTTCGAAAAAAAAGATATGTTTCACATTATGTTACGACTTTTTTATTTTTCTTTCAAAGATATTTCTTTGCGGTTAACAAAATAACTGACAAAACAGTATATTTCAAAAGAAATATACAATATAAAATGCTTATATGATAAATTGAATGATTTATGTGAAATTTTGTACAATGGAAAACAATGTATTTTTTGACATGCACGCAATGTATGTTGCAAAAGACAAATGTATAAAATTTTTCATATGGAAATTTGATCAGAAATATTTTATGTACATAATGCACAAGTTTCTTTAGATTAATATGAATTTTATGAAAAAAGAACCACATTCCGAGTTCTTACATTAACAAATTTCTATAGTAATTTGATTTAGAATGATATTGGTAGTATTAATAATGATCTGACAATATTGGTCAATATTGATAAAGGTCTGACCCTTCTCTCACAATTTATATGAAGTGATTTATATATAAGAAAAATATTTAAAAATAGAGAAATATTTCCTTGGAAGTACAAGTATTTAAAATAAAATATAAAAATTATATTTTTATTGAGTTTGCATACGTTTGCAGCCAAAAGTAGATAAATTTATAAGAAACTATTTTTTGTATTAAAAAGGAATATAATCAGCTTTAAAGTATGGTTTATTGACTTAAACTTAACAACATTGTAACAAGAAACTTTAAAAAATACATAAAAAATGTCTTAAAGGAGTTATGGGAATTTATTATTACATAACTATAATTTAATAATGGAAATGTATGTGATTTATGAAAATAAAAATTAAGAATACTTTATGTAAAGTTAAAATTAATTTATATTTTACTTATGATTATATATATATATATATATATATATATATATATATATATATATATATATATATATATATATAATAGTTAAAACTTAGGAAAATATAAATAATAGAGTTACTCAACAAAAAAACCCATTTCAATACAAATTTTTGTTTTTCCTGAGAACATGATTGAAATACTTAAAAATTTGAATATTATTGTTGTACTATGAATATAAATGTTCTTAATCTTTAAATATCAGAATATTTCTTTTGCTGTATAAATTGTATTCATCAGTATAAGCATCTGCATTAAAAAAATTATGTTTATTAAGGATAACTTTTTTTCCATCTTAAATAATTAAATAGTTATATCATTAATAGTTAGCTACACCACAGTGAATTAATTATATTGCAAAAAATTACACACACTCAAACACACCCACCCACCCAACCATCCATACACACACACACACACACACACACACACCCACACATATATATATATAGATATACATATATATATATATATATATATATATATATATATATATATAGATATATATATATATATATATATATATATATATGTGTGTGTGTGTGTATATATATATATATACTGCAGTATTCTAAAGCAACATTATATCCATAGTTGCAAGAAATAAATAAATATCATTATATTCGAAAATTCTAATGTTTAATATGTAGAGAAATATTTGAAGCTATATTTATTATTTTTCTACTACCAATTTGAATACGCATGATGACTTTTAAAACGAGAATAAAATCCTTTCATTAAATTCATTGAATTCAGTATACTTACATTGGTTCATAAGCACATTTGCTGTGAGTTAAGTCAACGTTTTATAAAATCATTTTAATTAAAATTTGAGTGCAAAACAGGATCTTTGTGTAAAATTGTTAAGGGCCAAACATACTAATATAAATTTTATTCCATTATGTGAAGCCACTCCCGTTTAATTACTGGGTGGAATTATGGAATACATGGAAGAATAAAACCTTCAGGAGCACAATGTTTGCCCTTGTATATTTCAGTACATTTATGTGTTATTCATATGTAATGCGCAACTAAAAATTAAATGTCCATACGAAGTAAGAACATATTTTGATATTTAACAAGTCTTCATATTGAGAATTTGAAAATGAAAAAAAAATTGAAATAAAGAAGAACTTGATTACTTCAGCGTGCTATAACAACAATTGCGCATATTTTAATTTATTATGTCTTTCAGACAAACTCACAAACGCTTTGTCATCAGTTAAACAAAGCTATTTTGGTCTGAGGAATGTACACCCACTCTGCATGCATCTGACATTGTAAGCCATTTAAATCAATATTTAATAGTTTAAGTTTCTATCAAGACAACCAATTAAATGTAAAAGGTATTGAAAAGGGAAACATCAGAGGTTATGTTAACGTATGGACGAATGTGGTTTCCATACAGAATGTTCATTTTACAATCAGTGATTTATAACTTAGACTTGCCCTCTTATGAAATGGCTCCTGAAACACTCTAAAGAACGAATAATAACTTTTAGCATAATAATACTAAAGCTGCGTTAAGCAGTAAGAATACCACGAATAAATGTTTAAACACTGATCATTTACTATATATAATTTCCCTACTAGGATTGACATAACCATTAAGTCCGTTGGTATAATAATGGCGTTCCCCAAGAAGTTTAACAATTATTGATTTAAAGTTTGAAGACAAAATAAACTTTGAAAGGTTTTAAATCTATTACAACCTTAAATAATACTGTTTGCACATTATAAAAACATTTTTTATGTTGCATCATATAATCGTGCATGGATGAAAGTTCCATTGATTCATGTTCAGTTTTAGTATTTTAAAAACTTTTCTATAAGGTTTCGCTTAAAAACTAAGAAATATGGAAATTGGAGTCAATGCAAACGCATATGTATAGTCAAGCATCAATAATGGATAAAAATGTCTCTGTTATAAATATTTGTGAAAAATGGATTAAAATCTATATTTAAAATTAAATTCTAGGTAAAGAAATTTATTAAAATTCGATAATTTATAAAATAAAATCCTGTATAGAGAGAAATAAGTTATATTTGTATTTTATATTCTTAGCGCTGTGCTATAAAATTAACAGTAACATTCATTTTTTTATATTGGACACATAGTCAATGCATTATACACACACACACACACATATATATATGTGTGTGTGTGTATTTGATATATATATATATATATATATATATATATATATATATATATATATATATATATATATATATATATATATATATATATATATATATATATATATATATATATATATATATATATATATATATATATATATATATATATATAAACAATAAATCATCCTACAACACATAACTAAATTAACATCGGCAAATCTTTTAGAGGGCATCTAATACTTAATATTACTTACTGCATTTTAAATATGTCTTGAATCCAGTAAATTATTTTTATGCTTTTCAACATATTTTATTCTTTTGCAATAATATTTTTCATTTTTATGTTTCTTTTCTGTTTAGGAGTATGGAGAATATGTTCTTGTCTGATTGGAGCTGAATGAGATAATCTATGAAATTTGAATTATGTATGAAACCTAAATGACTGTGTAAAATAAAAATTTATTCATAAATATTCTAAAGCATATAATGAAAGCAAAGAAACTAGTTTTATTAAGTAAATATATATGTTGCTAAAATATATGTGACGTGCATTAGGTTATTGAACAAAATCAGTTTCAATAATCAGAAAATTAGTTTTTGACAACTTACTTTCTAGCAACTCTTTGTATATCAATAAAAATTACATTTTCAACATTGTAAAATATAATTACATTTTTGAATGTTAAAAAAGAAGCTGCTGAAGTTTGCTCATTTACAAATGAAGAAAACATCTTTCTAAGATTAAGACTGTTTCAATCTTAGCATTACTTTCGTACAAATGTAGTTATTTTTAAATGTCATTTCTACAATTCCAATTCTTATCTAGTAAAATACCTGTTCTACTTTAATTTGTGAAAGTGAAAATCTTAATTTTAGGAATTATATTAATTGCATGTTCATACAGTTTATTTCTTAGACTTATATTTTTATATCCTTGAAATAAGTTATTTGTTTTCTTTTCTTATTCATGAATATGTTTTTAATAAAGTAAATCAAAAATGATTTTTACTTTTTTTAATTTTACAATTTTATCCCAGTTTCTGCAGTTTCACAGCCTAAAGCACAAGGATTACCTTTTCCTAAAAAACTTACAGACAATGAAATGTATTCGAATCTCAAGGTTAGAAACACCGAAGTCTCCCTCATATCCATTCCTACAGGTAATCAGGAAAAAGAGAAAAGCCATATCTCATGTCTCGTTATCTAAAAAGTGCTGGAAATAAATCCGAGTCCTTTCCCTTAGAACTCTATTTAAAAATAAGAGTCAACAATATAAAAGCAAATGAGATTATATCTCAGATTGAAATTGTCAAACTAAATCAAAGTACCTAATTAAAAAATTATTGAAAAAATATCATTAGAATATTAAATGGGTAAAAACCATATTATAAATTTTTCAAACCATATTATAAATTTTTCAAACCATATAATTTAATTTTCAAAATATATTTCACAGGACATCTTTACAAAGCAACATTTTTTTTATAATATAACAGAAAGTACTTATACTTTAAAATGATAATGCTTTACTAACTTTACCAAATTTTTTCACATAAATTATACTAGTGTTTGTCAGCAAAATATGTCAACGAAAGCGATACTTAAGGAAGAAAAATTCTACCCCTTGAAGTTTCTTGCACCGCATGATAAATTTATGTATTTTGTACATCAAAACATAATAAATTCCTATTAAATTTAATATATTACAATTTTTGCGAAGCATTTCCGTTCAAACAGCTTGTCCCTCTATTTAATCAACTTTAAATTTTAAAGTTGCTTCTCTAATTCCAATAAACTTTTATGGCTGTTTTACAATTTTAATATATTTAAAGCAAATTTATAAATTGGATATATTTAAAGCAAGGAAAAGTTTCCTCCATATGGCTTGATTGCATTGCTCTAATTTAAATTATTATGACTAATTATTTATAAATGGATTAAACCTATTTTACACATGCCATTTAATTTCGTATTTCAATAGATTTATTGTGTGTTTAATATATACATCAGCTTTATTTTTTCCAGAGAAATGAATTCAATATTAGTGTCATATATGCTAGAGAATAATATGTTATATATTTACAAGTTTTAATTTTTTAGTTAATGTGTTTAAAATATTATTAGATTATTTATAACTGATGCAAAATACATCAATACTTCATTTTACAATAGTATTGTTTCTAATATTAATTGACTGATAAAGTAAGTAATTAAAAATTAGTTTCATTAAATAATAATTAAGTATTTTTATAGAATAAATGCGTTATTTAAAAAAGCGATATTTGCTATTTGAAAAAGCAATTATTATGTTTTTTATTACTTTATAAGGACTAATAATAATACTCTATAATCATTAAGAAACCTTAAGAGGCATTTAATTTTCAAATAGCAATGGTAGAAAAAGACATTTTAAATAAGAAAAATTAATTTTGTGAAATTTTAAAATTATTTTAAATTTCATTGTGTTTTATTCATACTTAGATTGAAAAAAATTATATATATATATATATATATATATATATATATATATATATATCATGAATAGTAATATTGGCAAATTTTAAAAATACAAGAATAAATATTAAACTTTAAAACTTAGCAATACATTCAGCGACAATAAATAGAATTGCTAAAATATTATTAATAGTAATTTTTTATCAAATAATTTGAAAATCAAATACTAAATGGATAAATTAAAAATAAGAAATATCGTAAGCAGATGGGAAATATATTCAGGTTCTTCAGGGGTTTATAACCACATTGGTACAAAGTATATGTATATATATATATATATATATATATATATACTAATCCTTAAAAAATAAAATCATTAATAAACTATTATCATTCAAAATATACTATATTATTAGATTGGTTTCCTTTTTAAATATTGTCTTGTAATAATGTTACGGTGTTATTAAATTGAGATCATAACACTTTAACGCTTGTCTAACTGGAATCGCATTCTTGCTCTGCTGAATGTATTCATTTCCATAAGCACTTCGCGTGATTATATTCAAATTTTGATGAAAACGAAGCTTATGAATGCATGAGAAATTTAAGCTTATGGAATACAAATGACTTAAATATGAAGAATATGACATTTCAATTAATTTCTTTGCTGATAATTATGTTGCTGTGTTTGAAAGTTATTATTCAAGAAGCATTTAATGTATTAAAAATATATTTGATATAAAATACATACTTTCTCTTTTTAAAAAAAAATTATTCAATTAATTTCCATAAAAAAGAAGCTAAAAATAGAAGGTGATTCTTAATGTCTTCCTTAAAACAGATTATGTTTAGATACGACTCGCATTAATATATTAAATGTGCTCATAAGAAATAACTTAAAAACATCTAAGGAAATATTGATAGTTAAATAAGCTCACTAAAAGATTTGATGTAAGGAAACATGAATTATTTTGAGAATGTACATGATTGATTGTACAATATCGGTATGAGTATTGAGATATATTGGAGATAAAATTAATTGCTTTAGCAATATATTTTACCAGTCGTAATTAAGTATTTTTTTTATAAAATTTAGTGTTGTTATTGTTTTCCTATGTTTCTTCTAACTATGAACGAATTTTCAAAGAGTGTCAAAATGAATGGGAAACATCTCATACTCCTTAGAATTAAATGTTTCTAGGTAAATGAAAAAATACATATTTAGATAAAATATAGTTGATACATTTTAGGCAAACAATTTAAATAAATTGATTAATTTATATTGAACGTCAATATTTTGAAGATATCTATAAATATAGATTACAATTAATACGATATAAACAATTGTACAAAAGTAGTACATTGAAATCAGGTGAACTAATTTAAGGTGTTGAAATGAATTTTCCTATTCATACAATTGATCAATTACACATTTTACAGAATTGTGTTTTGTATTATAAGCGATATGCTAAGTGAAAATTTAAAATTGTATAATTCTAAAGCTTCTGAACTCATTTAATCTAATAGGTTATTAATAGTAATTGAAACGTAACAACCATTTCCTACTGTTTAATAATGTCTAGTATCAAACCTGAACTTTTAATACTGAAGAGCGGAGACTTAGCAATGACAATGTTCATAACTGAAGCATATATTGTTAAATTTTCTTGTTGAATGGTAGCCCTTCATGGTCTTACATCAAAACTGGATTTAAAATGGCATATATGTGCATTACGCCCTCCAAATTATATTCAAACTTTATGATTCGTCTTTACGCTTCATTGCCAAGAGAAGCTAAAATAAAAGTCCTCATCCTGCTTGTCAGTCTACCTCGTTTTATATAAAGTCTCACTGTACCGGTAAATACTAAACATACATCAGGCAATTTCATTTCCTCATTAATGATCAGTCATGTGATAGTAAGATTCCCCAAGGTGGGTATTATAATGTGCATTTTTTCTTATGAATGTTATTAATATGATCCAGTTGATATTTATAAATTTTTCTTTTGGACCCTAATCAATTTGATACTCACAACTGTGTTGTTAGGGTACCGAGCAGTGCTAGTGGCAATATGAAAGAGCTTTAATCCACACTCCAATTTGGCACTGGTCCAATCTTTATATATTTCCAACACTTGTTAGAAAAATTGTATTTACATTGCATCAGATATTTATTATAAAAGAGATTTTCAAATAAGATAATCATTCCACAACATTCTTTTCATTTATGCAGTGTTTAGGTTTCGTTTTTTTCATCTGGAATGAAACGATCAAATGGGCTTACCCTTTTTGATTTCATGTGACTTTGACGTTCGTAATGTCTTTCATGATATTGCAGTGTCAGTACACAAGAGTGTGTTTAATCCATATTTTTTAAAAATAACAATTCATATCAATACATAGTATATTTTTGTTTTGTAAGATTTCTGTCTCAATGGCACAAAAACCTAGCTTAGACCTACTGTGCCCTTATCTGTTTTCGTGACCGAGGTTTCTGGGTGAGAAATATGGTCAAAGTGGTCAGCCTAACACGAAACAACCAGTGATTAGTTTCCAAACATTGATAGGTACTCTGTTTACTGTCTATTTAAAGGATCAAAAGCTAAGTCTACTATGCCCAGTTAGAAGACTGGATTCCGGATCTGTGCCTTGGGCCAGCGAAACGCTACCACTAGTTATATATGATTTTGAATATAAACCAAATTAAGAAAATTCATTTTTCATTTATTTTTTGCAATTAAAAACTCTTAAGAAAATACAGACAAAGATTTTTTTCATGATCTTTTTTCTGATCAGTTTTGTGTTTTAACAAAATACCTTAAATTTAGATACTAAGGGATATATTACATTAATACATATTAACAATCAAGTAATTCAGTCATATTGTTATAATTGCTTGCATACGCATTTGTAATATTAAACTGTGCATTATACTTAACTGTTAATAATATAAATCTTTCTATACGTAAACAGATTATCAGATAAGTTGGTTGTTTAATATATTTTTATTTTTATTGGTTTAAATGTTTTAATAGACACTTGAAGAATAAAGTTTAGTGTCACTGGTTTGTTTAATTATCATTATTATTTTGTGTAACTCTATCTAATTCTACTGCATTTATATTCTGTAAATTATTTTCCATACATAATTATTTTTATAAAATTTGCTGAATCTGAATAAAAATTTTGATTTTTTGCTAAATCAAATAATATGAGGGATTAAATATTACCAATATTTATTACTGAAGTCCGGTGGGTTAGTGACAGTGATTTGCTCTCCCATGCTACAGGTCCAAGGTTCAATTTTCGGAATGGGTAAGGTGATTTTGTACTTCAGTTGGTCGATATAACTGAATTACTAAGCTTTCTTGAAAAGTAAATACTAGGGATTTTGTGTTTGACTATCCACCTAAACATAACATGCTTCCAAACCCGGGATTGTAAGGTATACTGATGTGGGCCCTGTAAGCTATTGATTCCATTATTTAATAAGATAATATAAAACAATTGACTACTATTAGCAAGTTTGTTCGATAGTAACTTTTGCACACGATTGCTAAATAAACAGGTAATTATGATTTTAATTGGATTCTGAACCATTACCAACATCCAAGCTCAAGGTGGGATTTGAAATCACGAAATCTTGAATAGAAAGACAGAATGCTAACTGTTTGCTTATCAGTGTATCCTAACATTAGCAAGACTAAGTATGTTTGAATACCATGCAACGCTTATATTATTAAAACTATCCAATCTTAAAACCATTAATAGTGTACATATTCAATAAAAACATCACCTCTGATTTACCTGTAATAATAAAGATTATTTAATTGATGAATATTCATTATAAATATAAGATACAATAGCTTCAATGAATAATCCTAGATTTTATGAGTTTCTCTTTGAAAATCGAACACAATAAGAAAAAATTTAATTTCTAGAGATTTTTAAAAACTTAGTGAATGAATATTATGCAAATGTACTAATAACTTGATTAAAAACTGTAAAATAAAAAATCTTATTGAAGCAAATTTTTGTCAAAACTTAATATAATCTGTAAAAAGTTGAAAAAAATTTAATAAGTAACTTAAACATCAAAACTACCTTTTTGAAAATCATGTCAGACCATACAAAACTATGCAAAAAATTATATAAAATCATACATTATATGCAAAAAAATATTTAGTCAAGAAACATAAAAAAAGTAAGTTGATAATTAATATTTTTCTCGTACTTTTTGCCGTAAAAATTGATATTTAATGTGCATTAAATTTGGAAAATGTATTACATGTCTTAATGCTTAGTATTAAAGTAAAATGTAAAGGAATTATGATATACATCAGTATAAATATAAGCATATTTTAATAATATTCCCTTTGTGTATATCATATTGATGATTAATATTCTCGGTGTATAATCTAGTTAACATAGAAAAATTTATGTAAAATCCCTATAGACACACAAACTAATACAATTTATAACTATTTTAATAACATCAGTAAAAGCGGCAACAAATATATTTTACGCAATCAATATACAAGGAAAATAAATTTTAGGATTCTTTTATAGTATGGAAAATACTGATGATATAGATGTGGGCAAAATGAACACTGCATCGGAGTTTGAGACATTAAATATTTTTTCAGCTTTCCATTGGGAATGCATTTTTGTTATTAAATCTATTTCAGTTCTTTAACAATTACTTTCACTATAATTCTATAGAAATAATTTTCCGTTATTTATTTACTTCATTCCGTTAATAAAAATACTGTGATTTCTTTCCAAATGTACAGTTAGAGAGGAAATATTTTTCTCCGAAAATATTTTTGTCATGAATTTATTTTAACAATAATCACAGTTTAAAATTATTGTTTTTAATACATAGAAAAGTACCGTTTTCGATACTTAACAAAGATGCGAATCCCCAAAAATGCGTATGCACATTTATAAATTCATACATACAGGTATGCAAAAAGAGCCCAATTGTATCCCAAATGAGCTCGATTGGTGAGATATCTGACGAGCATAGTGACCAGAGAAGAAATGGTACAACTTGCTGGACATGTTGGTTGATGTGAGCAATGTGCGGTCGGGAATTGTCCTGCTGATAAAGGGCACTGGCTACCGCCTATAGATGGGATGTGTCAATGGGCACAGTGCAAGATCCACGAGACATTGAGTTGTCTTAGTGCCGTGAATACAAACTAGTGATGACCTGGAATCATACTCGATGACACCCAAAACCCTAATGCCGCATTGTCACGTGATGGAGCGTTTCAGATTGCTGCAGGATTGATCCTATCACCATGTTGACGTAAGCGGTGACTGTCACTGGAGAAACAGAAGCGTGACTCATCTGAGGCAACGATCCTGTGCCACTCCGTCGTTCACATTGCTCTAATCCGCCACCATTTCCGACGTTGGCGTCTATGGCGTTGGGTCAATGGCAGTCATATTAATGGACACTTTGAGCGCAGGTCAGGAGAAACCAATCGTCTGCACAGAGTTCTGCTCGATATGGGAGCATCCAGGGCGCCTTTAAAAGGTTACAGAATTTCGGTACGCGTGGTTGTGGGTTCATTACCACGCTTCCGACGGAAAGTGATCCACGCGTACTAATGTCAATCTGGCTGCAACAGCACCCCACAAACATTCCACAGTTCCTTGTTCCAACCATCTTCTCCACAACCGGGCGCTTCAGCTGCGAGTTGCCACGAGGACCAGCCTGTCCTTTTCAATCTAATCACCATCCCTTTCGTGTCCACTCGTTTGTCTGATGGAACTGACTCATTGGAAAATGTATTGGGATTTGCTGTGATTACACGAGTTCTTGGCAACAAGAACAAACCTTCAACGGTTATTTTCCAAGTATGCATAACGGCATAGAGATTGCTCAATCTTCCAGTATTCTACATATTCTTTTATCCTATTATACATGCATTGGAGAGCAGCGCATTTCATAACATTTAGATAAATAGGTAAGTTGAGTCTGCCCTGAAATTTGCATTATTTTCTTTTCTGGCACATCTCCTTTCGTTCTTTGGTGTTGAAAGTTCAATATGGGATAGTATGTATATATATATATATATATATATATATATATATATATATATATATATATATATATATATATATATATATATATATATATATATAATCACTTACTCTTCCAGATATAGCAAGTACTTTAAATATATTTTCGATTGTCTTTAAATTCCTATTTTACCCTTATTCAGAATTTAAAAATCATTGTTTTTCTTTTTTAAATATTAATATTATTTTTAATATTAGCCATATGAAATTATAAAATTCATTTGATAAGAAATTATTATATTTTTAATCAAATTTAAGTATTACACTGTCACTTCTAATTTCAAGGTAGCATAAATAAAAAAATACAATACTTCAATTATGATGGAATAAAATTTTCTTACCGATTAATGGAATGCTTATTCACGTTACGCATAATGTTCCATATTATATTACTATACTTATAATTTCTGAATATTGTGAATTGTTTTACAATCAAAAAAATTAAAATAGAAATTTTCCTTTTAAAAAATTTCTCGAAATGCTTAACTTTATACGTAATTTTAATGAATTTATTAATCATTTTTTTTTTATTTTTCAAGCAAAATTCTTAAAATAAGTTGGAAAATATCTGATATGTCTCTTAAAGTGTCGTATTGATGTTATCATGAATCGTTGATTAACATGAATGTTTGCTTTCATTGAAAATAGAGATTACATTAGTTTATTAATTATGTATATGGCATAAAAAATATATATTATTGTTTGCCATTAGAAAGATTGTTAATTTAAGTATACACACATCTTGCTCGTTTCCTCGCTCTCTTAAGTTGCATACATTAGAGAAATTACATAAATTTCAAATAAATTATTTTTTTAAGTAGATTAAATAGTAAGGATTTAAAAATTTATAAAATTTTCAAAATTTATATTGAAATAATTTATGATCGAATTTTTTTGAATGATTCTTTCATGAATGATTAATGATTGAAAATCTGCATAATCAGTAAGATTTAATTATTTGTGTAAAAAAACTGCTGAAATTCTTTCCACTTGAGGAAAAAGAGTTTGAGTTAGTACAAAAATCAGATGATTACAAAGTTTTAAGTGTTAATGAAATAAAATGTAAATATTAACTTAGCTCAAGGTCAAGTTCTTCAACACGTAATCTACTCTTTCAAAATAATAATGCATCCGGAGATATAAATTATAACAAACGAAAGTGATAAAGGAATCTCTTCACTTCATTTCGAAAACTAAAACAAGAAATATGATCTACTTTAACGTGCTTTCGATGCAAACATAATCTTGATTTATACCAAAACTGAGTGTTCAGATCATAATCTGAAAGATTTAAAATTCATCTAAAATTGGTATTGAAAAATCAAATCCTGTATAATTTTATTAGACTGTTGTATTTCAGATTAGTATTGTAGTTGGACTTGCTAAAGCATTCGCAAATAATGATACTAATCTTGCAATCACAAGGAAATAACTCTACAAGAATATTTAGCAACAAAATCCAGTATTAAAAGTTAAGAAATTAAAATTATCTTTTATGATGATAATTTATACATGAAAGATATTTCTCACTAAACAACGTATCCCTTGCTACATAAAGATAATTTAAAACTGTAGCGACGTAAGAAAATGGAAGTTAAAACAAAACAAACATTTATTGCATTACACATAATTAAGATTAGTTACAAAAGAAAACACTTAAAATTATAAAATAAAATCAAGGTTACATAGTACCAAGGCGGTACAAAACAAACGTATTTAGGAACCGTATGGTTCGTCCTTCCATTTCTCACATCTCTATACTCATCTTATTTGATGTTGTAAGTATATTGGGCAGCAGCGCCATCTACTGTCAATATTGTTAATATGGGTCTGTTACAAAACTACTTTTTTTTTCATCTTGAACAAGAAACAATTCCAAGCCGCTAAGAATTTATTTTCTACAAAATTATGTTAATTATTTTGGTCTAAGTAAATTCAATTTTTGATTAATCTTAAGGAAAGTATGACGTGAAACACTAAGTCCAAAGGATTGTAAGATATTCCAAATGTTGTCAGCAGTTGCCAAGTTTGCGAGGATAAAGGACTAATTTATGTACGTTCCATAACTTGAATTTGATGATTGCTCTTGCTTATCAAATATCAAACTTCAATAAAATATTCTTCAAATTAGGTTGCGATAACAGCTACAAGTAAATGTACACATTTAATTCCTTCACACTGAGGCATTAATGAGATATATGTCATGTGATAAATGTCAAGTTAAACAATTATAAGAAAGCAATATACCGGTAGAAAACGATAAGAAATTCTCACATTTATACCTAAAGACATGTTTTAGCTCTCACTTTCTAAATTGAACTCTATTAAGCAAAATTTGTAAGTGGTATGATGCATAAAAAACTCTCCATAATATTATTTATATTCGTAAATATTTATTTAATAGGATCATTTAGTAAAATTCCATTCATATATTTAAAAGCAATTTTTGTTTAAATTTAAATATTTTTTTAATTAAAAAAATAAACCTTTTCTAATTAAATATAAATTATTTTAAATATACTTCTAGGCTTCAAAAAGCATTATTGTTAAATGTTTAATTTTAAGAAAATAAGTTTAGAAGAATGTGGTGTATTTTACGGTTTATATAAGATAGATTTTTTTTTTTTATATTTTTAAATAACTGTGATCTATAAAAATGATGATTATCTGGAATTTATAAATAATAACTGTAAAAGAGAAAAAAGTTATTTGAAATGGATTATAAAATAAAGTAGGAACCTCATTTACAAAATACAAAGTTTACGATCAAAACTTTTCGACTTGCTCAAGATGAAATAAGTTTGTTTGCTCGAAATTTGTTCTTTATTCTTTTAAATTTTTTCTTAGGGTGGGTACTAACATTTTCAAAGTATTTTTATGTAATAAATATTGCTACTTTTACTATTTCTAACTGTATTTTTACAAAATCTAACTAGCATTGTTTATTTTTTTAATAATTGTAGCACTTTGTTCTGATGTAAAGTTAATAATTGACTTATTTTGTTATATTTATAATCCAAATAATATAAGATTATATAATTAAAAATATTTAAATAATAGAAATTTCTTTAACTAACTTTATACATAAATTAAAAATTCATTAAATTAAATAAAATTTAGTTGAATTTATGTTTAACATTCTGTGAATTGGAGGGAAAAAAACAAAATGTGGTTGCTTAAAAAGTTACATAGTTGCTACTTTTATATGCCATTTGCTCTTCTTTAAGCAAAAGCTTAGTTTTAGTCATTTCTCTTTTATCCTCCAGAAAAGTAACTTGAGAGATTTATTTTAAGTATTTTCAAACCTATGATACTTTAGTACCTTAAAAATGAATCAATCAGCGTGATATGAAATCTTATTCGATAGCAAGTAATGATATTGCTAAGTTAAATATTGTAGCAAGTGGATATCCTTTCGAAAGAAACTTGGCTGAAGTGAGCAAAATAACTGAACATTGCAGCGTTTGACTGTTTTTCTTTTCTTTTGACATTAATTAATAGTTTAAGTGATAAACATAGTCTGAATAACAATGTGTAAAGTATTGGTATTAATTTGAATGAAAGTGAGCATAATATCCTTTCCGACTGGGTTTTACGTAGCCTCTTGAGAAATTAAATATGTGATACATAACCTTTAAATTCATGACTATATAAAATTAATGAATTTAAAGGTTATGTATTATAGTTTAGGGCAAAATTTAGAAATAGTAGTATAAATATTAAAATCTTATGCTACATTTCTCTACTGGAGTGATTACATGTTTCTGGAGTTCTTAAGCATTTGGAGGTTGCTTAGGACAGTCACATCATGGTTCCAAATATGATAAAGAAACATACGATACTCATGATTGTGACTCTGAATTTGGTCAGTGTGACAAAAGTAAAGAAATGGAATTATGAGAAAATACTTTTGTAATCAAAAACCAAACGATTTGTAACAATGAAAGAAAAAACAACTCAAAAATTAAAACATGTTCTCAAAATTTTCTTATTACTGAAAATGAAACAAAAACAGAATTCTTTCAGCTTCATAATGGAACAAAAATAGGTATTTACACAGCAGATGAGATTTGCATCATATCTCTCACTCACACAGCTCAAAAACCAACAGATGATTGAATCTTGCTTTTATTGTACATGGAACCTCAAGGTATTAAATATGAGTACCATTATAATGTCTACAGATTCTAGGGGAACACATAAAAGAAATACACTTTAAAACAAAAAGACCAAAACCCGACCAAGATCAAAGCATTATGTCTTCAAGACCCAAAGAAAATATAACCATAATATATTATAGATAGTTTCCTTCTCAAAAAATCATTCTTGTTTGCTAGAGTAAATGACAAAATGTACGTCTATTTAAAATCTTAAATGCACATACGTAATTCTGTGATTTTATAAATTATAAAATTTATATCTTCTTCAATATTAAGTTTATTTCTTTAATGACAGAAATATAGTTTTACAAACAAATATTGTGTCATTCGGCATAACTAAAATTTGTTTATAAATTTGTAGTTCATTTTTAATAAAATTGATTGGTTGAATCACAGTCACCCAATTCGACTTCCAATATCAAATCAAGACTTCAAATTCTGTTTAGTTAATTGAAATAGAATGGTTTTTATCTTATTGGGTTGTTCGGAAAGACATCTCGTTTTTCATGAAAATGGAAAAGGTGCAGCTAATAAATATTGTATTGCATTGCACATTGTTCATTCTAGTCCAATAGTTTTTACCATCTTTCTGGTTGTAGTACGATTTCACAGACATAAAATGGTTGTTTATTACAAGAAAAATGCTGATCCATGAAGGAAAAATGAAATTACTTTCCAAAGAACCCAATGTTTATTGGATGAAATTTCAAGATTTTATTTTAAATTTATTAAAAAATAACATACCTTTCAAATTTATGTTAACACATTTATCCACCTTTACAAACATATTTACTACTGATAAAACATTCGTAAGTGCGAATTTATAGAAATATGTTAGTCCTTTTTTAAAAACCCTTTTATTTCCACAAAACCATTTGTTTTCTCTAAAAAATCACATTCTTCCAAAATATAAATGTTATATACTGATAATACATTCTTAGCTACAATAATTGGCATTATGCAACTACAATAATTGGCATTCTTTGGGAATTTAAACCAACATTAAAAAAACCAACATAAAATTATACAAATGCTTACATTCTCTCTTTATACATAAAATCGTTCTAGTATTTTTTAAAGTCTCAATAGTTTTTTTTTAGTCTACAAGTGGCAGAGTGGTAGAAGCATTTGTACTCGTTATGGAAAGGTATTGAATTCAATTTCCCATCTAACCGAAGATCTGTTGTATTCTCTAATGGTGGCTGTTACTTTCAAAACAGGGATTGACTGAAATTTTCCCCATGTGAATCCGTACCTCCAGGGATTCCAGGTCAAATGTAGGAGTGTTTCCTGCTTTGTATTTATTTCTAAACCTTAAAGACCCACCAACATTTGGGGGCATGAGAGCATACACACTGATATGCACTATATAAGATTTAACCTCTTGTAGAGCTGAAAGATGAGAATCCTAATAGCATGCAAAAAGTTTTCCTAATATTTTCCAACTTAAATTACATTTAATTAAAACATTTTAATTCTATCATCTGCAGAAAATTTGCTAGTAAAAGATAAGATTTTATTAATAAATGCATTTTCAGTGACTCGAAGTATAAGGAATTTTTTAACCCCTCTACAAAGATAAATATCTTATCAAAAGCTTTTTTAAAAATTATTTTCAAAATATGACGAGCATCATTCATATTTGCAAATATGTAATATTTTTGTTTGTAAGAATAATTTTAGCTTTTTCTTAAATAATTAGTTGCTGCATATATTAAATTATCAATTATTAAATTAGTGTAAAATGCAAAATATTTATTATAAATCTTGCTTAAGTAATCAATTATTCTTATTTTTTTTAAAAAGAAGCAGATTAAATATCATTTGTATGATAAATAATGTCGTAAAAGATATTTTAATATATTTTAAAAGAAACATTATATTAATTTTATAAAAGTTAGTAATTTTAGTACCCCAACAATGTTAAATATCTTTGCTGAAGCTTTACTTATAATTATTTTCAAAAGGCTTAACAGCAATCGGTTATTTACAAATATTAAGCAAATAGAATTACATGTAGAAAAGATCTTAGTATGTTTATTATCGTTTTAGATATTGTATATTAAATGAATTATTATTAAATTATTGTAAAGTATGATATATTTCAAATTTATCATTATCAAATTAGGTTTAATATTCAATTATTTTTACCATGAGAACCAAATTAACATCTATTTGTAAAAATATTTCATAAATATCATGCTATAATTCTTATAAAACGAAACATTTCACTATTATTATATCTACTAAAAGCAAAAGATTTTCATTGACTACTCATACATTTTAAGAGAATTTTTCTATTTAAATATTTTTACTCTAAAACCTACAACATGAATTGTCATCTCTAGCATTTTTCGGTTAGTTTAATGATTTCAAGCGGAATTGTTTCAGCCACACTGCATGAATTCTATTTTATTCGCATCTCTTCGCTCTTGGAAAAATGTATTATCTGTTTCAACTCAATTTTTCGATTCCTATCTTTCTGAACGAAAAATGCAACTCTATTATGAGAGTTACGATGCCGCTGATAAATTATTTTGGCCGGATACTTACGGAATTCTGTTTGTTAGGGCACTCTTTTGCGAAACTCTTTTCCTGAAAAGTTTAATCAAGTGCTGCAGCGTATTTCTTGTGACTATCATAATACCGACATCCGATGTTCGCGTTCCTTATTGTTTGCTTCAAGTTGTTTTGTTTTGATTGATATGGAAAATAATCAATTTCAGTAAAAAAAGAATACTGTTTATGAAATATTTTTGAAAGAAACATTCCATTCTAAATTATAGAACTGTGTAATATGAATAAAATTGAAGCATATTGATAAAAACACCAAGAATAAGTAAATATCATTCTCAATCTTGTAAAAACACAGGATGTGTAAAATATTATAGAAAAAGAATTTAATACTTCTTAAATGAAGTATTTTAGATGTTTTGCACTCCTGGTTTAATTATGTCCTACAATTCTTCTACTTAAAAATATTAAGAAGTATATATAATTCAGTAAATAACACACAAAAAGTAAATCTCTTACTTATAAAGCAAATAATAATATTTTTTCTAGAGTTTCTTTGGGTAACTTACATTTAGATGACTTAAATTATGAAATTACATTCATTTTTAATGCAATACTATACTTATGTGTATTTAATAGGTAAGTTTATTTACTGTGCTACTGGAAATAAGATATATATTTGTCTAAATAAATATTTCGATTACAAATGAAAGGTCTTCTCAAAAGTCTCTGAAAAAATGTTGTGCATTTTCCTTAAAAGTAACCAAAAACAGCTATTTGTAGTTAACATTTAGATGCAACTAAATTGTTATTGAATAAATAGTCTCATACAACATGCATGAGTATGCGTGCAGTAAATTACTATTAAATAATCAAAAACAGCTATTTGTAGTTAACATTTAGATGCAACTAAATTGTTACTAAATAAATAGCCTCATACGATATGCATGAATATGCGTACATTAAATTACTAGTCTGATACATTGATTGGTATATATGTTTCAGTCGTTTAAATTTTCATTGCTACAAAAAAATTACCGTATAAGAAATTGTGCTTAATTTTTACTCTTTGATAACATAAAATAATATAACGTGTCAAAAAGTCTTATATTAGTTTCAATGTGTGTTTTATTGTGCTGATTTAAAATGAACAAAAAATTGCAAATTATAATAAAATGCAAATTGCAAATGAAACAAAATATTTAATTGATATATTCAATAATGAAAATTCTAGTGGCATACAAATCGGTTGCAATATATGGAAGAAGAAAAGTGACAAGTTATATAAATATATGCACATGAAGTACGAAAAATAATAAATTTTAAAAAATGTATGTATTTTACGTATAGCGGTTTTAGAGATGATATCAAGTTTTGTAATAAGTTCATTTTTTTTGTAGTTCTGTACTTTAGCTTTGAAACGCTATATATTAGTAGGAGTTGCAAAGACATCTTAAAAATTTGATAATATACATGCAGGTTTTTATTATGTCGATAGATACTTAACATTTATAATTCATTTTAATTACAAACTCCACACCATTTTCGCTAAGAATAAGATGCTGATTAATGTAAGATGGTGAAAGTAGAGTTATATGCACTCTTGCTTATAATGTTGGATTTAATGTATATAGTACAATAATATTTGGGAACTGAGAAAAGTAGCATTAAGAGATTGTATGGCCGACTAAAGATTGGAAAAAGCAAAGTTGGATTTAGTAAATTATTTTAAATTTCAAATGTCAGAGGGCAATTTAAACGTTTTTCCATATACTAGCACTGCACATTATGCATTTATACTGGACTTTATTGCATATGAAATTGCAAGTAAAATGAAGGAGCTTATTTCAGTCATTTAGATTGGATATGATTTATAATATTTTTAATATGTCCGTAATCTTTCTACTTTTCTAATTAATAGTGAGTGGTTAAGTAATATAAATACGATTTATTCCAACAATATCTCTTAAAGTCTTACACATATACGATTCTAAGTTATCACAACAATCAGTAGTTATTATTACCAGATAACCGAAGGGAATAATCCAATTATGCATTAAGTTTTACGTGTTGTGTTTAGTTACTCATCACATAATTGCAGCTTCCTTATAACTCACAAAGCATTTGACAGGGAGAAAACATAAGTTGTTATTTAAATCACACTATAATTTTATCTTTCGTGGCAACGCCTTGGAATGGATCTCGGATTTTCTACATCATAGATCCATTCGAGTAAAATTAAATAAACCCTTTTTCCAGCTTGGTCAGGGCGTCCGTCAAGTCTTGGTCTTCAGCACAATGCTTTTTTCTGTATATTTAGCGGGAGTATAGAGAAACAACATTATACTGGCATGTGAGTGGGCCTGTTTGATGACGATATTGTTCTTCGGCGTCATTTTAACTGAAATAGAAAGGAATATTAACATCACTCTTAATGCACTGTCAAATTTTGCATTAGAATGTAAATTCTGTTTCAGTCATTCTAAGTTTATTGCTAAATGTTCTATCATCAATAAAAAAGCATGCAATTACCAACCTAAACTACCGATGGATGAACAAGCCCTGACTTATGATACATTCATGATGTCCTCCTCTGCAAGTAATAAAATGCCGATCTGGAAATCAAATGCTTAGCACTCTCGCTTTCGACATAACATTTCGTGGATTCAAATCTCACCTTAGGCATGGATGCTTGTAGTAGTTCAGAATCCTACCTCACCCGTAAGTTCCAGTCTAATTAGCCTTCAAGCGAAAAAAAAGCTGTTGATAGAGAACAAACCAAACCAAATCACGTATTTCTATATATGGATTCATTAGCAAATCATATGTCGCATAATATTTATTCGCATTTTGAATAACACATGTGTATTCATTGAAAAATCAACAACTGAAGAATAATTAAATATTCCAAAAAATGAAATGATAGCAAGATTTATCTTAAAGAACGGGTTCAATAAATTAAGTTTATCGCATTCACACAAACGCGCACATTTAAGAATGCTTTAACTTGGTAAACGGGAGTTCTTCCTAGGGATATATGATGGAGTCTCTTGAATATAAAATACTAAATATCGAATAAATCTAAAAAAGAAAAATATATTGCATAACTTCTTTACTGCAGAGAATGAGTAAATTCCAAAAAACTGGAGATCCCTATTGTAGAGCTTTTTCCATAGATTATTCTTTAAATTATGGAGTTTATTTTATCGAATTTCTTCCTAAAACTTAGAGAAAATCTGATAAAAAAACTCCATAAAGTACTCCCTTTTTTCCTTTTAAGATAAAAACTTATAAGTTTTCTTTTTTATCTTCTATAAAATAATTTACATATATAATCTTGTGGGAATTTAAATAGGTGACACCAATTTTTAGGGAAAGAGAAATACTTTCCTTTAAAATTGGAAATTTCTTAAAAGTTGGGAAATAAAATATTGAATTAATTCTAATGAAAAAGGAATGTGTAAAATGATTACTTCATAGCTATAGAATTGTAATGTTTTCTATTAATTTAAGTTAATATTAGATTTGAAAAATTTAAATACTTGTTTTTATATCACAAGAAATTACAAATATTTAATATATAATTAAAACATATAATTTAAAAAGTTATAAAAAAATAACATGGTTGAAGCAGATACCTTATTTATAAAATTCACAAAAAATTTAATTTTATAATTTATTTTCATTTAAATATAAATACAAATCAATAAATTTATTAATATTCAATTGTATTCTATCGTAATATATGAACATACCATTTTTTAAATAAAACATGGTATTATGTCTTTCTAATATTTGTGAAGGTAGATAAATATTTTCGGAATAGTTTCAATATAGTTTATATTCCATGGAAGGAAATTTCCATGTAATTATTGTGCAAACAGCCTAATATGTGTGCTGTTAGACAAATATTTCTCCAATATTTTCAATGCCGTTTAAATTGTTGGAAGCTTATGCGATTATTGGAAGGATATTTTCATACAATTATTGGTAGGATATTGTCTTTCAAACAGCCACATGCACGTCCATGCACGTACACTCATACACATTTATAGCTCTTGAATTTTTGAATGTCAACTAAGCATGTTTTTTCCTCCTATTTCTCACTATGGAAGGTGAGAAATATAACAACAAATGTATATTATAAGAGTAATTTATACCAACATATATAAGGATATCAAATACAATGTAAAGTATAGCTGTTCAACATATATTTTGTTATAAGATTATGAACTATATGTCTACATGTTACTATATGACTATATTTATATTCATTATGATTGACAATAAATAAGTTATTAATACTCATTTAAATATTAAGTTATTTAAGACAAATATTTAAGTTAAAACACTACAAAAGCAAAAATAATAACTAATGAAACATTTTAGTTGCCAGAAGAGCATAGTTTAAGAATCTAATGTCTCACTAAATGCCCAATTAACACACACAGACACACATATATTTATATATTATATATATATATATATATATATATATATATATATATATATATATATATATAATGTGTGTATGTTATTATTAATATAATACTAAAATACTAAATAAATAATTATGTAGATCAGAAAAGGCTTCTATAGATTTCATAAGAAAGTGCTTCAATATTTTATAGATTCAGACTTCTAATGCATATTATAGTTAAGATGTCTGTAGTTCGGTAAAAATAATTTCATGATATTTCATTCATTAGAGTGGATTTTTGAATGCATTTTAATTAATTGACTTGGGACATTCAAAGACATTCAGAAAATTATAATTTTTTAACAAACTTTTTTGAATATCTCTATAAATATTTTACCAGCAAATTTTTATAATTTTGTTATTTGATTCCGCATCAATATAAAAAATGAAAAATTAAAAGCTTGGAAGTGCTAATTTACTTGAACATCTAAATTGCTTACTTAATCATAATATTGCCAGGAACACATTTTCCCCTTTAAAATAAAAAAAAGAAATACAAATTTTACATTTACATCTATAACATATTTATTTTTGTGTCCTGTGTCCCTGGCTGGTTATCATGATAAAAAAAAAAAAAAAAAAAAAAAAAGAAGAAGAAATAGGGAACATTACTTGGCGAGGACGATGATTCCAGACAGGTGCAGCAGGTTCAGATGCTTCTATTTCTCAAAACCAAGATCTTCAGCCACATAACTGACAGAAACTCCGAATTTTTCTCAAGTTTTACATCAACGGCACATTTGGTATACACAGGTTAATTTAAGCCAGTGAAGAGGCGTTGCAGAAGTGAAATACATGTACATTAATAACTGGTGTAACCGCCACAATTTTGAATGCAAGCATACAAACGTGCACACATTGAATCTAACAGGTGCTGGATGCCCGTTTGTGAGATGCAGTTCCATGGCTGTTGCACTTCGTCGATTAATACAGGGACGGTTAATGCTGGTTGTGGATGACGTTGGAGTTGTCATCCAATTATACCCCATAATTGCTCAATTGGAGACAGATCTGGTGATCTGACAGGACAAAGCAACATGTCGACACCCTGTAGAGCACGTTGGGTTACAACTGCAGTATGAGGTCGAGATTTATTCTGTTGGAAAACACCTCCTGGAATGCTACAAATGAAAGGCAGAACAACAGGTTGAATCACCAGACTGACTTACGCATTTGCTCTCAGGGTGCATGGGATAATCACAAGAGTGCTTCTGCTGCCATAAGAAATTGCTCTTCAGACTATAACTCTAGGTGTAAGTAAAGTGTGTCTAGGCCGCAGACAGGATGGCTGTAGTAGCTCACCTGGCCTCCTCCTAACCAACACGCGGCCATCACTAGCATCAACGCAGAACCGGCTTTCATCAGAAAACACAACATATCTGCACTCCATCCTCCAATGAGCTATAGAGTAACACCACGGACGTTGAAAACAGTAGTGGTTTGGCGTTAGTGAAATGCACGCTACAGGACGTCTGGCTCGGAGCTGTCCTTGAAGTAACCGATTGGTAATAGCTAGTTGTGTTACTGTGGTGCCAACTGCTGCTCGAATTTCTGCTTCAGGCATAATACGACTCGATACGGCAATACGCCTAACACGGCGGTCTTCCCTCTCATTAGTGCCACGTGGCCACCCCAAACCCGGTCTTCTTGAAGCAGTGCCTTTCCTCGACCACTGCTGCCAACATTCATGCACAATGGATGCATTCCTGAATAGCCATTCTGCATTCTCGCGGAAAGAAAATCCACCTGCTCGTAGCCCTTAATACACGACTTCGTTGTAACTCAGTGAGCTGTTGATGATGGCTTCGTCATCTTCTTAAAGGCATTGTGGACTAATAACAACTCACTACATCAAATCCCCACGCTAAATAACGCTCAGAAACGTTACAGCTCGTATTTAAAGCAAACCTGATTTGCATCTTCCGTGTGTCGCTACTAGAGTCACACTGATGCGCCGAGCGCAAAATTTGAATCGACGTCATCTTGCAGATGTATGAACAAACCTACCAAATTTCGTTTCGCTAGCACAATTCCTTCTGGGTGTTGGGATTTTTTTTCCATTAGTGTGTATATATATAAACCAAAAAGTATATATATAATTTTAATATACAGAAAATTTAATCATATTAAAAATGATGAATAAACATTTTAAAGAATTTCGTTGTTAGTACTTGAAAAACTGAAAGATTATACAATAATGAACAACAAAGTAATATTTATTTGAAAACAAATATGCATTATTTGGAAAGAAATCGTTTTATAACTATAAGAGTTAAATCTTAGAAGTGATTTCTGAAATTTCATAGAATAATAGTTTTTTATGTATGTAAGTATTTGTTAATGTAATTTAGCAGCTCTTCAATATAGAACTAAGAATTTATTTTTTTGAATTACATTCAGCATTTTAACAATAAATTTTTATATTTCTGAAAGAGTTTAAACTAATCATCATATTTTCAGAGAAATATTCATTTTATTAGAAAATAGTATATTGGGTTATTTTTGAATAAGACATTTTACAGTTTCTTTTACTAATTAAAGATTATCTTTATAGTGAACTGACTTTTAATATTACAGTGCATATTTTTAAACATACTGTTAAAATTAATAGCATGCTGAATGTTATAAAACAATTCTTGAATAAAATATATTTACATATTCATAATTAAGTGGATTTCACTAGATATTATTATTAATCTAACAAATATCATTTAGTTCTGGTTTACATTTATTTTTAGTTAGCAATTATATTCATTGTTGATAGGAATTCATATGTATGTAGCAAGGTTTTGAAGGAAAAAATACATTATATACATTCGTGTATTTCTCGTTAAATTATTTTCATTAGATTTTATTCATTTTAATATATCCCTTATTTTAAAACTCATATTCTAGTGTTTGTTATAAAAAATGCTTTGAATTATTAAACCATAAGCATAATTGGAATAAATAAGAAATTTATGTCAATTACTATTTACTTCTAATTAGAGAAAATTTACTACTTTGCTCTAATTACAAGACATTATCCATTAAAATAGTAGTTTGTAATATTCAATTCAGAATTACGAATAAATGTGTGTGTGTCTAAGAATTACTGCAAATTATAATTTTTATAAAAGGTACAAAATATCTGGATGGTATTTTCTATAATCACAAAACATTTTAAATAAAATATTACAAAGAAGGTTTATTTGAAAATAAGCTTACTTCACACAAAAACAATTTTCTTGAATGTAATGAACGATATTTCTCTCTTTGAATAGCATTTATTGCACTAAACAAAAGCATTGAAAGTAATATATCTTTCCCAAAAGTATACAATTTTATATTTTTTTTTAAATTAGGCTTATAAAAGACAAAATATAATTTAAAAATTAAAAGGAGAAACAAAGTCAGCTATGATAGTGGATATGATGGAGGAAAGATATTTTCTGTTTATATAAGTGCCATGTACTTGATAGAATTTACCAATTCAAATATCTCTATCAAAAACATAAATTTTATAAGAAATAATAAAAGATTTCATCACACAAAATGAATTCTCTTTTATTTTTATCTTAATCTAGAAAACCTGAGTTTCATTTTTTTTATGATACAAAA
This sequence comes from Latrodectus elegans, assembly GCA_030067965.1. Classification (NCBI taxonomy): domain Eukaryota; kingdom Metazoa; phylum Arthropoda; class Arachnida; order Araneae; family Theridiidae; genus Latrodectus; species Latrodectus elegans. The sequence continues at coordinate 42,595,528 of CM057812.1, forward strand.
GATAAAAAACTCTAAAATATAAATTTTAGTAATAGGTTAATAGAAGGAAGAGAATATGTTTTTATGTAAAAATAAAATTCACTAAATGTTATCAGTTTAATATTTTAAATCTTATTTAAGATATATTTAAGGTATTTTCCTTGAAACTTAAACTATTCTCTTCCTATTCTTAAAGAATATATTGCATAATATAAAAATATACTATAATCTACAATGTCTCAAAGACTGATATTTTTGAGGGAATTTTGAATTTTTGTATTTACTTTACACATTTCCCAAAAGGAACGCATATCAAAAGAGAAAAATCAATTTCAAAATATTTCCTTAACCTCTATTTTTTTCTTCTCGCACCAGTGACATGAAACTGCACTCTAAGCCGATTCAATGGAGTTTGTGGCAGCATGCAGATTTTATCAAGAAAATGTGAAGTGCATCGGCTTTAGCAATGACACATGTTCCTAGTCTCATTGGATATTGTTGCAAAGGAAAAATACACTTTTTAAAGCTTCATCTAGTATTTCTTTTCCAAGTAGCATTATATTGCGATGGGGATGCAATGTTTTCCTTTAGTAAGCAGTAATATGTGCATTTCATTAAACTGGGAAAATTATGTTTGTTTCGATTGATACATTTTTCCAGTTAAAAGCAAAAAATTTATAAAGGTCTTCATTTGGCTTTAAATTACAGTTATCATGTCAAATTTATAAGCCAAATATATATATATATCGCCTATGAATAAATAAATATATATATATATATATATATATATATATATATATATATATATATATTTATTTATATATATATATATTATATATATATACATTATATATATATATATATATATATATATATATATATATATATATATATATATATATTCATAGGCGAAAATTGAAGGATGCAAGAATAGATATAACACGTTTAGCAATAAAATCAGCGCAAATGCAGTTAAAATTGCATTACTAAAATATTATTAATAATTAAAGGAAAAAGTAATTCTTTCCATTTTCCTTTGTTCTATTTTCTTTGAAATTTTAAAATTTATGCTCAACATTTTTCCAACTGTTTACTGTATTTCGTATTTTCAATGTTTTATTTTCCATCTAGTATTTGATTATTAGTTTTATAAAAATATACAATTATATATATATATATACTTATATATATATATACGCAAACCAAGAGGGACATACTTGTTATAATAGTGACATTTTGAATGACATACTATTAATTTTGCAATTACTTTTTTCCAGATAATATCGAATTGTACAAATAAATATTTATGTTGGAATATCTAAATGAAAATAAACACGATTAAAAAAAAACCCTCCTATTTCCTTTCTATTATCCTATTTCAGTTGTGTTTCGTGTTATTCAATTCTATTTTCGATTTCAACAATTCTTGGGCGGAAAATGCAATTTTGTGGAGAGAGCATCAGAGCTGCTTGAGTATGGGATTCAAACGTTTGTCAGACTTCCCGCACTTCAGAAAATTTAATCAAGTATACAAATCTCCCTCGGCATTTGTTCTACATACGTAAATGCACCTGGATGTGAAGTGCATTTAGGAATGATAGCTGAAAGGGAATTTTCTCCCTGGTGGGGATTTTACATCCAACTTCGGTTTCATCTTTATGCACGTGTTGTTCTCTTTAATCAATGGGAAATCCATTTCTAACAAAATATCTCAATTCTTAATCCAGCTGATTCTTGATTTAATCGTCATGTTATTTTGTATTTCGATTGTTATAAAAACAACTATATTTATGCAGAAATAATGAATGTCAAATAAATATATTTCTTTATAAAATAAAAAGATAATAAAAAATAAACGAAATTGATGACTTGGTTTATAGATAATAAAATGTTTGATAATGCTAATGTTGATAAACTTTCTTGATAAATAATTACATTTTAATGTTATTTCCTTTCTTATTTTTAAAAATAGAGTGTATACCTTGCAATTTTAACAATATTTTTAGTATTTTTTTATAACGATAGGATGATATAGCTTTTAGAAAAAGTCTTCAAGTTATGCATTTTTCTAATGATATATTCTAAAAATATATAACATTGTTTCATAAATAAAAACAGTATAAATCAAGATTTTTTCCTCTTGATCTTTTTACAGTTATATTCAAAAATTTTAAAACTAAAACTAAATACTTTTTAGTAACTTTTTCCAAAAATGTGCTTTTTATAATGAATTTTTTACTTTAATTTTGTTAAAGTTTGCATAGTTATTAAGAATTTTTAATTTGAATTTGGATTTTTCAATTTTTATTTTCCTTGTTGGACAATATATTGTTTTTGTTTTTTTAAATGAAGTGATAGCTAATGTAATATCTTAATTTCAATAATATTTTATTTCAATTTAAAAATAAAAACATAATATCATAATATTGGAATTTATACATTGACTACTTTTTAAAATATCATTTATTATGAACACCAACTCTAACTTGATAAATTAAGTCTATTCTAAGATAACCATATCTTTTATATAGGAACCGAATGAATTTTATTATTTACATATGTATCAAACATCTTAATGTGGAACAATTATTACTGTTGATTTAATTTGTATAACTTATTTTTTGACATATAAAACTGAATTTAAAGTAAGACAGTTAATTTAAAGAATGATTAAACTGAACTTAAATTAAGGCAGTTAACTTCATGAGTAAACTTAAAGGCATTACTCTCCTACTTAAGTTAAATCAAAGTAAAATATTCATAGGAAGATCCGGACATCAAAGTAACTTATTTTTGTTTTATTTTGTAGCTATTTATTATGTTTAAATATTTATTTAAATTATTGTTAAAAATAAAATTTCTACTTTTTTAAAGTACTCAAAATTTCTTATAATAATTTTAATGATAGTTTGAAAAAATTAGAACTAATTTTTAAGCAAAACTTTATGTCATTTAAACGTATACTTATTTAAAATGTAAGCCATTTGCAATTTGTGTACATATAGCTTATTCCTAAAATTTTTAATAGTTAAAAAAGTTTTTTATTTAAGAAAACTTTAAGCATCAGCAAAAATTTTGTTGAATAAATAAAAGCACCAAATTTATAACAATGCTTATAAATATTATTATCCCCATATTTACTTTGCATATCAAAATGTGTTAATAAATTTCCCTCTCAAAGATAAATTCAAATATTCTTTGATTATTATGTTTTCGAAAATAAGTTATGCAAAACAGATTATTTTTAAAAAAAATTGTGATAAATGCTGGGGAAAATATTAAATAATTTAATAGATGATTTATCGTCAAAATTATACATTGCAGAATGAAATATTTTTTATTTCATTTTGAAAATTCAACGAAAAATGAGTTATTAGGCTTAAAATCTTAAAGATCAGTAAACGTTCTTTCGTTGTGATAGTATTATTTTTAAAGTATTATATTTTGTGAGTTTATAATTTTGACTGCTAAGTAAATGTTTTAAAATCTTATTTTTATCATAATAGAGAAATTCACTTTAAATATAGCCATATGCGATATCGATAAACGAAAATATTGACATATATGTATAATTTTTTCATGAGTTTAAATAATTTTAGCAGACAAATTTAACTTACAAATTTTAATTTTAGTATAACTACTTCGTAAGTTACTTATTTACGAAGTAGTTATTATGCTATTAGTATGTTATTTATGATGCATATATTGCTTACTCAATATAATTTACCAAGTTTTTTATTTATTCATAACTAGAAACCATTTGTGGTTGATATTCATTTTAGTTTTCTTCTACATTTATCTGAGCTGCTCACATCTTGAATGAAAGTAGTTTACTATGTATAGCTTACTTAACATAATTTATCAAATTATTTGTTTATTCATAACTAGAAACCATTTATGATTGATATTCATTTTAGTTTTCTTCTACATTTATCTTTGTTGCTCAAAGAAAAAAGTAATTAACTATGTATAGCTTACTTAGCATAATTTACCAAGTTCTTTATTTATTCATAACTAGAAAACATTTGTGGATGATATTCATTTTAATTTTCTTCTACATTTGTCTAAGCTGCTCACATCTTTAAAAAAAAGTAATTTTTAATGCAATATTGTTTACAATTGTATGCGATTCAAAGATCAATTTACGAATGGTTTTTGAAAAAAATATATTTAAAAAAAAAAAAAAAAAACTATTAAATTATATTAATCTTAATACAATGAAAATATGACAGTTAAATATCATTAAAAACCTTCTTTTAAAAAAGAAATCACTCAGTTTTATAAATTACTTTTAGAGAACTCTTTTAAAGAGTACTTTTAGTTTCTTACATATTAGAAAACAAAAACACTTCATTTGCAAGTGTCTTTTTAATGGTTTAACTCTAACATAAACTCCAAAATTCAAATAAAATAACTATCTTCAATATTTGTTTTGCGTCTCCTGCAACATCCTGCAGGAAGCATGCAAATAACATAAAATTTACAATAGGCATCAGTGGAGGTTAGATATCAGTGGAGGTTAGAAATGATTAGAATTTCAGCGCCGACGCAGACAACGCTCACCTGTAGCACCATTTCAAAATGCTATTTAAGGCTCAGATATTTCAACGATTTCAAGTTCGGCAATTGTGTTTTTCTTAAAGTTTTTTCAAAAAAAAAAATCTATTATGCCTCCAAGAAAACAGCGATTATTTTTGGATCAAATATCCAAGTTCGAGAGAGGAAGGATAATGGTATGCCGAGATTGTAGATTATCTTTTAGAGAAATCAGTTGTCATGTTGAACAAAACCAAACAACTGTAATGCGGATATGTAATCGCTGGATGCAGGAGGGTACGACGAGCTGACATCTTTAATCGCACGCACTTTAGTGTACCACTCACGTTACTGACAGGTGGTGACGGTTCCCTGAACCATAACACAGCACATTCAGTCTGTAATGCATCATCCAATGTGTGCGTGTACCAGACGACACTGTTTACAGCATAGTGGTCTGTCCACAAGGTGTACAATGCTTCGTTTACCTTTCACGCAATACAAACGTCTCCGCCGCAAATAGTGGGATGAAAGAAGGAAGCACGTAGCAAAATGGAATGATATTGTCTTTTTTGACAAGCCACGCTTCTGTCTGAAACACCACGATGGTCACATTCGAGTATCAAAACACCAAGAAGAGCGGATGCTGAATAGCTGTGTTATGCACAACCACACTGGTCCTGCACTGGGTATTATGGTATGGGTTGGTATTAGATATATCGCGCACTCAGCATGTATGTATTACCGGTTCCATAAACATTCAGCGCCATATTTCCGAGGTGTGGGAGGCATTTGTCCTTTATTAACTTCAGGGCTCATCTGCACTTATATTTCAACAGGTTAATGCATTAATTGTCCAAGGATTCTAAATCAATCAACAGATTGAATTGCTTTTTTGGCTAGCTGACACTTTTGTGAAAAAAGAAAACATGTGTTCCATGGTTGCTCAGCAAATGGACCATTTTACATTTCCCAGTTGCCACACCAGATCACCTTTGGCAAAGTGTTTATCCTGCTTGGTCTGCTGCAACCCAAGAACACATCCAAAGTCTCTTTGAATCAATGTCGAGGAGTGTGACCACAATGGGTCTCCAACAAAGGCAGCTACTCTGGCTGTTGACTTTGCAAAACTTTTTACAGTCTTCTAACTTCCCACGTTATACCGCAAAGAAACATAAACATGAATTTTATATATAGAAAAATTTGGTGTTCCCTTTTTGTCTCTTTTTGTACACAATAGCTAATTGAACATTGACCCACAGTTTAAAGTACATATCGAAATACTTCGGACACCCTTGCTCAAAGTCCCATCTACAAACTTAAGATTTCTCTAACTACTGAAGAGAAAATCAGAGTGCTTAGCGTTCAGTGTGCTAGCCCAGTAACAAAATGTATGAGAAAACAGAGAGAATTCAAAGAAGCATTTCACAAAACACCCTTTTCAATGAACTCTATCCCCATGAAAACATAAATCTATTTAAACTATTTTTAAGACATATATTCAATTATAAGAATGCATACAGAGTAAAGTTTACAATCTGATACCAATTGATTCTTTGACGATTTTTTGATGATCAAGGTAGCCACTACATAAAAACTATACAAATATAGGGCTACAAGAAATTAAATTTTATATCCGAAATATGTCGCCGGATTTTTCACCTAACAAAAGGATATCCTATTCTACACCTGACCTTATTTGTAATAATTCCTTTGTATATTATTTCGGAATATTCAAAATATAGATATTTATTTTGATTAAAAAAATAATCATCAAATTCTTTAATCATAAAAAACAGTTATTTTATTTTTCCTGAAAACACACACAAAATGATGACAATAAATATTTACTGATTAAAAATATTTTTTGATAGAAAAATTAAAATGTTGCGTATATTTCTTTGAGCAATTAAAATTTTGGTGCTTTATAATAACTTTTCAATTTGCAGAGATCACAGCTGAACAGTTGGCGCTTGGCCAAATAGTTCATGATTTTTTATCTCATCTTGGGACTAGGAGGGATTCCAACATATGTTCAAGGTGGCTGAATTTTTCTTTTGTCATGGTTGTCCTAGGGGGTTTGAACAATCTTTGACTTGGCTTGGAATTCACTTAAAACTGTACGTATAGTGACTCTCGTGACCAAACAAATTACCATTGTGCGATTAACATACCCTGATATGCCGTTAGATGGATACAAATGAACGACATTTTTTATATATTTTTCCAGAGAGATAATTTCTTTAATCTATAATAAAAAAGTGGATTAGAGTAAAAATTCTAAAAAGTTTATGCGCAAGTTTTATGTAAAATTATTATGTTTTTTGTTTATTTCATACATTTAAAATTAGTGTTTTTGCATTAAATATATATGCATGCAGTATTTTTGGAATAATATAGATCTCCAAGAACGAACTGAAAATCGATCCAAACAGCTTAGATAATTATTGCAGAACGAATCGAAAAATCTGAGCACAATTTATATCCATTGAATCAATGCTTGTTTTTTATCAAAGAACGTCCTAATTTATCACAAAAATTCAATATTTCCTGATAAATGGATCTGATGGTAGCATGATCAATGATTAAGAGTTACGAGAACAGCAGGAGTTATGATGATTAGTCAACGATTCACCATCAGATCATTTACCATCTGATTTTTATTTGTACTTCCATTTGCAGAGGAACTATGCAAAGCAATTTTTACTTCCTTAATGGAATGCTGAAAAGGAGTTTTGAATAATTTTAGAAACATGAATTAGAGGACAATTATTATAGATTCGTATTCATACTAACCTGAATAAACATTTGATGTTTGATCTTTGAAACAGTATTCAAGCAGAAGCAATCAGTACATTTGTATTTTGCACTAAGTCATTATTCAAGAAGTTAATTTTTATTAATTTTTAAACTGAACAATAAAGCTCTATTCATGCAGTTGTCCATTCGTGTCTAAGTATTTCTATAAAGGAATTATAAATATGTTTAATAAGTAAGAACAACAAAAAGTCAAATATCCATAAGAAATCTCATCTCTCTGTTTCTAGAAAAAAGAGTATATACAAAAAACTGAAGAATACATAGCATTATAGATTAGTTTATATTGTTTTTGACTCTATACAATGCAAGGAAAATCAGGTGATTTTGTGCGGAAATAAATTCATTAGCCTATATTAATTATAACTCTAAAATAAATAGCAGTGAAGGAAACATTAGTTTTCGTTTTCAGATTTGATTTAAAATTTATACATATACATCTATATTCATTCACTCCATTGTCATATCTATTAAAAACCTAACATGGTTTTAAGACTTTAATATTTTCAAATAAAAAGTGTAATCATTAGTTTATTATTCAATTTTATTTTTGTAATTTGAATTGAATAAATAATATATTAAAACACAATACAATAGTCTTAAGTTAAATTTCAATTTCCAACTCTAAAAATTTCATCAAATAATATTGAGACATTTTTACATAACTCATTGTTTTGCCATATTAATTTAAATTTTGACTGTAAATGAAAAAGTATTATTAATTTAAAGCACTTTTTCCTGGAATATATAAATTAAATATTATGAGCATGCATACTACTGTTGTATATGTCATGTTATTCCCTGATTATATTCAGTTGCTTCAGGTAAAGTGGTGAAGACATTTACGTTTCTAAAAGCTTTTCCTTTTAAGAATTTTCTTAATCAAATTTCTTCTCTTAAATATTAAAAAAAGTTATAAAATACTTTCAAAGCCTTAAACAAAAGTTACTATGATTGAAGTTCACATAATTAAATAAATATATCAATAAACCTCATGGGTTTAAACGTAATACGTAAAAATTTCGTTTCTAAGTAAAAAATTTATTTAAAAATTATTATGAAACATTTTAGCTCGAGTAGAAACTAAAGTTTTAATTAAATTTACTAAAATCAAATTATTTTAAGACAATGAAAAATTATAAAGTTAAAAAATTTCATTTGATTTTTTCTGTCCTAAGCTATCAATTAGATCTAATGTTTTAAAATAACTTTTATAACGAAGATAGAGAAATTTCATATGAGTTTTGGCTTAAGAGATAAAAGTTAAGAATTAATATTCCTCTACTTCAAATTATTTTTGAATTTTTCAATTCCATATCTATAATTAAATTTTTCATATGGCACTCGAAGTTTTATTTAATATATAATTTTTAGCAAATAAAACTCATTTTGAAATAATTATTAATTTTCTCTCGATCTCTCCCTCGTTCTGTTAGGTTTTAAAAGTACATTAAAAATCAATGTTGAGTTTATTCTTTCTAAAGAATACATGCTAGAAAACTGTACAGGAAATATTAGACATTGAAATATAAATTGTAATTGCTACACTACTGGCCATTAAAATTGCTACACCAAGAGGGCGATATGCTACAGACGTGAAATTTATACGAAAACAAGAAGGTGCTGTGATATGCAAATGATTAGCTTTTCAGCGCCTTCAGATAAAGCAGGCGCCAGTAACGACACCTACATTGTACTTAAATGAGGAAATTGTTCAGCCGGTTCCTCATACACAAATTGCATTTGAACGTTCTTGCCTGATGAAAAGTTGTTGTGATGCCTCGTGTAAGAAGGAGAAATGCGTACCAGCACGTTTCTGACTTTGATAAAGGTCGAATTGTAGCGTACCGGTATTACGGTTTGACTTATCGCAATATTGCTGCTCGCGTCGGTCGAGATCTAATGACTGTTAGCAGAATATGGAATCGATGGGTTCAGGACGGTAATACGGAACGCCATGCGGGATCTCAATGGTCACCTATCACTAGGAGCCGAAAAGACAAACATATTATCCGCATGGCCGTAATGAATCGTGCAACCACGTCACGAGCCATCAGTCAAGAAGCGGGATCGTTTGGAAGACAACAAGTGTCTGCACGAAAAGTTCGATGACATTTGCAGCAGCATGGACTCTCAGCTCGAAGACCATGGCTGCGGCTGCCCTTGACGCTGCGTCATAGACAAGAGCGCCTTCAATGGTATGATCAACGACGAACCTGGGCACACGAATGGTGAGACGTCATCTTTTCAGGTGAATCCAGGTTCTGTGGACAGCATCATGATGGTCGCATCCGTGTTTAGCGGCATCGTGGTGAACGCACACTGGCATCATGCATTCGTCATCGTCATACTGGCCCATCACCTGGCGTGATGTTATGGGGTGCCATTGGATACACGTCTCGGTCACCTCTTGTTCGCACTGACGGTGCTTTGAACAGTGCACGTTACATTTCTAGAGTGTTACGACCCGTGGCTCTACCCTTTATTCGAGCCCTGCGAAACCCTACTTTTCAGCAGGATAATGCCCGACCGCATGTTGCCGATATTGTACGGACCTTCCTTGATACGGAACATGTTCGGCTGTTGCCCTGGCTAGCACGTTCTCCAGATCTTTCACCAATAGAAAACGTCTGGTCAATGGTTGCCGAGCGACAGGCTCGTCACCAAACGCCAGTCACTACGGTTGATGAACTGTGGCATCGTGTTGAATCTGCATGGGCATCTGTACCTGTACATGCAATTTAATCTCTGTTTGACTCCATGCTCAGGCGTATAACTGCTGTTATTACTGCCAGAGTTGGTTGTTCTGGGTACTGATTTCTCAGGATCTATCCAGCCAAATTTTTTGAAAATTTAATCACTACTCTAGTATAATATATTTCTCCAATAAATATCATTTTGTTATTTGCATTTCTTCCTATGGTAGCAATTTTAATGGCCAGTAGTGTATATTAGATTTTAAGCTTTTAATTGGGGTAATTATTATTAATAAATCTTAATATTTTTACATTAAATTTTGAAATTTCTCAAAGATATATGAAACAATTAATGCAAATGTATATTTCTCTGATATCTAATAATATGATTTTAAGAATATAGATCACTTACCTTGTTCCTATATATTTGTTATAAATTAAGCACAAATAATGAAACATATACTTTACATGGACTTTAAAGATTCGAAAAATGTTAAAAATATCCCTGTTTTCTCAATAAAAAAGATTCACTCAGATGGAATGAATTTTCAATTCCGACTGTATGAGATTCCTATTAGTCGCAGTAATTTGATTAATATGATTTTGTAAATGAATGCAGTTATAGTTGATATATTAGATTTAAAAAAATTCTCTCTTTTGGTATTTTTCCTACATTGATATACAAGGTACAACGAGAAAACTTCCTTAATACAAATTCCAATAACCCAAAATGTTGTAATGATAATGAGATGAGCGTGGTCTCGTTCGAGAGAGGAGGTCATAAAGTTGTGTGACATTGTTGTTCCGTCGTCATCATGCATTGGAGTAATAGACACTATGTATTTGCTTTAAAGACCTATTTTTCAAATGGTTGTTCAGTTATTTCAATTCAGTAAGCTTTCAAAACTCGCATCAAAATTGTACTTTTTTAACCTTGAAAATGATTTTTATTGGTACATTTAAATAAGAGTTCATTAAAACTGGTTTTTGTAATTTTTGTGTCTTATCCTTCCCACGTCTGACGAAATCAGACAAGGTCCATCAAGACAGTTGACCCTAAGGAAATCGAAATGTGTTAGGGGGAACGAGTACATATCTTCTCAGTAAAGTCCCAGTCTAGGATGTGATTAAAAGAATCCGGATCAGTTTTAGATTTAGAGGAAAACACAAAGATTTTCCAACCTTGGAAATACGTCAGACTCATAATGTAACCACTTGCTAGTCTGAAAATTACAGTCTAGAGACTCTTTCATAATTGAGGATAAATGAAGAGCCAGGCTCTTTTCCCGCGTACCACTGATGGCTGGGAGGAATCCTCCATTCTTTCGAAATCAAAGAATTAACAGTCGACCGATGTTCTAAAAAGGTATGTATTCATGAGGAAGGATTATGGTGGTAACAGTCCTCCTTTGCTAGTTTATTGACATTAACTCTAGTTCTGTCTAGAAAATAAGAGTAAGAGATTCCCATGTCATCATATCAACAGAGAACTCCCAGGCAATAAGAGTGTCTTTTTTGAGATCATCAACGTATTTGGAAGCGCAATCAAGTATCTACCCTTGGAGTTTTCAACATTTCCGTGAGAGACATTTTGTCCACTGAATCTTGTTTTTATCCGTATAAAATGTCTGCACTTTAAAAATTGAAGAAATATATGTGAAACACATGTTGATCATATCTCTCAAAACAAACTTGCCATATTCAGCGATGAGGCCCATCTGACTCATTCATTCCATTTGACTGGATTTGTTACTAAACAGAACTTGCTTTATTGAGCTGTCGACAATCCCTGAGAACATCATGAGAGGCCTTTATGTGCACCCTACGTTACCGTACGATGATCAATCTCATAAGAATGAATTATGGACCAATGGTCTTTCAAGGAAATGGAACTGACTGTAAAAGTCACTTCAAACCGTTATGTGAACATGCTGGAAAAATGTTTTGCGACAATTTGATGAATTACACTGAGGAGAAGTACATTTTCAGCTGGATGGACCAACAGCCAATGTTGTCGGTGGATGTTGTGTTGTCAGTGGATGTAATGTAACTTTGCTTCCCCGGAAATTCCTTTTCAATTAAAGGCGATTTGAAGCATCTGGCGCATTCTTTCCATTTGGCTTCATGGGGTTTTTTGAAGTGCTATTTAAAATAATGGTATATGTTGGTATTTAAATGTGGTGATGTGGTATTTACTGACGGTCTCCAATTTGGAATACCTGAAAATATGCTTTCAAAGAGAAATAGTTAATATACTTACCAATATGGTGGAATCAGAAACAGAAAATTTTGGTCCATCCAGGGCATATACAATGACGAGATTCACGTACCCAATATGATGTATTTCAAACTATATAAACTAAAACTTTAAGTTTGTAATTTTTGTATATAAAAATTACTAAAATGTAACTTTAATATTTTTTGCGTTACTGCAATACGAAATAAAGAAAATAGCTTGGTGTACCCTAGAATATGCGAGGAGACTTTATATTTGTGCCTCATTTGGCTATGATTTATTAATGTTCAATGAATGGTACTTTTGAATATTATATGTTGTCACAATTTAATGACATTTGAATACGAGTAGGAAACATCTAGTAAAGCATTAGAATTTCCCCCAATTAATGTACCTCCACGAAAAATATTTTAGAAGGCAGTATTTCTGTTAGCGTGGGAGGAAACTTGGAAAGGTCTCACAAGCAAAAATAGACTTGCATCAAGAGAACGCTATCTTACATCTATTCTACAGTTACGCCTTATAACATGATATTTAATATTATGATATATATATTTCTATTCTAACAGTGTATAACAAAATCCACTATTTCTTAAAAACCTATGTTTCTCTTTCATGATAATCCTGTTTTTAATTTCAAAAACTGATTTACTAATAATAAAATTGCTTGATTTTTAGTATTTATTACGCAGTTTAATTTTTATAAGACATTGTTAATAATTTAAAAATAATTTCAATCATGTGGATATGCTTATGATTCAGTAACATTTCAAAATATTTAAGATTTATGCCTTAACGTCTATCTTTATAGAGTAGGACACTGGAATAAGTATTTCCAAAAAGTCATTGTAGATATTGTCTTCTTAGAATATGTTTTGTAGAAATGTAGTATTATTCGAAAGAATATTTGAATTCATACTCTACTGAATTTCATTAACTAAGCGATTTTTCTTCTAAGGAAAGAGATACAATGTTTAAACTAGAAAAAAATAATAAAATATAAACAATGACATTAAGTTATGCTTAAAAAAGATTGACTATAAATATTGAAATTTGATTATCAAAATTTTGTAGTTTATTAATACTAAGCTATTTATACATTGTTAAATATTTTAAATGTAATACGAAGAAAGCTCAGAAATATCACAGTAGAATATGTCCGATAATATGTTATGCAAATATTAAATATTTGAAAATACAGCTTTCCGTGTAAATGATGACAAATTGAATACCAAAATATGCAATACTGTTGGCTATACAATTGCCTTCTCGTATCTGGACATTGAATTCAAAACACTTTGGACACATTCTTTAGGTACATCAGTCCACGTGGCTTATACATATTTTTCAAATGTTAATATGATGTAGTACTGGTTGCTGTAGCCTCACAAGTATTTTGTAAAAGCATAGGCCACATTTTTTTTACTGATTGATCAGGAGATCAAACAGGTTAGGAAATAATTCAAATTGATGGTAAAGCAGAACATGATATTGATGCATTATATCCGGATAGAATAGGAATGATGGTAAGATCTGAAAATAAGGGTGGGTTTCATGCTCTAATACTTCAGATATTTAGCTGCAGCTGTTCAAAGTAGCAGTACTTCTTACAAGACTGATGCGGGACTAAACCCAGTAACATCCCAAATCAGATGACATAGTCAGATGCAGGACTTATGTAACGATGAATGCCGAAATTATTTCACAGAGCATCAACACAATGTCTCTAAAATCAATTCCGATCATAGTTGACCTTCTTATAGAAGTAATGTCATCTATAAACGCAAGGTAAATCTATTCCATTTGTCATCCTTCATCATTCCATTAGTGGCGCAAACTGTCTAAATTTTAAGCCAATAATAAATGAAATAATGGGCACCTAGCACGTATAGTCCACTCGCTTGAAGGCGATATCGAATGGTAGCTGCATATGCATAATATACGGAATCGGCATGAATTTGTTTCATCTTTAAACTTTTTGTGAAGTCTCTGAGCGATCAAACACTACCAGATGCACAATATGCCCATCATTACATACAGGCGGGCAATGAGACGGTTGTGCCATTACACCTGTTTGTTGTCGTTTCCCCTGATTTCATCAATTACATATCCACCTTATATTTACTTGGTTTCATACAGTACGATCATCTACTTTGTCGGATGATAGTCCTTCTGGCTTCAGTTTTTCGTCTGTCGTACTCAGAAATATTCAGTTAATACCGTTAATGTCCTCCACGAAGCATAGTGAAACAGCTAGTGTGAAAAGGAATACACTAAAAAACAGTTAAAGTGTTTGAAATCTTTAATTTTTTCATTAGTTACAAAATGGTTACAGATACAATATATTTACTTGTGATATACATTTAGATTGCCATACCAAATATTTGAATGTCTTATTGCCGAAAGCACAAGATGTCAATTTCACACGACTTGCCTGCTTCTTTCGGGTTGTTATATTTTTTAACACAGTGGTATAGATATGCAGACATTGTTGTGTATAACATAAGCAGACTTTTAAATTTTCTTTCAATTTTACAAAGCTTAATGGTACCATTTTTCTCATGTACATTGCTGATCACCATAATTGAAACTCCCTGAATGAAGCACACTAATAATATGAAATTTACAACATTCATTAGCAGAGGTGAGGTATGCAAATGATTAGAATTTCAATGCAAACGCAAATCACACTCACTTGTGGCGCCACCTTAAAGTGCTATTTAAGGCGTAGACATTTCGAAGATTTCCAGTTCTGCATTTTTTTACTTGTGGTTTTTTTCGAAAATAGATTAGTTATGCCTCATAGAAAACAGCGACAATTTTTTATCAAGTATCTATGTTGGTCACATTTAAGTCTGGAGACACCGGGGAGAGAGGTTCCTAAACAGCTGTTTTTAACCCCGCAACACTGGTTATTATGGTATGGGTCGATATTGCGCAACATTTTCTCATTCCACTAGTACCCATTGCCTGTACTTTAAACAGAGAGTGATACATCTTCGATAAGTTGGAGCCAGTTGTCCTTGATTACATTAAGGGCTTGCCCACAGCCACTTTACAACAGTATAATGCATGATCACACGAGACACGCACTGTCCAAGTTTTTTCATCATTCGCCAGATTAAATTGCTTCAAAGGCCGGGTCACCCTCTGTATCTTTCACTGATAGAAAACTCCTTTAACATAATTGCTCAACGATTGATCAAGATTACATCTCCGGCTGATTACTTTTACTATAAACGTTGGAAAAATGTGGAAACTACTTAGTCTGCTGTACCTTAAGAACACATCCACAGTCTCTATGAATCAATGCTGAGGAGTGTGGCAGCGGTGATCTCAAACAATGGCAGCTACGTAGGCTACTGATTTTGTCAGAAAACATACTTCATAGAAGTCTATAAATTTATAAATTTGATATTTTGTCAACATGTTTTGTACAAGATAAATTTTTCATGATATCTCTTGTCTTTCTGGTGTTGCAATTTGGGTGGCCAAAAGAGTATATCATTTTCACAAAATCAAATCATTTACAAAGTAAGAAGCGTACTTTTTTACAATGAATTATAAATAATAAAATTTTCTAAGGATCTTCACCATGTTATTTTTTTATTTTAAATGAATTAATTGACCTTAGATCAGTATTGATTTCAGTGACCCACGCACATTTTGGTAGATTTAATAATTTAACTAATTACATCAGTGATGAATTTGTGGATTCACGTATATAGAAAAGAATATATGCCATATCTTTTGAGTAGATTAGTGAGGATTTTGTAGATTAATGTAAACGTTAGTTATTTTAAGTATTCGCTTCTTTAGTTGATCTGTGGAGATTTTGTAGATCTAATAAAAATTATTAAAAACTAATAAAAATTATTAAAAAACAAAACTATGGAAAATTGATAAAATGTAAAATATAAATAAATACTCCCATATATCTCCCAATATTTTAAAGCAATGTTCAATTAAAGTTATTAAAAAGGATAATTTTATTACATGTTAACAAAGCAAGCATAAAAATAAAATAGTATTTATAATATATATATAAATATATATAAAATATACACATTATTCTGTTAATTTGCACTAGTATAACATTAATTCTGTAACTCTGGGATTATTCACATCGACCTCTTAGATTTTGAAAGAAGCCAAATTGTGGGGAATAGTCTGACTACAGTAGGTGTAAAAGGCGAAAGATTAACATGATGAATTCAGTGAAACCAGAGTTTACTACAGTAGCTGTGACAAAAGTATGTCCACTTTTGAGTGTTTCTAGCGATATGTTCTTTAATGTCAAAGCAGCATCAAAGGGAGTAAGAAAAGGCTGACAAAGCATACCAGTGCACTGAAAGGAAACTTTAGTGAAAGAGGATGACAGACATTATAGCGGATATAACTGATATAAGGCGAGCATTTGTATAAAAAGCATAACCACAGAGCTTAATCAGCTCTTAAATTTTCCTGTGACGAAGGTTATAGTTAGAAGTTACCTTCATAAACCCATACCAAGTCACTTGTCAAAGATATTAAGGAAAAACGCATTCACCAAAACTTAGTCGATTGATAAATTGAAGAAATCATTGCGAACCGAGGATTCGGCTTTCACAATACTCCCTACAAAATTATAGTGACATTTTTGGAAGACACTGTGCAATCACAATTGTCTTCTTGCAGCATAGAGATGGATCTGTCATGATATAGGGAGACACATTTTGGTTTTCTGATGAATCAATCGTAACCCTGAAAGGAGAAATTATTGAAAAGTAGTTAAGATATACTTTAGTTGACCAGTTCAATCCTATGATACAAACTTTGCTACAAAGTTTCAATTACTGAATATTTTTTCCAACAGTAGTCCCTTGGGTTATGAACTCTTTGCCCCAACAAGGCAAGAAACTACTATTCATTTGTTGTTACTCAGCGGGCACCTGTGAACACAGTCATGGAGGCAAGTAGCGTTGCCCACGTTATACCACCACAAACTCGTTTATAGGGTGGGCCACATTTATACATATACATATATATACATATATATATATACATATATATATACATATACATATATATACATATGCATATATATATATATATATATATATATATATATATATATATATATATATATATATGTATATATACACATATACATATATGTATACACATATACATATATATATAAATATACATATATATATATATATACTTATATATACATATATATATACATATACATATACATATATATATACATATACATATATATATATATATATATATATCCAAAAAATGAGATTTATAAATATAATCCTAATATAATTATAAAAGATGTTAATGAAGATTGAAAAGTCTTATTTGCAGAAGGTTATTCTTCTTATTGGATTATTCAGTAGGTAATTTTATTTATTCATGAAAAATAAAAAATAAATTATACATAAAGAATAACTATTTTATTGAATTATGTAGCGTCCACTCATGTCTATTATATTTTGCATATATAATTATCTATGCTCATTATCTACGCTCATATGATTTTCTTTCTTTGCTAATCTTGGTGGTTTTAGCTTACCTCGTTATTGAATACAACGTGTTGATCTTCGAACGAAATTTACTGAGACTAAGGCCAATTAATTATCAATGGGTACCAAATAAGGAAGATGCTGCGGCATTTATTGCTTCTAAGCTTTAAATAATCTTGGAGAAATACGAAACACGCATGGTGTCTCGTGTTTTTTGTGACAATCCAAATGTCATAATTTGCGATTAAACTAAGCATTTAAAATGATCATAAAGTGTCCAACTCTATAATTTAGTTATTTTCGATAATTTAGTTAGTGTCTAACTCGATAATTAATTTATATTTTATGTAGTTCTAACTCTAAAAGCTCGTTTTAAAAAAACCATTAATTTATGAAGATTCATGATTTAAAATTTTTTAAACAGGCTGCCATTGACATTTGAGGAAAAGTTTTCATTTACAAAATAAAATTTTGAAACAGCTTTTTTTTTTTTGCAAACTTATTTTGATGTACTTTACATTTGATTTTGCTTTTTAATCTTCCTTTTTTCTTATTTTTCATTTTAGGGTTAAGAAATATTTTTAAAGAGGTTTTTACTGAAACATTGTAAGTTCTTTATTTTGAAGATAACTATCTCTTGAAGATACTAAACTCTTGTTATGAAGTCCATGGACTTTCGAATCAGTTCTTGTGAAATTTCATGTAACTAATCTATGTTCCATCTTCAATGGTTCCCAGTACAACCAATAAGCATCAAAAACAAATATCGTATGGAACTTTTTCAGTGAGTGATCATGTCTTATATTCGTCTTTTAAAATTAAAATTTCAGGTACATTGTATTTGTCACAATTTATATTTAAATTGAGAAGTACATTGCATTGTTGCAGGGAAAAAGATATCTGTGTTGTTTTGACATGCAAGGTTTATTTAAAAAATTACTTTTAACTTAAAAACATCCATAATCTCTTACCAAATGACTTGGATGAAAATGAGTTGCGTACCTAAGAATTTGGATAAAAATGCACTTTGTGAATGTAGTGAGATGTAAATTGTTCGTGGGATTTATCAAATAATAAAATGATTGAGAATGTAAAGCTAAGAATGTAAAAAGGGATTTCAGGTGTTAGGCATGAACAAATATGACTCAGTTTTTTACCACCTGTATAATAAAAAGATAAACAGGATGCGAATAGGTGATATATTTTTGAGAAAAACAACAGTGAAGTAATTTCTGGAATTGACAAAAAAAATACGTTTTGTAAAAAAGAACTAATTTTTCAGCAACAAAACAAAAGTAATAAAAATATATTATCAAACATTTTGTTTTGTATGGGTGTCAAATGTTGTAAACATTTAACTATATAAGAAAATTCAGTTTGGTAAAGAAAATGTAGCATTTTAAGATCTATTTATTTTCTAATTTACAGAGCCTCAATTTTAATTCTGTTTTATCGGTCCTTAAAACTTCCTAAAAACGAAGATACACTTTTAATACTGGTTTGCTTCAATTGATAACTTTATTATGTCTCTACCAACATTAATTCACCTTGTATAAGATGGCGTTATAACAATATAATAAGATATTTTATCTTTCGAACTGATCTATATTCATTTGCATCAAATGAAAAAAATAATCTCTCTATAACACAAAATTATTAATTCATAAAGATAGCATATGTAAATGAATCAATCTTCCAAAAAATATCGAGATAAATGATAAAAAATTTAGCAAAATATGAAAATATGTCAGGAAATTAAAAAATGTTATATGATCTCCAAGTTACTGAATTTATTTGAGTTAAAATACATTTCTAAGTATTAATCAAAATAAACATGAAATTTATAAGAACTATACATTTTATTTGTATCTATATATTGTGAATTTTCGTTACAAATCATTATTTTCACTCACATCTTAATAAAAGTTAAAGTCATTAAATGTTTCCTATCCTGGGGAAACTTTTAAAATGTAAAGTAAATACAATCGAATATAATAAATGTAAGTTGTCATTGGAAGTTTATTTTACTGCGATAAATCTTTATCAACAATATTACTTTAATGTCTTGAACCAAATTAAAGAGAAACATTCTACTAGTTTTAGTCCCTTTTAATGGTGGAACAGAAAGTGTTCTTGTGCGTTAACTTGTCTAAATCCTGAGAACAACATGAAACTGCAGAATTGTCAACGAGGGAGCAATTGGGGCTTGGAAATAGCACGTAACTTTGCCCAATGCAGTTTCGTTCGTAGAATTTAGTGAAGAATTACATTTGAGAAATTGGGCATATTTAAGAGCTTTTCATTTTAAAGTGTATTAATAACGATTTCATAATAGTAATTTTTTATATCAATTTATTCGGATAAAAATAAGATATTTGTTTAATTTCATTCTATGAATTAAATTTCTGATTACAATGTGATCAAATTTTTATTATTAATACATTTAAAATATGTGTGAGCATGCAACTGAAAATTTAATTCAAAACTTAATTTTCTAAGGAAATTACATAGGTATTTCCAATGTTAACTAGTACCATATAAGGTATTAATAATATATAGAGAAGACAAAATCATAACATTACTATATATGCTAAGAAGTGTTATATATATATATATATATATATATATATATATTTACATATATATATATATATATATATATGTAAATATATATATATATAAATATATATATATATATATATATATATATATATATATATATATATATATATATATATATATATATATATATATATATATATATATATATATATATATATATATATATATATATATATATATATATATATATATATATATATAAAGCTAAAAATGGAAAGAGAATAAAAAGTGGAAGTGGGAAGTGGTAAAAGCTCTTTTATCACTGTCTCATTTGGGAATTTCAGTTGTTTTAGTTATTTAAAAACGGAACTGGGAAATTGTTAGTAATATAATATACTAGAATCTAAGAATTGTGTCATAAAGGTTCACATCTAAGTAACCAATTAGAAGTGAACATTTCTTTACTAAACAGAAAAGTGAAATATTTTTCAGTTACAGAATTAGATATCCAGCTATCAAAGTAAAAAAATGACAGATATGTTGTATTATTTTGTTATGATATACAAATCATTCTTTCTTACTAATGTGAAGGGTTAGTTTTTTTCTTCAACACGATGAAATATAATAACTATATACACTTTCTTATTCCAGCTGGAGAACCGCATAAGTGATACTTTAATAAGGAAATAAAATGCTTGGAATTAGCGCACGTTTATAAACCTTTTACAACCGCATTTTAGAAAATTTGACCAGTACAAAAGCTTTTGAATGTGACTACAATAAATAATAGATTTATTTAAGTTAAAACGTAAGCTTATAGAATATACAGTTTTTGATTACTGTTTTGGAAGGATTTATTCTTAAGCTTACTTCATACATTTGTTGATTTCTATTTCGATGTTACTATGCACGCTTGTAAAGGTTATAGTACCAAAGATTGTGCTTATATAAAAGGAAACTTTAATAATATACCATACATATGTATGCATGTCATTTGCATAATATTATTAAAACAGAAGTGTGACGTATAACAGGATAATGACTAATTTTTGTATTTATTCATTTGAAGTTTCTAAAATTTATCGACTTCATATGTGAAGCATATTTCTTGTTAATAAAAACGTTGCTTTTGAAACTTATATTAGACAACCACATGTTTCAATTCTTAATTACTGTATAAAACTGATTTGCTTGATTCTTAAAAATTGAAAGATTTTGTGCATTTTACCAGAGAAAATTTTGAATCAAGGAATAAAATAAAATGATACCTCTAACTGTCATCTTAGTTAATAAACTAAAACTTTGTAATAAACTCATTAAATGTACTGCTCATTTATTTAAGCCATTAAATATATTTGAAGAAATTGAATGGAATATTTTATGAATATATTTCTACTCTTTTAAATGTAGAAATGACATCAAGATATAGAAGGTTCCTTGACCGGATTGGTTTAGGCATTTCTCTTATTATTGAAAAGAAATGATGTCCGAGTTAACTGAGAGACCTCATGTCTGCTAAAGATGGCTGGGGCAAGTTAAATACATTATTGTCGCAATGTCCTCCCAGTGAAATGATATCTTTTAGTGTAGCAAATCTAGCATTTGTATAATTACCGAATTTCCCTGTTAACAAATGACTAAGACTCCCATCAGGTCTCTTCCATCTAACTGGTAGAGCCAAACTCAGATCTCAGTACAGAGTAGTATGATGGTGCACACTCACATCAAATTATATTGGACTTCCGAGTATTTTTAGTCATGTAATTCAAGAGTACTTTTGGTTTTAACAAATGACCCCTAACATTTTTTAGCAAATTATTCAAGCAGTATCTCGTATAACACCTATTTTTATATATATATTCAGTGAAATAAGGTTTATTATGAATCTTAAGCGTATTATCGTGGATAAAAACAAATCCATCAGATTATCGTGCTCATAAAACTACAAGATTGAAGATCTTACTTCACGATCTTATTATAAGGGTAAAGAATAATTTAACTGCTTATTTTATGTTATTCATTCTTCATTTGTTTTTCCGGTAATAAATAAATGTCCGGTCAAATTTATTGTTCAAAAATCCTGTCATTTCATTTTTGTCATTTCAAATTATCATTAAAAAGTATTGTGAAATTTCTCTATGAATAAGCTGTTACCATAGTTACACAACCATCCATTTTAAACAAAGTATTTAAGTAACGTTGTGTGTGTAGCAAGTATTTTTGTTGTAAATAATGCTGATAATGACTAAGATTGAATATATATTGTTCTGGTCGAAAAATATCATCTTCCTAGAATCTCATTATCATGCAACTAGTTTAATTAAATCGAACACATTATTTCAAATAAGATATTTTGTCAATTCAAATTATCTTTCGCTTACAATAGGCTTAATTACTGTCGTATTATATTAAACTATGTACACGTTTTCTTTCCACAACTCTTTTAAATTAAAAATGGTTTAGCTAGGTTAAGACAGTTATTTTCCAAAACATTCTGTAATTTAGTTTTTTGCAAAACGTCGAGAAATATAGATAGAAAATCTTAAAAATTTCAACTTTTTTATAAACAGATTAAATTGAGAATAATTTTTTACCTAATACTCTTTAGTCAAACTAATTGTAAGAAATGTTTTCGCAAGTTTAATCCTGGTTGATATTGAAAAAAAAAATATTTTTCTTACCCGCTTGCACATCTGGAAGTTTCCTTCATGATTTCAAAGAAAATTGATAAATGAATCTTGAAATTCATGATTTCTTCATCCATTTAACCATTTCTCAGAAGACAATGCATTGTGCGTTTTAAAGTCAACCAATGAACAGCCAAAATATTTGTAAAAAAAAGTATACAAGTATATGTGGTGTTTATTAAAAATAGTGGAACGTATTTCACTTGCAGGATGTAAAATACATTCATTTGCTTACATATTTCAGAACTACATCTTTTCTCTTACAAGCAACACAATTTTTAACAGAAGACTAATACTAGATAATTATTTTTGTTACTTTACCAAATAAAGAATTCTTCTCAACGTCCGGAAAGATGCAAAATATTGTATGGTTATAAGAAATAGAAAAGAAATTGAATAATCAAATATAGAGCAAAGTAGTTAAAAATAGTTCTATAATAACAGAATAAATTCACAAATGTCTGGGCAAGCAAATATATTTTACTATGATTGATTCGTATGAATGACTCTTTAAGGCTTATGAATGCAATGCGCTTAAGAAGGTGAACCCAAGGTAGAGTATATTCTTGTTTCTTCTCTTATTCAACAGCAGAGCTAAATCAGGTTCATGAGCTCATTCAACATGAAGAAGCCTATTACAAATAGAGAATCTTGAACCACTCCTGTTTGGTAATGCACACACAAGATAAAATGTGCTCAGTGGAGGTTAGTGTAGAAAAACACTTACTGAAAATGTTGAAGTTTTTATTACCACCAACAAAATTCATTAATGGCAGAAGACTACAAAAAAAATCAGGCAAGGACATTTGGATCTTGTGTTACTCAGAAGACATATCGTTACTGTCATTCCGAATCACGAAGCCGCGAGGAAGATTACTGTGATACCATGAGAGTATCGGTGGGACTAATCAAATTATCTATTTCTTTGGATTATGTTTGAAAATATTTCCATATAAGTTAAGAGAGTAAGTAATGTTACTCCACCAACATCAACTCCAGCTAGACTGTTTGAGCTAGTATAAATGATGTTAATGATTTATTTGTATACATTGCTTCAATTCAACAGTGTACCATTATGTGTTTCATTTCATCGTAGTGTCCGTTTTAATGTGTCATGATTTAGCAATGTAAATCTTCCGAAAAATAAAGTATGTCTTAATTCAGAGTCACCCCATTATCTGCAACATAATGATCGTAAGCTGTTGTCAGATGTTTGAATGTCAACAATTCAATTTCTTTCATAGATGACGTTTCATGAATCATTGGCTATATTCATGTGTTGCAAGTAAGGGGACCTTTATAAAATTCCTTAGCACCCAGTCTGATAGACGTGCGAGCAGAAGACAGAAAATCAGCATCAATCACCTGTTGTTCAAGGGTAGCTGCGATGGAACCCTTGAACCAGTCTCTTTAAAATGTTTACTATGCAGTAACTTTAAGGAATAATTGTAATGTGTTGTAAATAATATTGCACTTTAAAGAGCATTGTACCAAAGTAAATTCACGAATATAAAAACTATTGTGATTGAATAATTGAATGTTGTGCGCAGAACAGAAATCAGATGAATTTATCAACTGTAGAAAAAGATGTTTTTGATTCTGTAAGTTACAGAAATTGATAGAAGTGTTATCACGAGTCGACATGTATCAGAATGATTAGTTTTCCTACTTTTAGGCTACGTTTGCCTCTAGTTCAAATCTCGGTGCGGGCATGGATGTTCATTTCTCTCTCTCTATGTGTATTTCTCTGTCTTTTCTCCTGATATGATGAATAAATATGGCTCACCATATAAATGAGTATTTAGAGACTTGTCCGCGTCATTTGATTCACATGTGTCCACCTGGATACGATAAATGAGTCGTTGTTGTTGCTAAGGGTTAGTCACCTAGTACCCAGAATTAGTAAAAATGTCACACAATTCATCCTTATTTTTAATTCTAGTATCTCACAGCTATTTCAAGCTTATTAGAAAAGTCATCTAGCAAGATGAATATGTTGTGATTTTAATAGATGATTTCTACAAAAAGTGTATAATTTAAGAATTGATCTTACAGATAAGTATCTTACATAAGATTTCATATTCATTGTTTAATAAGAAATTATCTTACAAATAGCCCCGCGTTTTGCTAAAGAGTTCGCTTGATTTTCACACTAAGAAATAGTACATATTCCTTTTATATCCATCATAATTTTAATTTTTTGGGAGTAAGACAACATTTCTGCTGCATTTTCAGTGACATCACATCATTTATCATCAATATCGTATGACAAATTATTACATAAATTATTTAGTAAATTATCATTATATAATTTATTACTAACATTAAATCCACGTATTTTATACCTATTTTCCTCAGTTATTTTCTTTATATTTTACTTAAGTTCATTTTTCAAATACCTCAACGAAAGATTCTATAAAATTAAGTATATCTTTAAAATGTATTTCAATTTTTAATAAAGGTTAGTTGTTCATCGTAAAAATTATAATTTGCTTAATAAAATGTTAACATTTCGATTGGAAATAACATTAGGTAAAAGAGAGAGACCAGAAAAATTAAACGAAAACAGAAATATATATATTTTAGATTTTTGAACTATCTAACAAATTCTCGTAATCACTGCGAAGCGCTTTCGGTTAGCTATTGGTAAAAATTTCTACAATAGAAATTTCTGAATTTACTTCACCACTGCTTTCTTTTCTTTTAAGATTTTACAGGATATTCAAATAATTTCTGATATATACTTACTATATTATTAACATTCTAATAGAAAGCCTTACTCTTTACTTTTCATTCCATTCTAAATTTCTCTAACATCTACTTAAACACTCTCAAATCAAGTGAAAGCTTAAAATGAACTAATAAATATCACCAGAAGATGACACACTTAAGAGAAAGCTTGCCAAATTAAACTCTTATTCCTGATTCAAAGCACTTGAACCAATTTTGTTTTGGAGATATTTATCGTAAAGTCGATTTATTTCGGGCGATTGTTTAATTTATTGGCAACAACCAACACTCAGCGTAAGTTTCTGCTTGGAATAATTTGATTATTCCCGGGAATGAATTCGAATCACCCTCCAACCCTGAAATAGTTTCTCTTCAGTTCGTTTCTTTAGAAAAGTAATTGATGCTATGAGAACTTTAAGTATTGATTCCTGTTTGGAGAATGATATGGAGAAAGTTTTGTTAAAGTTAATCATTTTAGTAAATCTAGTATATACAATGACAAATGAAAAGAATTTACAGCTATATCGTATTAGTGTATGTCAATAAATTACTATGCAATAAATTATCTGTAAAATAATATTCAGTTTACGGAAATTTTAAAACATGTAATTTATTATTTAATTATATATAAAAAATTGTCTTAAACATTATTAAATAATATATTATATAAGATTTTAAAACAAGTTTATTATAAAAATTGACATTTTATAATTGAATAGACAATCTATATTTCAGTATGTTAGTTTATAAATAATATCAAAAAATTTAACATAAGCAAATAAACGAAACTTCATTTTAAGCATACAATGTAAACTCTTAATAAAATGTAACAAATTAAGTCGATTACTGTGTATAGATATATGTATAATTGAAAATATATGCGTAGAGAAATAATAAATTTGTAAAATTTAAAAATTAAGAAAAAATTTGTATATTTGTCACAAAAATGTGTCTGCATATTTCGAAGATATTATTTATATTTTAACAAATAGTGCTCATATTCTGAGTAGAATTAATGAGTCTTGTATTTAAGTAAATATAGTACTTCAAATCCATGAAATTTCTGTCCATGAGCCATGATATTTTGTCACTTTGTTTCAAATTTTATGATTTCAAATCCTTGAAATTTCAGATTTTTTTTTAAATGCTGTTAAATTTTTTCCTCAATTAGTAACATATTTTAAAACTTTGAATGAAAATTTAGATGACATTTAAAATAGAGTTTAATTTTTAATTCAACTTCCTTATTATAAATTAATTTGTCGTGTCACGAAATATACGTAATGCAATTTATATTGAAAATCGTCTTAAAATGTTATTTATTTATAAAGTCTAAAAAATTAAATTGTGTTTGAATCATTGTGCAGTACATATATTACTCATGAAGCATTTATAAATTTAAAATTTTGATTTCATTTCATTCTGAAATAAAACACGCCAAACTGAATTTTAAAAAAAAAAATGTTTGCATATCTTTAAAATACAAGATATTCATAATTTAATTTCCTTGTTGTATACAAATATATTCAAAATAAAATTGCAATATACTTTTACTGTGATTTTGCTAAATAAATAAATTCATCTGAATCAACGTGAATTCATAAATTCATCACAGATCTAATTAATTAAATTATTAATTTACTAATCTGTGCATAAGTCACTAAAATCAATATTGATTTAAATTTAGATAATTAAATTTACCTATAACTATATGGATCCGCAAATCATTATTAACTTTTAAGTGAATATAAATTCACCCGTATATACGTAGTTGTACAAAATCTCCACTTTTCAACTAAAGAAGCGAATACTTAAAATAACCAGCATCTACATTAAACCACAAAATCCTCATTAATTTACTCAAAATAAATGGTATATTCTCTTTTATATATGTGAATCCACAAATACATCACTGATCTAATTAATTAAATTATTCAATCTACCAATATGTTCATGGGTCACTAAAATCAATGTGTGCTGATCTGAAGTTGCACAATTAAGTTTACCTATAACTACATGGATCCGGAAATCATCATTAACTTTTAAGTGAATATTTGAATTCACCCCTATATACTTAGTTCTAGAAAATCTCCACAAATAAAATAAAGAAGCGAATACTTAAATTAAACACCATCTACATTAATCCACAAAATCATCACTAATCTACGCAAGAGAAATGGTATATTCTCTTTTATATACGTGAATTCACAAATTTATCAATGATCTACTTATAGCAACGAGATAATTTAGCTGTATAATTTACGTAAATAACTTATATTTTTACTAACCTTCCTAAAGGAATATTTATGTTCATATTAAGTAATCACTTACAAATAAATGCACTACTCTCTGTGTGTCTTGGAATTTCTTCACACGATGAGCTATCTAAACAAAAGGTTAACACAAAATATTATAATTTCATATAATGAGGTATAGAAATTAATATATACTCGTATTAGAGGATATATATATATATATATATATATATATATATATATATATATATATATATATATATATATATATATATATATATATATATATAAACACATGATTTCCTATTAATATCTAATACATTCTTGTACTTCTTAGATAGTTACTTTATAATGTTTCTTCTTAGATAGACTCTACACTATATAATGATTCTTTATTATCATTTCACTTTGATCATTAATGCTAGATTTATTCTCTTATTTGATTTTACAAACATGACTATTATGAATATATATCTATATATATATATATATATATATATATATATATATATATAGATAGATAGATAGATAGATAGATAGATAAATAGATGTTTGTTCAAGGTTACTAAAACTCGCATTTATTACATCAACGATAAAAACTCCTGCTCCTTTGAAGATTACTTTCTCATCTTTAGAACTACAGCTGATCGTATAAAATATACTATTCTGTTTTTGGACGAGTAATTTGTTTGGATTACATGTCAAATACACTGAACTGAACCTCCAATTTGATTTAAACGAATTTGAAGAGAAAAGTTATTTAAATTTATAAGTAACATATTGAAGCCATAAAGTCATAGTTTTCCATGTACATATAGGTGTTTAATTAATGCATTTTTTAATAACTTGTATATATATATATATATATATATATATATATATATATATATATATATATATATATATATATATATATATATATATATATATATATATATATATATATATATATATATATATATATATACATTCAAAAGTTCTGTAAAACTTCTCATTATCCTGTATCCAATTAATAGTTTTATCTCTTATTTGACTAAAATTTTGACTGTGTAATGAAATATTTGTTCGCGCTCCTAAGAAATACTGATATAATTTTTTACTATAAAATATTTCAGTAATTAAAATATGCACTTAAGATTACTAAATTATTTTTATTAACACATCTTGCATTTCTCTATATTTTTCTTTAAATAAGTTGCACATAAATTATTTAAAAAAAAAACATATATAAAAAAACATAAAACTATTTCCTAAATTTCAACGAAGTACATATTTTATACCATTTTCTTTATTTTATATGGGATAAAGTTGAACGTATCTTATACTCACATAAATTAAAGTTGAAGTAAATTGGTCTTCTTCACATTGTTAATAATATATATGCATTCCTATTTAATCAACAGGACTAAATAATAAAAGTTAATCAGTTTGCTGTATGTTTCGTGAACAAGCAATAAATAGATTCGTTTCATGATTACACTTTTAATTTAAAAGAAAACACTAAAATAATTTTTGAAAAATAACTTCCTAATTTTAACATACAAGTTATATATGTGAAAAATTATAAAATTTATATTAAAGTAACATGTTAGTGAACATTTTTAAGTCCACTAAAATGATTTTTTTTATTTAATGAAACCAAATCTTTTAGTTCTATAATATTACTTTGAAAAAAATTTATATTAAAATAAAATTTTATATATATATATATATATAAATATATATATATATATATATATATATATATATATATATATATATATATATATATATAAAGCAAAATTATTATTTTCTTTTTTTATATGCAAAATCCAAGCACTTTATGATCTCAAGTATTAAATAAAATTTCATTATTTAACAAATATATGACACTTTAAGTAAAAAAAAAAAAATCCCTTTTTTTCTACGTTATAGTGAAATTTCCTTTTCAATAAGAAAAAATTCCCTTCTTCGGCATTTTCCCGACTTTTAATTCCAGAAAGCAGTTATACTTTTCTGATACAGGAGCAAAAATATGTTAGTCGATTTCTAACTTTGTTTACGTAGACATAAACGAAGGTCACTTGAATTAATAATGAACACCTGTCACTCAAACATGTTTACTATTCTTGACCGCCAACATGAAATATTGAATTCTGGATAAATTAGCTTAGTTGTCTTAAAATCTCTGAATCAAATTGGTATTTGAAATAATCGGTAAATAAAAAAGATATTAATATTCAATAAAAAGTTTTAAAAATTATTTATAGCTTTGAAACGTTTCTTGTGAAATTAAATAAATTTTATAAACTTTTTAATAAAATAAGAATTTATTCTATCATGCAGAAAGAGGTTTCGCTGTCTTTAAAGAAATTTTAGGCAGGGTTATTTTTTTTATCTAAATTTTAAACATCATAAATGTTAGTTTTTGTACCTTAAGAATTTAAATAACAAGACGTGCTATACATTGCTTAAAACTTATCATATTTAATGCCTGTGATGGGTAAATGGGTTACAACTCTGTAAAATTGAAATCAGTTTGAGATTTATAATAATACATAAATATGTGTGCATATGTCTTCAAGTACTTTCTTTTATGTATTTCTGCAGTCGTGAAGATGGATGCATATAAATACATGCTACAGACAGTTTTTCAATTAATTTAAAATATTTTTAAACATTTTCGTATTCTAGTACGTGTTTTGAAATGAGTTAAATTCATTTTACTTTTACAATTATATTCAAAATGACTTTCATTGTATTTTATAACATTAATGTTCAATATGACGTGTCAAACTTAAAATCAATTTATACATTTATATTGTTAAGAAACAAACGACTGACTCCAAATTTTGAAACAAAAACATTTAATTAACAAAGAACCAAAGAATTTACAAAGGAGTCATATTTGGGTTCACTAAAACTCTAGCACCTCCGTAGCGTACAAAAGTCCGTATCAATCTCCAAAACAAATCGCAACTTCTACGCATGCTCCTCGCACCAATCGTCTCCCTACTCACCCTCCCCATCAAAGGCTTTGGAAATCGAAAGGGCTAAGTATGAGACATTACAATATGTATATATGCGTGTGCATGTGTGATGCTGTTTTGTTTGGGGTATTGTTATTGATCAAGTTATTTGAGGTCTTTTTTAGCAGAAGAAGCAATTTCCAATATTTGTCAAACTTCAAGTTAAAATAATCAAATACTTAATGAATTATTTCGCAACAAACCTGCATTTCATGTAACATGAATTACTTTGGTACGTTGTGATAAAAGCATCAAAATGTTGTGACTTCTTTAGAATTCATGAGAAACTAAGAATTATGCATCAACTACATATCTCTTCGTTTGCAATGGAACGAACCTCAATAAGCATGCCAACCTGCATTCAAAGCACGCAAGGCGCATTCTTCAAACTGCCAAATTAAGATATCACGACAGACGGTAAAGCTTCCTGAAGTAAACAGGCAAATGTTTTCATTTATTTATCTGACCCGGCTACCATGAAGGTGATTAGTGAAGCTCATATCATATTTAGATCTTGCTTATTTTTTGCTAAATTTCCGGAAAGACTATTCTCTTAGAAAGAATAATTTGTGAAGGGCGTTTCTCAGGGAACTTAATGACTATTTCTGGAAAAGTAAATCTCATTGCGGGCACATGTTTTTTGAATGCATGAATATTATTGAGGAGGAGAGAGTTTTTTTTTTTTTTTTATGTTGGTTGAATAAGACATCAATTTAGATGTTGAAATCAAATATTATTAAAATGTATACATTGTGAAGTTCTTCCAGTATTAATTACTGGCGCTGTAAAATGGATGTATCATAAGAATAATGATAGTAATTTAAATAGCTGAATGTAATTAATTAATTCTATTTAAATGACATTCTTTACAACTTGAATTTAAATCAATCCTTTGGTACCAGATAATAACACGTGGATCAAATAAATCGAGTAACAAGTCGAGTATCACCAAATCGAGTATCAAATAAATCAAGTTCACTTTTTTGTATGACTATTTCATATCATAACACATCATTTTATATGTTGAAATCAAATATTATTAAAATTTATCATACATTGTGGAGTTCTGCTAGTATTCATTATTGGCATCGTAAAATGGATGTATCATTAGAATAGTGGTAGTAATTTAAATTATCTGAATGTAGTTAATTATTTCTATTTAAATGATATTCTTTATAACTTGAATTTAAATCAATCCTTCGGTGTCAAATAATAAACGTGGACCAAATCATTAGAGTCATAAGATTCATTTTGTTGTACCGTGCTTTACTTTTAAAACTCAAGCGTTAGTGCAAAATAAATTAACATTTTTTTGATCTAATGAATGGGATTAATCTATTTTTTGCCATAATTCAGAAATTACTTCTGTGCTGATTTTAGCTGCCTACTTTTAGTTAATATAATTAAAGTGATATTGTTTGTATCCTAAGTTTTTAGGTGAATTCTCTGAAAGTCACATGATTACATATGGACTTTTTTTACTAACAATAACATTCATTAGTATTTATCGTACTTAATTTAAAAACACAAGTGTTGGAACGTAGTAGTATTAAAAAAGATTTAATTAAATTAGCTTAATTTAAGAAGGTTATATATATAATGAATTCAGTTTAATTCAATTATGGTCATATATTTTATATCTCTACTAAATATTTTGAAAGTCAAAATCTATATCTTTTTATATGCCTTATTTTAAAAAAAATCCAAAAGAACAGAATAATAATGACATTAAATCCAAAATGTAAATTAAAATGCTACTAATAAATTAAATTATCTGCTTTACTATTTCTTACCATTATTTACCAAATTTTCAATAATAATTACTTAATTTACTATTTTTATTGCAATTGCAAAAATATATTTCTTTTTGAATTATTATATTGTTGAATGTTTGTTATAATTAGGTTTACTGAATTTTTTTGTAAGGTATTTGCCAGTTTTATATTGAAAATAGCCAAATAAGAAATTTTAAAATCATGTAATGTATGTTAACGCTGCACACTCTGTTTGATCAAAATACAAATATTTTAACAGGACAATATTTAATGATATACTTAGTTATTCCCTAACTTCGGAAACCCAAACAATATAAACTATTTTTTTTTTTTTTGGAAAAAAAAAGAAGAAAAAAACACATTTTTGAGATTGCTGCAATGTAAGAAATAAAACTTCCAAGCGAAATTGATACGCATCTCTTGTTTTTATACAACATGGAATATAATTCAAATGCATATATTTAAATAAGTTTATTTTCACAAGATCAAAATTGAATTAAAGTTCAAATATTATTGGTAAAGGAGAAATGAAGCCTTACTTGTATTTTTAAACAAATTCCATTCTGTAAGATTATTAAGATCACAATGAAATTTCAGGAAGGCTTCTATTCGAATATGTTTGTAATATTATTTGTATGAAATACATTTTTTAAAATTAGAATATAGTCTGCATTAAACAAAATAAATAAAAATAGAAGTACATTTATTAAAATTGAACAGATCAAATGAATGAGAAATAAATATATTTGCACTCAGGAATTCAAACATACCTTTTAACGGAAAACATTTTAAAAAATAGCAATTTTTTATCCAGTAAAATAATCCTTTTTCATTTCTATGTTTAAAAAATTTCATGGTTATCGGTTTTCAAATAAATAAAAAAAAAACTTTTCTCTGATTATATCTTTGTGTTCATAATGCAAATATCAATTTTAAACACAATAATATTTGCTTGAGAAAAATAATTTTTTTTTCAAAAACAACAACAACTGTTTTCAGAAAAGTATTCTCAAAGTAAAGAGGTAAACGTTCTCAGATAAGAGAACCTAATGAGTATGAGCATTATGAAATTTAAGCATTAAAATGCTTAAATTTTCACATTTTACCATTTTTGTGAAGAATATATATGAATTATTTTTTAAAATATACTTATCATAAAAATGTCATTAAATTGTTTTCAAATATAATTATTAATTACAAGTAAAATACTAAAAATTAAATCTAAAATTAAACGTGCTATAAATTTTTATAATTATAAAAAGAAAACAAATAAAGTTGAATTAAAATTTAGAATTCATTCTGTCCAGCTGGCAGCCAAATGGCTAGTACTCTTTCATTCTGTTCTGCAGTTATTGGGTTCGAATCACATTTTCAGCATGGATGTTTGTAGTGGTTCGGAATCCATTTTAAACCGTAGGTGCCGGTCTAATTATCCCTCGTGTGCAAAAAATGACCGTTGAGCAAGAAACAAACAAATCACTAAAAATCATTCTCTCAACAATTTTAAAAGTAAAGCGATAGTACCACCTCTATTGAGCTAAAGATAAGAATTACTTATATAAATTTCAGAAAATGCACTACATTAAGGTCAATTTCAAAATAATATATATATATATATATATA
Organism: Latrodectus elegans; assembly: GCA_030067965.1. Lineage (NCBI taxonomy): Eukaryota > Metazoa > Arthropoda > Arachnida > Araneae > Theridiidae > Latrodectus > Latrodectus elegans. The sequence goes on from CM057812.1 coordinate 42,629,951, forward strand.
TATATATATATATATATATATATATATATATATATATATATATATATATACACAAAGGGTATTAACACAATTTTAGAAAGATTTTGCAGCCATTTAATTAATGATTAAAATGTAAAGATTATTTTTAATGTTCAATCTGATAGCCTTTTTTCTAGACTATAAGTCTGCATCGTGACTTCCTTGACAGAAGAGCTTTTCGTAATATTTCCAGGGATATTGCTTTCCATTCCTCTTCCACTAATTTCCAGTGTCCGTTTATCGTGGTGGGTTTGCGTTTAGAAAGAAACTTTTTTAACATACCAAACGCGCAATAGTCCATAGGTTAAACGTCAGGAGACTTCGCAGGGATATGTTGAAAATGTATACATGCAATACCTGTATTAGTCATCATTTTTTCAAGGAAAGCAGTGGTCGTTTTCGGAGTATGACTTAAATTTTTGTCTTGATGAAATTTCTCTCTTTCAAAGTCATTGGGATAAAGAAGTGGAATTTCTTTTGTAAATATGGGGCGTAAAACCTTCTTCTGATTGTACTATGAGTTGATTTTAGCATTTCCTTTCACTCTTCTTATTTTAAATTTTTCATTGTAGGAGAAATCTGAGACAATCACAAGTCCCTTACTGAAACTTCCTTTACATTAACGAAAACGGGTTTATACATTTTTTCTCCTCATTTTGTATAGTAAAGAGACCTTTTTTGTTACAGTCATTTAGGTAAACCCATGCTTCATCAAGGGTCACAGTCGTTTACCATTTATGTCCTGCTAAGTGGTTTTCATACAGGATTCTACAAAATGTTTGGCGTTGAGTCACATGTCTCGGCAAAAACTAGTGAACATTATGTTTTTTAGCATTTTTAATTCGTAAATACTGGTTTATTATTTTATTTTATGTCGCTACAGTTGTATCTAAAGACTTTGCAATTGATATCTGTGTTGGCGGATTTTCTCTCATTACCAGCGATTTCACTTTAAAGACATTTGAAAGAGTACGTACCATTTAAGGATATTTGTTTACAGTCTTATTTCCATGTAGAAATAATGAATGAGAGCTTTTACTTGTCTGATTAATAATATTGCTTATTTTGCACTTAGAAATTTTAATACCATGCATTTCGCAACGTTTTTAAATTCTGGAATAAAAACGTTTAACTTTGGAAAGCACAAAAACATATCCTTCAGTTCACAACATGCTTATATGTGACATTTTGAAAGAAGAATAAATTTAAAAGTACCAGACAAAATTCCTATTCCTCATTTCAAATAATAAGCTGTTACCAAAAATTTTTATTCTAAGACACCTACTTTATTTAATTCGTTATTGAAATCCTTCTTAAAATCTGTATATATATATATGTATATATACCTCTGTATATATATATATATATATATATATATATATATATATATATATATATATATATATATATATATATATATATATATATATATATATATCTATATATATATATATATATATATATGTAGTATGTATATATGTTTATATATATATACATGTGTGTATATAAATATATATATATCAAGAAAGAAAAAAAGTATATTGACATGCATTGATTAATTTATAATAATAATTCATATGATTACATGCTTATTTCGATAAAATATTTATAAACTCATAGTATTAAGTTTTAATAGTAAAAATGATCAAAAGTATGCTATATTTTTATATCATTGGCTGTAATAAAGTTGTTACCCTTAAATAAAATTTTATTTGCTATCTTGAGTAAGTATGTGTTTATCTATGATTATCTTTAAAATATTCAATTTTTGCGACTATGATTGCATACAAGAACACGCTCTATCCTTCTTACTTCCGTGTATTCAATATTCTTAATATGTGAATTAAAATTGTTATCCGAATGCCAGAGCTCCAAAAGCATTTTCAGGAAACCCGATGGGTTGATGTATGTATTTATTTTATTTTTGTTTTCAATTCCAGCATTACACCAGCGGAAAATGGTATATAAGAAATACTGTGTGTGTGATGATTTTAAAATACTTTTTTCGAGGAAAAATAAACAAGTTTTTTTTTTATATTTATTCCAGTGATGTGTTTAGAAATTTAATCAAAAATACAGCTATGTTCTGCTTATATTTATCAGCAAACGCATAAAACTTGAAGAATCTAAAATAAACACTTAAAAACGTATTAATAGTTTTCCGTTACTGTTGCAATATAATGCATTTTTTGGTGGACTTTTTTTTTATTTTATTCAGCATTTTCGACTATTATTGCATTGAGTATTAATGAATAAATGGTATTGATTAATATAGATATACATATTAATCAATACCATTTATTATATATATATATATATATATATATATATATATATATATATATATATATATAAATATATATATATATATATATATATATATATATATATATATATATATATATATATATATATATATATATATATATATATATATATATATATATATATATATATATATATATATATATATATATATATATATATATATATATATATATATATATATATATATATATATATATGTATATATATATATATATATATATATATATATATATATATATATATATATATATATATATATATATATATATATATATATATATATATATATATATATATATATATATATATATATATATATATATATATATATATCTATATATATATATATATATATATATATGTATATCTATATATATATATATATATATATATATAGATTGACAAAATATGTCGCCTAACTTGTCTAGTGGTCAGCATATCTGACTTCGGATAGGTAGTTTATGAGTTCTAATCCAGGTTTGAGCATGGATATTCTTTTTCTCTCTATTTCAATATATCCTGTCTTTGTCCTTTCCTTGTAGAAATGTGTTGTGAATGGTTACCTACCCTATAAACGGGTACCTAAGGCATGTGTGTACTGAGGAAGTTGGACTCCACACCTGAATATGGTTTAGTTAGAAAAGTGAAGCATCGCACTCCATATTTCCAGCCAAGCTAGCACATGACAACAACAACATTTATATATATATATAGTAATATAAATTTTCAAAGTATTAAATATATATATATATATATATATTTAATACTTTGAAAATTTATATTACTTTATTAAATTAGATACATTACAATATTTTGAGGAAAATCATTGATTTTTTTTAATAAAATCCTTATAGTTCTTTAGTTTACGGTTTAAAAATTCAATGCCATGAATGTTAAGTATTTGATCAATTTAAAAATATTACAATTATATTTATGTGAGAAATATAAAATCTTATATATCAATGGAAATAACCTGTTAATTTTAATTCCCCTTTCTTATTGATAAATTTTAAATTATTTCAGAATGTGCCACGTATTAGACGACCTCATGTGCTCAGTTTGTTTTAAGCAAATTTAATGCCCAGCAGATGAAGTGCCTTCCAAGAAAGCACATAAGTGAAAATATATTCAAGTGTCGTAAGAGATGAAACCCAGAAAATTCGTATTCACTCATTCCAATTTATATCCCGCTGTAAAACATTGGTATGAATCGAATTCGGGAGGACCATTTTTCCTAGAAGGCGCTCTCCTACCCCCAGTCCCTCATTGAACTGGCAAGCGTAAAAAAATTAGCATTACTTATAAATATATATTAAATGGAAGTAATTTAAAAATAAATATTTTTTAAGTAATACATTAATGCCATTTTGGAGGTAGTGGCAACAAAAGCTTTTCAGAAAGTAATTTCTCACGTTTAATTCCAACCTTTGTTTAGTAACTAGAGATTTACTTTGCACTTATACATGCACGTCTGTCATAATTCTTGTTGGGATGTTAACAAGTTCTTTTTTTTTGGGATATGCGAATAAGTCCTCTATTTGTTGAATATCCTCTTGGTTGGCAGTTGCCTTAAAGGGATGTTAAAATTCCTTTCATCAAAATTTGGCGATATGATAATCTACAGTTGTTCTGCTTTTAAGTTATACGTTAAGCAAGTGTTTTTAAAGTCTACTGATACGTTTCCAGATTTATGATGTACTATAAAGTAAATATAAAGTAAATTTTCATATTTACTTTATATTTACTTTATAAAGTAAATTTTCTACTATAAAGTAATTTACTACTATAAAGTAAATTTTCATATTTCTTTTTCCTTTTGTACATATATACAACATGCATACAATAATTAAATAGTCTAATAAAAAAGTTTATAAATACAAAAATATGTTTTTGTTTTGTTAAGTGTATTAACATAACATCCATTCTGTCAAAATCCATGTTTACTTGTAATCACGTAAATTGCAATGCAACCAGAACTTAAAGTATAAAATGTTACATTTCTCCAGCATTCCCAAAAGGATTCATAGCTCAGGACATTGAAAAAGAAAGCTATTTAAAAATTAATGATGGATTGAACGACAGATTTAGAGTTAAATGGTGACGCAATACTTTTTAAATTTACTTAGGTGGCAATTTGTTTGCTTTTGAGTATAACGAAGTGCCTTGATTTGAATCATAGTGTTCCAATTTTACAGTAAAAATTCATGTATGAAAATTATTTTGCAAAATGAGCTTATTATATTCTTATGCTGTGAAATGATGATTCATCAATAGGATTTTCATTAAGTTAAAACTTTTCTCAGAATCAATAATTAAAAAAAATAATAATTTTCTTTGTTAAAACTTATTTTGACCAAATACAATTACAACGCAAACAAAAAAGTTCTTGCATTTATTATTACCAAGAAACACATGACGTACTGAAAGGCTAACCTGTTGTTAATCCTCGAATTAATCACCATCGTCTCCCAGCTCCTTTTGCCTATGTATCTCCAGTTATGCAACTCCATTGTGGTAAAATTAAGAAGTTTGGACTAAAAGAAGTCCGTAAGTGTTTGACATAAGTCTGCTTCATTGTTGAAAAGTTCTGCACGAATATGATTTTTCAGGCAATGGAAGAAATGATATTCTGCAAAGTCTTCCAACCAAGTATCTGCCTGATATTCCGGACCATCCGAGTGATTTGCAGCTTCCTGTTACCGGCCGAGAACAGTACACACTTGCAATAACTCAGCTCTGGTTTCTTCTGTTACAATGTAAGTTGCACATGTTCCAATTGCAGCGATAACAGGCACGTAGTGACTGTTTGGCTCGCTGATACCAACTCAGAGTGAACTTCTTGAGAACTAATCCACCAAACATCAGCTTCCTCACAGAAGAGTAAATTTGTCAGCCTGATTTTGCAAAACCAATACTTTGCCTTACGCTTATTTTCAGCAAAATCCCTGAAATATTGGCATACTTGGTCACTTGATACTGCAGCTGATAAGTCCACTTTGATGTCATAAAGCAAAAAATACCTTACAAGATATTTCTACACATCCATTTTTCTTCACTTTTGTAAGAGTTAAGATTGAAGAATGTGCGTGGCGGACCTGCTATTATAGTAACTGATATTCGTATTTTTGATTGACCACTATCTCAAATAATTTTTATTCAACAACGTTATACGCTAATTTATATAACTTATTTTTTCTTCAATTAATGTCCACCTGAAATCGGCTAGAATTTTCATGCTTTCCTTCTTTTATCATTTTTTACTAAAATTTTTGAATAAAAAAGAATTGCTATTATTATTATCGTCATTATTTACATTTTTTTAGAAAGATCCGTGCAAAATTAAAGTGGGTATACATGACAGTAAAGTTTATGTAATTCAACGCGTGATTTACATCATGAATCTTCAGAAAACTGATATAAAGTTAAATGATTCATTTAATCAATATATTTTAATTTCATCATGTTTGATTTATGCTGACTGATTTAGTTTCAAACAAAAATATTTATTTTTACTATACTTTATTAAAATTATAAATTATATACAAAGAAAGTTAATGCATTAGATTAAAATTTCCTTTGTGATTTTTAGGCAAAAATAAATATAGAAAAAGTATTCTTTAAAATAGGTAAAAATATGGGATACACTAATCTTTTATACCTTTTTTTTTTTGACACATACTTTTTATAATAAGAGTCATATATGTATTCTTATCTAAAAAATAGTACACAAAAAATTAAAAGAAAATAACTGTTTTAAAAAACCTTAATTGATTTAATTTTTCATTGAAGTAAACGATTGTAAAAGGTATTGTATTAGAAAAAGACAATTGTTCTATATATATATATATATATATATATATATATATATATATATATATATATATATATATATATATATATATATATATATATATATATATATATATATATATATTGTATCAGATATACTAAATCAGAATTAACTATTTCCTCTAATTAAATCATATTATATATATTAATGTATTTTAATTAATTTTTAAAGTAAATATATAGTATTTACGGTTTAAAACCACTGTTAAAAATATTGAGACATTTGATGTTAAAAAATAAAAAATAAATTTACAAAATAAAGATTTTAAATATTTTTGAGAGATTTAAAAATTTGCATTTGTGTGTGAGTGTGTGCGTGCATGTGTGTGTGCGTTTGGGAAACCTAAGATCAAATTAGTATTTCTAGTTTGAATTGGCCAAGCGTCTCCTGGACACGAACCGCCACTTCAACGATAAGTGCCATGAGGTCCATGTCTAATGGAACGGGTGTCTCATACACTACAGGCTTCAGGTATCCTCAGAGGTAGAAATACAGTGGGGTTGATCTGGGGATCATGGTGGCCACGGTGTAAGGCCTTCCAGCTAATCCAGCGATTTGTGTGTGTTAGTTCCAAGAGCTACATACATTCCTGTGGAAATGTGTGGGAGCCCCGTCATGCAGGAACCACATATTTAGACGTGTTGTTGTGGGAACATTTTCTAACAACCTCGGAAACATAACTTCCGAACAATGGCGCATGAAACCCCGGAGAGGCATCCAGGCATTAAGTATGGACCAATCAGCATGTCACCAATAATTGCAGATGTTTACGGTGAAACGGTGTTGTTGATTGTGAGACCGTGTGACATTGAGATTTACACCCAACCACAGATGCATATTGTGCTGGTTGAGGACACCATTCCGGGAAAAAAATAGCTTCATCGGTAAACAGTACTTGTGGTGGAAATTGTGGGTCTGTGAGCCTTACCTGTAAATACCAACTTGAGAATGCCACACGTTGTGAATAATCCACATCACTAAGCACCTGCAGCTGTTTTATGTGGTACGGATGATGGTGATCTTCCCGCAGAATTCGCATAATGAAGAAGCGACCGACACCTAGCTCAAGTTCCACAACGCGGATATTTGTTCGTGGATTCCGTGTAATTGCGTCTATTACAGCGTTATCGATGCTCGGTGTCCTTGTAGTACATTGTTGACCAATGTGACTGCTGATTCTGAACGATCTTGCTTCCTAAAATCGATGATGTAATATGTCCCAACAGTCTATAGTCAGGTACACGTCGTTTCAGAAAACGTTTTCGATACATGCATACTGCTTCTTGGCCAATGCAATCTATAGCACCATTCACGTAATGCATGTCTGCCAATTCTACACTGCCAATTCGCAATTCTGCCAACTGGTTTATCGTTTCTTTGCCACATCCGAACTTCGAGAGATCGTCTGGCCTGCGTTTATCACACTCTAGTGGATTACGATCGCGTTTCCGACAATCCTTTCCTATGCAATTCTGCTTCCTCATCACCTGACACAACCATGTGTGACGTTTGGACATAATCATTAGGGACACCCGTATTTGAAGTGACATGTGTTTTAATACATTTAAAATGTGATCAGAAGCATTATCTTAAATAACTGCTCAATTTTATTAATTAGGATTAAACTCCAAATCAAAATAATTACATATGTCATTAAAATTATACAATTCTCACATGAATAACATGTTATTTTATTTAACTGCCTTAGCAGTCAACTCTTATTATCATGTTGCATCCATAATGATTTAGTTTAAAACACGGTATTTATTAGAATATTATTCTTTTTTTTATGTTTGCCTTAAAATAATTAAGTTGTCTTATGTTATATTATATTAATAAGATATAAAGATGACAAATAACCCTAGAATTTTAAAATTCTATTATAAATACTTAAAAATAATTTTTTGAAATCATTTTTAAGATGTTTGTGGTAATGATTTAAAACATTTTTATTTTTAGATAAAGCAAAATTTTAAGACTAGATTTACTTGAATTACAGAAACTGAAAAAAAATTCCAAGTTAAAATTTCAAATCGAGAGAAAATTGAAGATTTCAAGAAATGGATGACATTCTTAATTTCATATACAATGTGAATACTTGTATAATTTTGAAAACATTATATGCGACTTTTATCCAACATAATTTACATCAATTGTTAAAGCTAAAATTGCATAATAACATTCTTCACTTAATAATATGTTAGGTAAAAAATATTATATAAATACATAATTTCAACATTTGATTTTAAATATAGTAAAATTTATTTTAATATTTCCAAAATACATGATTCAATTCAAATTTAGGTATAATTTAATTTGTAATTAACACTATTTTATTTAGCAGTTGTATTTGCTATTATAAGAGAAATTAATAATAAAATAGAAAATGCTTGAAATATATATAATTAAGAATATTTGTATCAATTCATTTCGCTCTCTGTGATACCTCACTCTACAAAATCTTAAATTTAACGTAATTGAGTCGTGCAATTCAAAGCAAGCGTACATGAAGACTTACAAAAATTATGTGTATATAGCCCAGTGGTACTAAAAATAATAAAAAAGCAGCTAGACAGAAGATAGTATCAAAATTGATGTAAATTACATAATAAACGAACTGTATTTACAAAACAATAAAAAAATCACGATACTCGAAATTACATTTCTGTAGTTAACATTCAGCATAGAATCCCTTCTGTGCTGGACGTATTTCATAAATATTATTGAAATTAATTCAAAAATATTAAATTCAGATAGACATAATACATCGAAAAAATATTTATCAAAAATTGTATACTAGGAGAACATTTTAAAATTTTTCAGTGTTTTCAATTCGTATTCTTTCAAGTAATAGATTATCGTTACTTCATTAAAATTTCACATTGATTTACAGTCAAATAAGCAACCCAATATACATAGCAATATATTTACAACATATTGTCTTATTTTAAAAGAGCTAAATAGAGTACAGATTCGTACAAAACATTTCCAAAGGAAAAATGAGTCCAGAGCACTACTTTCTTATACGAAACGCGAAACGACTGGTCATCTATAATTAATTAAACATAATAACTTAATTTTTCAAATAAAATCAAGGTCGTTTCCAATGTTTCTTAATTCCTTCTATTCTATAAAATTAAATCTCTAAAAAATATTTAACGGAAAATAATATTTTAAGGAAATTTATTTTAAGAAGAAAATGTATCACAACATTACAGATAATCAGCGTATTTAATCGAATATGGCTTCTTGAAGGGGTTATTCCTTGTTGAATTTGCATGTTTTCCAAGGAAACTGAATTAGTTGTACAGACGTGGTCACATTGTAACCACAAGAATCGAATTCAAAGCAGAAAGATTATGGAATCGAAATCTGGTTAAACCGAATACCAGCATTTCAACTGACTGAGGATGAGAAACGTAAAATTGGGCGTAGTTACTTCGTCCTTTAAGTAAAATGTTGCCTCTGAATATAATATATCAGATTTGTAGATCTTCTGCCATTTCTAAGTTAAGAGGACACTCCTACTTTCCTGGCGTTCATCACCGAGTGCCCTATTATATAAAGTGCGATGAAATTAACCTTTTGTTAAATCTATAGGGGAGATAATCATATGAAATTGCAAAAATATTCTTTTCTTAATAATTGTTATGAACGTAACAAAAGTTAATAAAATTTTACTTCTGCATGTAGATTGTTCCATGAGGATGGTTACGTGATTAAAAATATAGTACTGATTATAAAATATATAATATTTTGTAATAATTGAAATAATCTGGAAAAATAGTGAAAATATAATTACACTGAGATCAAAAATTCAAACCGAGGTAATAATGTACAAAATATTTCATAAACGCATTCATAATTATGTTATCTGAAGCAGAGGAAGTAAAAAAAATTAATTAATGTAAAAATGTTAATCTTTAAGAACAGAGGTAATTTACATAAGAATGAGTTGATACTTTGAAACATACTTCCCTTTCATCTTACATTTTTTGAAAAAAAGGTATTTTTAAACATTTAGAAAAGTAATTTCATGTTATTTTAATTTCATTAACATTATAAAATTTTAATTTTATTAACCTCAACTAATTCATTTTCAAACCATTTTTACCAATCACACACACACACATCACGTTATTTTCATTAAATTTTAAATCAGGATCTGCAAAATCTCTCGATAAAGATTTAATTTTTTTTCTTAAAAGCATGATATTCAGTTTTAAAAGTCATTTGCATAATGTTATAAATATTTAAATGAAGGCATTATCATTTAAAATGTAAAAAAAAATCAAACTGAAACATTCCTTAAAAATTTATAAATAAAACAGACTAAATGGTAATATGAAGGAAAATTAAATCTAAATAAAGCTAAGCAAAATAATAAAAAATGAAGCTCATTTTGAATTCGAAAGTTAAATGTATAATGACTTCCGCAGGTTCTGTGATTTATGTATTTCTTATAAAATTTTCCTCTAGCGTTAATGAGTAAATATAGAGTTTTTAAAAATTCATAATAATAATTATATTTCTATTTATGAGTAATTTAATTTCATTATTGAAAGAAGGTTTTTTTTATATTTTCTAGTAATTTAAATATTTTACATTTGATCTTTTCATGTAAATTATGTGGGTTAATGGAATGTAAGAACTTTAGATAAATTTACAATTTTTGAAGAAAATTAATTAAATTAAAAAGCAATATTTCTTTTGATAAAGAAAATTTTCCAGATATGGGAATATAACATAATAATTTTAATTAAAAATATGTTTATATTTTGTACTTATTAACATGAAATATGTTAGTGAAATGGAAAAAACATATTCGAAATAATCCTGTTTTGATGGTACACAGGCAACTTGAAATAAAAAATAAATAAAACTGCTTGGATTAAAAGTGTTAAATCATTTCTTAATGTTTGTTAGAAATTTAGTGAAAAAAGTTGAAAAAACATATATTAAAGATTTTAGCAAAGTATAACTTATCAACTACATTATTATTTTCGTAATATATCATTTATATAAAGAATACGTGAAATATTATCATTACATACAGTGAATGTTATTTTTCCAGAAATGTTTACTTAAACTGGGATCTATCTTTCTAATCTTAAATCTAATGATACATTAATATGTTTCTTTCTCTAATTTAACAGTTCGTGGGTTCGAATCCCACCTTGGGCATGGGTGCTTGTAGTGGTTCGGAATCCAATTTAAACCGTAGGGCCCAGTCTAATTAGCTCTCGTGTGCAAAAAAATTACCGTTGTGTGACAAAAAAACAAACAAATCTCTCTACTTTAATTAACCTTTATTATGAATATTTATTGAAAAAATTTAAATATTTACTCAATTAATGAATAATCACATTTAGAGATATATTACGGGGAAAATATGTATTATAACGACCAATCAGAATAACTTGTTAATTAGAGTGAATATTTTCGAAATAATTCGCCTGGTTGGTGTAAGCACATTATTATTGTACTCAAGAGAAACTGTATTTAAATGTAACATTATTGATATGCTAAATTTCCTACGAATACTGAAAATTACTATAAAATCAGTATTTTCAACAATTATATTTAAATAGCCTCACGTCACACTTAACACACTATGCAAGAAAACAGTAACAGTGCAATATATAGACCTAGATTAGTGTTAGATTTATATTTGATAATATTTAGATTTTATATTTATAATTATAGTCACGGTCTATGGTTGTAGTAATATATTCTATCTTAGAGTCTAAGTTCCTTCAAATACTTAAAAAACACCATAAATGCTATAAAAACTCTGAATATTATGTCAAGTTTAAGGGTATTAATTTAATAGTAAAATCCTTATTTCTGTGAATTTGGATTATTATCAGTATTAATGCTTTGAGACGAAATAATTATATACTCTCTCTAAATAGTTAACTAAATTTCTTAATAATTTATAGTTTCTAAAATTTCTTCAATAAACTCATAGCATTTTTGATTATAAATAAATCAGGATAATTTTTTTTTAATATTCTTTGATTGCAAAATTTAAATTTCATATTAATGACACAAAAGTTTAAAAATATAAATGTATAACATTTATCAAAATTCTTTGAATGAACCCAAAATATTTTTAAAATTTTCTGAAAAGTAAAAATATGATACAGAATTCTTTTTCTATAGCCCTTACAAAACATGTTTTGCAAACAAGGGCGCAGGTGCCGGTTATCACCAAAGTTAAGAAATAACTTCTGAGTCTGTGCTGAATGCACGTAAGATAGCATAGAAATGCGGATTCTCCCTTGCTAGTGTGTGGACTCTGAATGTTAGAATCCAACCGATGTTGCCGATATTTATCGGGTAGCCAATATATTTGCTGCGATTGTTTGATTTATTGGAAAAGATTTCATACTTGGTGCACGTGCTTGTCAAGAATAATTCGATTATTATTGAATGCTGCCCACCACTCTTTTCGAAGATTTGTAGAATCCTAGCTTTTATTTGCAGATCTTCTCAGACGGAAATATTGGAACAATCAGGAAGTGAAGTATTGATGGCAATGAAAAGTAGGAAACAGTTCACGGAAGTTCAAAAGATAATGAAACTCGTAAAAACTCTATATCCTATAATTTTATAAACTTTATGTGATAGTTTGGTTAGATAATACAAGTACATAAGTACACGATTTTACCATTATTTTAATAGTTTATATTTTTTTATTATGTTAGTCATTAAAATAATTAAAATTCTTTTCAAAATGAATTAAAATAACAATAGTATAATCAATTTAAGCTTTGCCTTATGATTCGTTTTTCAGTATTCAAATAAATCAAAGTATATATTACTTTGAAATTAAAAAAGGTCAAAAATTTTAATTATTTTGCGGTGATGGGTAAAAGGATGGAATCCCTTAAAATCATGGTGTTTCTAATATCGAGATTAAGAAAAAAAAATTATCAATGCAACATTTTAAAATGGTCCATGATTTTTAGATGTATTAATGTATTAAATTTTTTTCTGAAATGTCATTTTTTAATAATTAAAATAAATATCACGGAAGTTTAATTAAGGATTTTCGATAATTTTGGTTATTTCTTAATAAAGCAAAAAAGCAAAAAAGATATATCAGTTTTAAGTATTTTAATATATATATATATATATATATATATATATATATATATATATATATATATATATATATATATATATATATATATATATATTAAATACTCTTTCCCAACTTTCCCATGGAAAACATTTATTTGAAGTTATTATTAATATTTGATTTCATTATTGGTATTAGTTTAATAATTTGATTATTAAATATTGAATCAAAAAAATTTTTGAATGTGTGTGCTTTGCTTTTATTCAGTTTAGTTAGTACATAATATTTTTAGGTAATATCTACTCTTGGATCTTCTCTAACACCCCCTTTATTGTTCGTATTTTTGATATTCTTATAAAAGTAAATGTTTTATATATATCTAATAAGTGAAATTTATTAATAATAGTTTTCTTTGAAGTATATATTACACGTTGTTGTTTTTGCATGTCCCCGAGGTCAGCAGTGCAAGACCAGACCCATGAGCGTGTACACCTTCAAAAAGTCCAGCACCATAAGTAGATTCTCCATCAGATCTCCCTCGGAGAGATCGACATAGAAGAATATGTTCAGGAGAAGCCTGTTCTTGTAAGCACTTGGAGAAAATTTCGATTTTCTTCATAGTCTTGACGAATTTCAAGTTACTAAGATTACCACATCTGAAACCGTTTTTTGTTGTCTTTTAAGACCAGCAGCTTAGGAAGCACTGGACGCGCGCAGCCGTACCAATGATGCTCAGGAGAGATAATCCAAGTGGTTTTATTCTCGTGTTTAATCTTTGAATGAATCTCCTGCAATGTGAGAGGTGCCGACGGTACACCATCCTCAACCACACCATCTTTGGCCAAAGTGTCCGCAATCTCATTCCCCTAGAGATCCCAGTGGAAGGAATCCACTGTAGGTGTATATGATGCGATACGGACATTCGTTTTAACATTTGAAGTATTAAAACTCCATTCCTTTTTACTTGTTGCCATCTGGCCACATGCATATAGGTTGTATTAATATTTTTTAGTTATTACACAAGTTGGTTGTATTAATATTTTTTGTTTTATATAGTATGAATTTTTATGTATAAAATCTATTGGTTATGATTTTTTCATATTTACATTATTTTATTTGCTGTTAGTAACTTTCTGTTTGATGTAAATGGCTATTAATATGTGATGTATAAGAGCAAATTTAATATGAATAGACATTTTTTTTTAACTTTAGTAGGAAATAATTTTATAATTCATGAGTGTACTAATTACACTTACTATTAGAACAATTTTCATTTCCTATTACTAATTTATGTCTCTTATTTAATTAGTAGTAAGTAATGTATATATAAATCAGTAATAAGCAATGAAAAAATAAATTGCTTTGTATACGTGCAACTTCATTAAATTGATGCAAATGAAACAAAACGTCATTTCATATATTCTAAAGTTTGTCAGATGATGATTCTACTATTTAAACCAGCCACAATCTTCAATTATTTTGTAAATATCCCATTTGAATAGGTTATGTCGCGATTAGTTTCTTCTTTCTTTTTTATGTTAAATTTTTTAAAGATATCTTATAGGGTTAAAAAAATAGTTGCATGATCATTAAGGAGCTATACTGTGTGCTATATTTAATACTCTTGAGCCGCAACTAATTTTACAGCTGTGTCTGTTACAGAGAATTATTTTTTAAGTCTTGAAAAATTTCATATGTATATGTGTTGTTTGATATGTATATGCAACTAATGGCTTCATCAAGATGGCAAATGTAAATTATTATTTAAATAATTAAAAATTAAAGTTTGCCATGGTAAAAAAATTATATTATTTTTTTAGTTTTCACAACTGTTATCGCATTGTTTTAACTATGTTTATAAAGCTTTTGTTTATACTTTTACAAATAGTATTCAATTTTTTGTTTTTACAATATAAGAAACATTATAAAGAATGATGATAAATGACATCGGCCCTTCATTCTAGATGCTGAGTTTCTTTATATCGTATATTTTATCCATTTGTTAGCAATAAAGCAGTTGTTTCTTTCTTTCCAGGTGTTTTCATGATTACGTCATTTTATTAAGTTGTATCTCTACGTCACTCTTAATTAATAAACATTGCACTGAGTCGGCATCATAAATCCGACTTGTCCACAAATTCGCTGCTTTTTTTAGAATCACATTCTTTGCGCAGCAGCAAACAAAGCGAATTCCCCATCGAATGTCTTAGTGTCGTCAGCTACGAGAAAAAATATAGTTATGATTTTACCTGCATTAAAAAATATTTCTTCTTATATTTTTTTCATTCGTAAAAGTTTCTTTCAAAATCATGACAAGTGCCTATTTTTCTAAATAATTAGTTTCTAAATTATCAAATCTTTAGCAATATTGCTTCCAAAATTTCTTGAAAATGCTACCTTTTCTAATTTGACAGATTCGAATTTTCTTGCCTGGCTCTATCACACACCAATTTCCCTTGTGCTAAGCTTACCAGCCCTCTTGAATCATTTTGTGTTCTCTTCAAATCCAATAAAGCAAATCTTGTTCTCTTATTTTGATTTTTGATTCTATGGACAATTTGTGCTTAAAATATTGATTGTTACAAATACACGAAATCATGAATCCAGATGTCAATTTCAGCCGCTTTGAGCCAAACGCTATTTAACAATAGTCGGATTGATTTGGAGATGATACCCATATCAAATTAGGGCTTCAACTGGCTTTAATCAATATAAAAAAATATTGAAAGTAGCTAATTTAGTTAATAAAACGATTTCTCATATAAAGAGCTATGCATTGACTTGAGAATGCATTTTCCTTTGATTCAAGCCCTCAACACGTTGACAATAGAGCTTTAGAAAAAGCAAAATGAAAAAGAAAAACAAAGCATATACCTTATGGTTTAAATAAACAAGGACAGTATAATCTTTTAAAAAAATATTTTACTTTTTTTTACTTCTTTTATTTTATATATTTCAGCTAGTAGCATTGCATTCTTGTATAATGTTAGTTACTTTCCTCCAGTTCGTCGAAGATGCTAATATAATCTTGTCCCTTTATCCTCATTTTTGGCCTGACAATGCATTTTATTAAAATCAAACTAAATAAGTTCATCATTAAATTTTAAAATATTTAACGTAATTTTAATGCAAATATTCTTTCATTTTACCCATAAAATGAAGTCAATAGAACTCAGATGTGAGTGAATTCCTAAGACCATCCCTGTATTTTGTACAACCCTATAGATTCCTCTATATTGAAACCCATTCAAGAAAATATAGATCAAAAGACTTCTGATTAGAAGTCCATCTTTATCTATGATGACCACATCTATTCTAAAGATGGGCAATTTCAATAATTTGTTAATGAAATATTTACACGTAAAGTTTAAGTAGAATCACATATATATTTTAGTAATCTTCAACAATGGTTGGATTGTAGCTACTTATATGTTAAATTTTAACTTTAAACTTCTTTCTTAGTTATTTTAAGAACTACTTTTCCAAATTTTATCAGTCAATTTAACTGAGGTATACGATATATATATATATATATATATATATATATATATATATATATATATATATATATATATATATATATATATATATATATATATATATATATATATATATATATATATATATATTGAAGGAACAGAAATTAATTGAAAAAAGGAATATTTTAGGATTTAAGAATGATATTTCTGTAATAAAATATCACAAAATTAATAATATTTTAATACTATACCTTATTAAAATTTTGTGGGGTACTTTATATTGTAACTCTCTCTCTCTCTCTCTCTCTCTCTCTCTCTGATCATTAAAAATAACATTTTAACTAGTATACTTCCATTAAAATATTGCTAAATGGTTTAAATAGATAAATGGAAAACAAATTTATTTAATTGTAAATGGAAATACTATTTTCAAATTTTATTATTTGAAATAAAATTATTAATTTGTTCATTAAATATTATTCTGTCAATATACTTATTAATCTCTTAGACTGGTTAAAGAGATAAAAATTGATGAAATAGTAAAATGTTGTTAAGTATGAGTTTGTTGAAAAAATATAAAAGCAATTCAAATAACATTTTAATATTACATTTAACTAATATTTCTGCGGAACTTTTATCTTTTACAGATATATGAAACGTTTTATGGCAAACATAATTTCATCAGAATATAGACAAATAGTTAAATAAGAAGATACATATCCATAACCGATATTGACAGCTAGAAAATTCAAATCACCCACATACAATAGTAAGCGCTGCGGATTGCATATCAGTTAATTATCATGGTTTCATCTGATTAATTAATTGCAAATTATTCTCTATTAAAAATCATTTGCATTTTATTGCTTTAAATCAACTTAATAATATATATTTGCTTTTCAAAAATCGAAGAAAAAGTAAAATACAACTTTAATTTAAGATTTGAATAACCATTTTAAAAACTGTGCAAACCACTTCCAAGTGATAGTTTAATTTAAAAAAAACATTTTGATGGAGTATGTTACTTTTATCGATATTTGAGAAAAGTAATTCAACGTAAATTGAATGTTTTGTCTGGATATGATTTCAATTTTAAACAACAGATAATCTAATTATGTCATTGTCCTTGACAATTTCATAGATTACTTAAACTCATATGTTTTGACAATTAATATATCACAAGATAAATTTTGTATAGCTGTCTAAGTCTAGAATTATTCGAATTTTTATTTAATTTTCTGTATATTTTTAAAATTGAAACCATTATTTTTAAGGAGCTTTAAATTTTAAATTTTTAAAAATCAAAATTGTTATTCCAATAAAAAAAATATTATTTGGTGTATTATGTATAAAAGGAAATACTGATAAGTGCAGATAAGTAAATGCAGACATCACTTTGCATAAATTGGATCTATTAGTTTTTGATGTTGAAGATAATCTACATACTGCCAGAAAACTTGAAGATGAATGTAAAATAAGGGACTGAAGACATACATTCATGAAAAATGTTGAAAATCAACTCAAGAGATAGGTGAAAAGATAATATTTATCAAATTCAACTGTTCATTAATTGATAAGATACTTTCGTTAATTTTCAGAACTCAATGACTACAAATTCTTACAGAATAGAATTTGCAAAGTCGCTCTAACATCTGAACGTGCTTCTCAAATCAAAATTGCTAAAAACAAATGTCCAATTTCGAGTAACATATTCACTGAGGATGAACTGACTTTCTATAATATGTCAAACATAAAATATATCATTGTGTAAAAACTGAATTCTCTTAAAGCATTTCGAAAGCATTCTCTCTTAAAGATTTATTTAAAAAGAAATCTTGTCTGTAGGTGTAATTTTAAATAAATAAGCTATTTAAAATTGAATCAGATAAAGTATTATATGTAAAGTTTATTGTCTTTAAAATAATTGATCGATTTATTAACAGTTTGTTATAAAAAACTTGGTTAAATAAATAAAAAGTATATCTTAGAATTAAATAAAGTAGTTAATTATAAACTAAAACTAGTTTAACTAGTTAAATATAAACTAATATAAGAAAGTCTAGTTTGTTATAAGAAACTTATTTTATGCCATATAAACTTTAAGAAAATTAGATAAATGTGAAAAAATTTTATTGGTTAGTTTAAATGGGATGGTTTATTATAGTTATAATATATTCCTTAAATACAATACTATTTTTTAATTTAAAGTTTTTGTTTTTACTATAAATCAGATTTCTATGATCTCACTTCAAATGAAGTTTTTAAAAACTGTCTTAAAAAAGTATTTTTTCTTCTTAATATATATATATATATATATATATATATATATATATATATATATATATATAGCAAAGAATCATGTAATGTCGGAATAACAATTTAAAATTTTGATCCTTCTGAAGCCATTTACATTTAACTTGAGAGTCAATCTATGATTTGTTCAACTAAATGAAAATTAAGGAATCAATTCCACAAACATTTCCTCAAAGATATTTATTGAAAAAATCTTAAAAGAGATAAGTCAGGTGGACATAAAAGTGGATTCTAATGGAAATTTTGAGACATTATTTTATGTTTAGCTACAAGCTGAAAGGGGAATAATTTTGCAGTTGGCTGTATTCGCAATTTTCAGTTAAGGACGATTAAGACATTTTCTCTATACCAAAAATAAGAACAAGGAAAAAATGCTTCTCATTCAACCGGTATATATAGTACACTCTTTAATTTTTTTGCTTTTATCTTTCTTTAATTTAAAAATATATTTAAAAATCCTACAATTAAACGCATTTACTTAAAAAAATAACAATTGTAAAACAATGAATACCTTATCGATTTTTATCCAATACTTATTAAATGAATTAGGCAAGCACATAAAAATCTTAAGTCTGAACTATTATGATTTTACTGTCATTAGTGTTTGAGATTTAGTTACATCTGACTTAAAATTTTAACTATAATTAAATTACCTTTATTATAGGTGCATAATATAACTTAAATTGCCATGTAAAAATAGGTAACTTCTGCATTCCAATGAAGATAATTTTATCTACTTAAAAACATCTGGAACGGGAAAGATGAAATATCTGTACTCTTCTATTTTTTATCTATTTGGAATTCTAAGCAACTTGGATTTATTCTAAAGTGATTTTGAATATTATCATAATAGATTACAGAAATCAAAATTATTAAGCTCACATTAATAGAATTTAGTTGTTGTTGTTGTTGTCGTGTGACAAGTGCAAAGAGAAATAAAGGTGAGTCATAATGGACCACAAGCATGGATCACTGTCCTGGCCACATCTTTAGCTTTTTCGGTATAAAGGGTGTCATGGCAGCAGTTGGGGTTGATGCTGAAGAGATTCGAGGCAAGAGAGATTTAGTTGAAGAGATGACTCGGATCCAGTGGATCTCCTGCGCAGTACTTGCATTCTGTATATGTTCTAGATCCCTTGGGCATGATTTTCATACCCCTCATGTGCCCAGTCCACTTTCTACTGATGGTAGAGGTGATACCATAGTCAGGATTAAGCTCTGGTAGGCACCATTTTTTCCACTGTCCCCAACAGAGCTGATGCCTCTCAACAGCACTGTAAAATTTAGTAAGACATTAAATAGGGCTTTGCGCTGCACATAAATCATGAAAATAACTTCATCAAGAAGAATACTTTTTAAACTAAAATATCATTACTCAAATGATATGCCATTTTTACCTCCTAGAAAGTAATTATAAAATATCATCATAATCTATACAAGAAACCTCGAAGGAAGGTGGTTGCTTCTGTTAGGAAATTGGTAATAGAGTCACAAATGAAAATTTTCAGAAATAGTTTGTAAAAACAACATGGTGTTGATTCAGTGAAAGTAATTTAAACTGCTAAAAATTAAATATATAAAATGAATAATAAATATAAGTTTATTAATGAATTAACAATAACAATAAATTTAATTAAATGCAAAGATTACGAAATTCATTGTGAAACACTAATCTGAAATTTGCTTACCACACGTAAATTTTTTTCTATTTTCTTATGCTGGAATTTTCGATACACTATTAAGTTTTATCAATAATGAGTTATTTTAAGTAAAAACTTAGTGTTTTCGTCAACAATAACTTATTCTTGGTTGCAATACAATAACATTGAAAATTTGAATTTTTAATTGAAGTGAGTTCTTATTTTATTTTCTTGGTAATTTTATTAAGAAATTATTTATTTCTTGTAAGCAAATTTTAAAATGCTCCAAGTTTAATGTGCTTACTGCACTTTAAAACAATTCAATGAGTTTTAGGTGCGTAATGCAATAACTTTCACATAACGAGTTGTAATGTGCTCCAAAAGTTGCTGGGAAGATTTTCGCATAAGCGTAACTGCTGTAGTTGTTAAAGTAAAGTACTTTGGTAAGCTTTAAAGGGTATTGTGTAATGCAAAACTGTTGTTTAAACATGATTATATTCGGTTAAGGCAAGAAGATTTTCTAGGTTTTGAGGGGCTCAGATATGAACACATTTTATACTAGTGTAATATAAAAGATTAAATTTTATAAACTAATCACCAGTTAAATTCAATAACTTATAAAGAGTTTTCCAATCGAAATGAGTTTAATAGTAAGGAGAAAGAGTTATCTTCAATTTAGCATTAGAAATAACAAAGCATTTATCTTAAGAAATATAAAAATACTTAAATATTTAGTATTAAAATGATTAGAATATTTTTTCTTTGAATGGTGATTATAATACCAGGGTTACTCTGAAATTTTTGATATACGTGCAGACGAGAACTCACAAAATAAAAATAATGGTTTAATTTTAAAATACAAAGTATTTTAACACAGAAGACGATTTTTTATTGACTTACTTCAACTTGTTTAGCATAGAATAAATTTTAAACAGAAGAGAAAATGGAGTTGACGCGAGAACATTTTCGAGCTATGATTTTCTACGATTTAAAAGCAGGATTAAAATAGCAGGAAGAATGCGTTCAACGGTTGCAATTAGGATATGATGATGAATCTCTAGTTCGTGCTATAGTATTCAGCTGGTTTAGAGAAATCAGAAGAGGTCGGAATTTTCCACAGGATGAAGAACACACAGGAAGGCCGCCGTCAGCAGTAATCCCGGATAATGTGTCTGCCATACGAAAAATGTTAATGGATGATAATCGCTGTATCTATCAAATGATGCAGAAGGAATTTAACATTTTATCCGCAGCCATACACAAAATCATTCTCATGACCAATTACAAATGAAAAAAGTAGTTTGCCGTTGGGTTCCCCTTATTCTAACTGAGCATCAAAAAGAGGAGCGTGTCAGAATCATTAAAGAAAATCTTAAATTGCTAAATGATGGTGGCCACCGCCTCATTTCTAAAATTGTAACAGGTGATGAAACATACGTACCGTTTTTTGACGTTTCAACACGTCAAAAAAGCAAAATATGGGTCTTTGAAGATGATCCCATGCCTACAATGGTTAAAAAACAACGCGCACTGAAAAAAGTGATGTATGCCTTATACTTCAAAAGTACGGGATTGGTCAAAGCCATCAAGATGGAAGGACAGAAGACAGTAACAACAAATTGGAATACCACTAAATGTCTTCCAGAAATTCTGTAGGAACTGAATGTTAGGGGACTAATGCTTCAAAATGATAATGCATCTTCACATACAGCCGGATTAACAGTTGTGTTTCTTAAACAAAAACAAATTAAAGTGATCAGACATCCACCGTATTCACCTGATCTATCTATGTGCGACTTTTGGTTATTCTTTAATCTAAAAAAGAACTTACGTGAACGTCATTTTCATTGAGAAGAAGAGATTGATGTGGCTATAAATGCATTTTTTCATCTATTCCGAGGAATGAATGGCTTGAGGCATTTGGTCTGTAGAAAATTCGTCTACAAAAATGCATTGATGCTGTAGGAGACTATTTTGAATACACCTAAAATTTTGTAAGTATAATTTTAAAAACCTTGTTGTATCTCAAAAATGTCAGAGTGACCCTCGTATATTTCAGAAATAGCTGCCAGATAAGGATAATTTCCTTGCAAAAGAAATAAAAAAAGTAATTATATCGGAAAAGTTCTAAATTGTCAGAAAATATGAAGATTTATGATAGCTTTTCAATTATCTAGTATCATTATAATTGAAAATTTATATACGTAATATTAAGTCAAAAACAATCATAAGATTAAAAATCTGGATCCAAACTATAAATGTTAGAGCTATATTTTTATCAAGTAATGAAATTTTTTAATGATTAATGATATCAAGTAATGAACATTTTATCAGTTGTTTCAAAATATAAAATTTCATTTCCACAAAATATTTATCCACACTCGGCTAGCATATTTTTTACACTATTGAAGACATAAATAGCAAAAGACTAAATTTAACGGTATATAAATTATATTTCACAATATTTTAAAAAAGAATGAAGATGTTTTTTGATCTGACATAGTTATGTAAAATAGTTATTACATTTTAAAATGCAATTTTACTAAACGAAGTAGTATCAGTATATTTATAGAAATATTTATTTCGTCAATGACTGCAACTTATCTATTTACGAATATAGAAGTTCATTTGTTTGAAATTGATGTTCTAAATTTCGTTTTTTGTATTATTTACCCTCATTTACATTTTATCAAAGCATATTTGTAAGAATTAAATATTCGCACAACATGTAAAAATAGTATGCATGTCCATGAGGAGATAAAATCAAGAACTCGTTAGTAAAAAGATTTTTATTTTTAATTCGCAACCTAGAGACAAATGCATAACAACAAAAATAAATGGTGTTTATTACTTCATGATATACTTAATAAGACATTGTTTAAGTAATATGATTATTAATGTTCTTGGCCACACTTGCTTGCAATGTTTTCAGCAACACGTTTAAAAATAATTACAAGGTATATGAAAGTAGTCTTCATAAAAAATAGAATGAGTCTTTTCTTTTTAAGTCATTCCCCTTAAATCTTTCAACGCTTTCCAGTGTATTTCATTTCTGAAATATTCGATGTATGAGTCAGGTGATCACACTTACATAAAAGATAAGAGTTGTCCCTAAACTGTGCCGTCACCCAGCATGCTGTTGAAAATAAAGAACTTACAATGGTGGAGCATTGGAGCCTTGTATTGGGCCTCGCAGTGTTCAATACATTAGAGTTCGGTATCAGGCAGAGATTACAACATTAGGATAGATGATTGAAACTAAAAAAAGTATTTTAAGAGAGGAATATTAAAAAGGGTCAGGTGTGGTGGTATCCCACTTAATAAATTGCCTTCAACATCCCCTCAAAAAGAGTAATTTTTTTGGATTAAGTGCTTCATTTAGGTATTATTAAGCGGTCATATTGACAATAATGTAGATTATTGGAGATCAACAACCATAGTCTAAGGGTCTTAAACACTCTCTATACCATGTGGTCACGGTGCATGAAACAATTGATACTGACCTTAGATCATAGACCTTCTTGAGATCCGTGTAAATCTAATAAGGGAAAAACTAAACGCTTACATTTAAATTTATTTTTTGTAAAAACTGTATCACTGTAAATAATGGCTTCTGAGATTTTGACTCTGTAGCAAATATTTTAACGAAAGCCTGGAATCTTCTAGGTCTTGTGATGCCAATCAGTGAATAATTTTAAGACATGATAAAAGTACAATGCAAAACTAAACCAAAATGTTAAGATAAAGCTCTGATGGGTCAACAACAAAAGACTGTGGGTGGGTTGGTTTACACCTGCTTACACCAACTGTAGAAAATTCCATAAGCCATTGTGCCAACTATTTTAGCTTAAGATGGAATACTAGTGCATATATTCTACATGTCAGACATTAGGGGTGCGGCTCACTAGTCAACCTGCTGCTCCAAGTGCGATCACCAAACTTTGTCATACTGAAAACACTTTGAATATAATTCACTTCCATCCACAGTACTGAACATTTCCTCTGTTAATATACCATGCTTCGAAACTCAATGATCAAGAAGGATTACATGCTGTTTCTGCCAACACTTACCAAATCTTCATTCACTGGACATTTTCTTCTAAGCGAACATGAAATATTTTGTGCACGCTTTGCTTGTGGGTGAAACTGAACATATCGTGGTGAGATTTGTTTCTGTAGCTGATAAACTTGTAAAACGTCAGGGAATCTTAGAAAGAATGCGCCATTTATTTCTTCACTTATGTCAATTGTGTATCAGTTCATAAAAATTTAGAAAGCTTGTACGTTATTCACCAAACAATAAATCTGATAACTGTGTGAACTTTGGTTTCATTCAATCGTTTTCCCACAATATCTTTGAAAATTCAGGTTATTGTTGTTCTAATTTTCCGCTTTGTCGATCCTCAGAGTGGACTCTAGATTGAAACTATCACACAATTTAATATATATATATATATATATATATATATATATATATACTTATATATATATAAATAAATGCTTTACTGAATATTATGTCTTAAAAATATCAAAACATTTACAGTTAACAAATTTAATTTTTATATTGAAAAGAGTAGCACTACGCACTACGTAATTTCATAAATTTTCAGAAATTTGTATATTTATTTTAGTGAATAAATTTGAGCACAAAGTAAGAAATTAAATTACTTAATACTATGATAATTATGTTATTCAAAATTCATCTTGATTTCATGATATCTTTATTATTCACTGGTACAAATGAAACGAATATTCTGAAATAGTTTGTGAGATTTACAAAATCGCTGACAAAGGCTAAAACTTAAAAATATATTTTAAAAAACACAACTGTATCCTAAATGTCCTATTAATTTGTTAGCTTAATATATATCATATTTATTTTGAAATAAACTTGGAAAATATAAATATTAGTTTATTAAAAAATCTTAATTAGAAGTTCTGAAAAATTTTAGAATGTGATATTTTGAGATAGAAATTGTAAATCAACAATTTAAAAATATGACTTATAAGATGAAGATAATTTTACTAAGAGAAATAAATATGATTTTTTCGAAGAAAATGAAAAATTAATTATTTTACAAGTGATAAACGTAACTTTTTATTAAAATTATAAAATATTTTATAATTTTAATTTAAAATATCCCTTTTTTCTATTTTTGTAATAATCCATGACTAATAAATTTGCAAAAAAACTATAAAAATTGAGTTTGCTTTTAAAATTGTTAATCATTTTTTTTAGTTTCGATAATTATTTATGAAATAACGTTTAATGCAAATAATAATTATTGATATATTTGAAAGACAGAAAAATCCACAAAACTTCAAGCATCGTTAATGAAATCTTGTAACAGAACAACAAATTCAAATGTAAATTTTACGACTATATCGTAAAAAGAGAAATCAAAAAATATGCATCAAATTAGCAAATTTATTATAGTGTTTTATGCATTTGATTTGTAAAATTACTCTTCAAATATTTTAAGAATAATAAAAGTCTTTATTAATTATATTTCAATTAAACGTTAAAGATATATTTATGTTCGTATTTAGTTATGAATTATGGACCTGCATGTGATTAACAAAGTCACACTCCAGTTAAAGTTGCAATATCTCGGATATTTACGTGTAATAACACGTAGGCATTGCCAAGAGAAGTAAATGGGTCAGTTTCTCGGGCAACATGGTATTCCCATGTTGTTCGAGAACATAAAGATTTTATAGATGTACTAAAATGACACAACATTTCTTTGTACTACAGTAAAAATAATTACTTTCGCTGTTAGGCATCGACATTTCACCAGCCTCTTTTATAAACATTTTTATTGCACCATATGAAAAGTTATTAGGAATGTGTTATGAATAAAAATATGATCGTAAAATTTTGTATGCTTGAGGAATATAAAAATAAGTAATATAAAAATTAAACTGTTGTTATCAACCATATCAACTATAAGAAAAATCGCGAATTAAACTTCAATCGAGTTTCTGGAAATCACGTGTAAATTTGCTCAAGTTTTAAGATGCCTACAATGACTCTTTAAAATGTTCTCACATTATAAAAATATTCTTAGATCGCTTTGTAATTCGGAAATAAATACGATACTATATCCTAAAATGTTGCAAATTATGTCCACATCAACTGAGTAGAAGTGAAAATTTTATCAATGGAAAGCGGATTATTTTCTTTTAAATATTGAATATACAAGACAGCATAGAAAATGAATGCTGTATCATGCGTGAAAATACTTTTTAATAAATTGGTATATTTTTAATAAAATATTATATTAAAACAATTGTCCTTCTTATTTGTTCTATGCTTTTATGACATGTAATGTATCTTTCTTCTTCCTTTTATTTATTTCCTTTAAATTGCATATAAAAATGGCTTAAAACACAATCAAAATAATCATATAGAAATATTTATAAATCAGACAATGTATTATATGTTCAGAGCAATATAAGATGAAACTGAAAATGAAAATACAAAAAAATCGACGAGCAACATTAACACATAATTGTCGAGATTTATAATCCAAATGCTGTTAAAAAATTCAAAAGCTGGTAGAAGGTATATGTATACATACATACATACATATATATATATATATATATATATATATATATATATATATATATATATATATATATATATATATATACATATATATTTAAATTGATAAGTAAGTGCTAAAAATAAAATGCTCAGATTTTAGTATGAATAATCAAGGACATCTGAACCAGAATCATTAAAAAATTATGTTTTGCTGATTAAAATAATTTTTTTATTATGATGGGCATATTATTGTATGAAAAGTTGACTTAGTAAAAGAACAGTAATTGAAACAATGAAAAAAAGACGGTAGAAAGATGCTTGCGTGAGAATGTTTGTCCCGATTTAGACTAGATAATTTGACATTTATAGGAGACAAATTAAATAATAATTTTTTGAATATTTTGAAGAATATTTTATGTCAGTATCTTAAAGTTTGACAGTTGATTTTTTTATACAAATAACAACGCTAAATATATAGCGTTAATTCAGGGTTGATCACCATCTCAAATTGTGGATTAAATACTGATTTGCAATAAACTTTCCCTTAGGAGGGATAGTAATTATGGTAAATAAAACAATCTATAGAAAACAAAGAATGACCTACGCATAATTTAGTTAACGAAGGAAGGAAGACATTGATGCTGAAATTAAAACTAAATTTGACGTGATGTAATTGGCAACAAATACTATTTAACTAAAATATTATATTATTTTCTTATGGTTACATTAATAATTTTCGAAATATACAATGGGATTCATTGTTTAATTTTTCAGCTATTTCTTTAAGGATTTTTAAGAAAACTAATTTTTAGAGTAAAATTTAAGCAGGTAACATAATTTTCTATAAACTAAAACATGTAGTAAAAGTTATTAGTTAATTTATAACTGTAAATTTTTGTCCTTATAAATATATTTATAATTATTCTTCTGAAAGAGAAGTCATTTAACGAATTAACTATCTTGCTATTATGACTCAAGCTTTTCAAGAACTTAATGAGGCAATTTTCACATGACTCAAAGCTAGTGAAATATATTTATTTGTTAACTTTCGCTTATACTTACCTTTCTATAAAAGTGCTTGTTTATTCTCAAATATTTTGGGAAACAACCATTTAATAACTATTTTCTTTTAACATTCGTCTGCAAAATTAAATTTGTATCCTCTGATCTGACGTTTTCAATAAAATATATAATTTATTAAAATATTTAAATACTTTTATTAGCAATCAATAAAATAAAAAAGATATTGATTGTTAATTAAAGTGTTCAAGAATGTGAAAATACGAAATTTACAGAGAAATTTTTTATAAACTTTTCTGCAATTGTTTTAATTAACATATCAAAAAATAACGGTTACCCAAAAAGAAGCCGAACTTTGAACATAAGGCTTTTGCGGTGGAAATATGTCTGGAATAAACCACCTAAACAAGTTAATCTGATACGTTTAACCAGAATTATCTTTAAAAGTTTTCGTACCAAAAAAACAAAAAGCAAGAGCAAAACAGCCTTTTCTGTCTGGAACAAATGCTGGGGAGAAGAAACGAATGACGTTCTCTAGACATAAGGTGAAGCCGAGAAACAAGGCCGCATTAACTTTTTGAGAATAGAACTGTTGGATGAACGTTGCAATGACCGGCTGGGGAGCAATCCAGGTTGGGAAACGCTGGTGCACCTTCTTTAAATAAATTCCCATCGGGAAAAATACAATAGAAATAACACATGCAGTTTTTACAAAACAAAGAAAGTAATATTTTTTATCATTAAAATGTTTCTAAGAGAAATGCACTAGCTTGCTATATTTTTCACCCTCTAAAACATGCCATACATATAATAATTTAATATTTATATATATTTTTTTCAAAAGTTTTGTTAAATATATATATATATATATATATATATATATATATATATATATATATATATATATATATATAATTATAATATACATACATTATACAATTATATATATATATAATTGTTTTATTAAATGAAATTCAGTATAGCGTAATCTCCATTTTGCTTATTTAACTTAAGTCTATACAAATGTTTTTTTTTTTTAAATAAGCGTATAATAAAAAAGAAATATTCTTATTTTTGTTCTATTTATAGAATATCCCAGAAATATCAAAAGTAATGGCTGTAAAACTAATGACATTTACATTATTCTTACCTTATAAAACCTAATCTGAAAAGTACATACATTTTTAAAAATATTCGATTTATCGACAATTTTTTTTGAGTGAATTTATGTTATGTTATATAAACAGTTCTAAAAAAATTTGTCAAACTAAGTTTGGCACGAAAGTTTTATTTGATTTGATTCTTAATTTCATTTTAAAAATTTGTTGAATTTTATGTTGTTACAAAAGTAATATTTAATAAAATTCCATTGAAATATTAAAATTATTAAAATACAGCCCTTTCAGAAACTTGCTTCTCATTAAAATTTTCCTGTAATGGATTACTTTATCAAATGAAATTTGTGAGCAAGAAGATACCAGACACGTTATCTTAAATTTATGAGAGATTTTTAACTGCTGCTTTAATCATTATCCAAGATGAATTTCCGTCTTTGAACTAATTATCTGATTATCTGAAAGTTGACATTAAAAAATATCATAAGTGGTTTCTATGAAAATGTAATTTTAATATAATAAGGCACATTTTAATCATAATAACCTTATCACCATTTGGCAATGTTGAATAAGACAAACATGTAAAACATATTTTTTATGTAAAACACAAAAATAAAACAAAAAAAAATGAATTCTTTCGATTAACTTTCAAGAATAAAGTGCACAAACTGCACAGATAATAGCTCTAAGGAAGTGAAACACTAAGAGGGAAGTTGCGATGAGCAACTTGGGAGTAATATACGTTTTGAATGTTCCCAAAGTCTTTCAAAAGAAGTACCTATAGAGAAAAAAAAGGAAAACAAACAAATATATTCCAGATTTCTATATAGAATATTACAAACATTACTTACTTTTTAGCATGTAAATGATTAATAGCTATCGTATTAAATTTTTATATTTTTTCTGAAAAGTTATGTAAATATAAACATTTCTCTAAATACATTTCTATAAATATAAACATATTATCTTCTTAATTATTGGAAAGAAATCTATTCTAATGATGTTGGAAAAAATCGCATGATTTCATGTTGAAAAAAAACTTCTGCATTCATAAAATTTGTCCCTAAAATAAAATCATAACTTTTAAACACATTTATGATAAAATGTTTCATTAAATTAAAATCATTTATAAAAATTCTATATTTTCTTAAATATCTTATACTCATATATGATTATAAATTAAAGAATGCCTGAACTAGCAAGCAAAGGTACCAGAACAATGCAAACGTGAATTTTTAATTAAACTCATGGATTAAACAAATGAGAAAGAACAAAAGAGAGGGTGAACGTGTGACACAAGTCATACAATAAACCATGATTATAGCTCCCTGCAGCATTTACATCACATATCACCCATCCAACCAAACAATACGTTGTTGGATTATCGCTTAATACATCGTATGCGTCACATGCGAGGGAAGGCAGTATAACTTAGAGGTATGTTGAGGATCACATTATCGAGATGTACTTAAGGCAGAGAATTCCACTCAATAAGCAATGTTTTTTGCAGTACAAATACATATGTTGGAGGTGGTTGATGAGTAGAGAATCGTTGGCCAAGTATGTCTTACACTAGCTCAATCAGATTCAAGATCAACGAGAATGCTGTTCATTGCAAGTGGGGGATATATTCCAATCAAAAGCAGTCGTTGATGATTTTCGAATGGTGAAGATGGTTGTCGTTGTCACTCATTCATATAAATTCACCACATACACTATCACTAAACAAGTGGACATGTCATTCCAGAATGATATCGCGAAAAATGTGCTTTGTCTTGATTCCAATTCCAAGATGCAGATCTGTTCCAGAGCCCAGTATAATACCATCCAAATCAGCAACTCTGCTTCCCCGTAACTTTTGAGTTCAATGATACTGTCTGGGGGTATTTTGGTTCCAGGTATATTCCATATGAGCATCCAAAGTGAATGGGACTGCAAGCTAAACTTCAAATACCAACAAACATAACTACATTCTGTTGTGACTGTGTCCACATTGCATTTTCCTTACTCCAGACTAACTACTGGAGACAGTGAATTACTAAGATTGGAAAACATCTGACATACCTGCGAGTATATAGACCACACTGTCTCAAACGTTTATGCATGTTTTTCCTCGAAACGGACTCTACAGGTTCACTGATGTGTTCCGTAGGTTTTTTTGGTGGTATTCAAAACTACGTGTCATCAATACGCGTTTATCTTCAGGAGTGATTTGAATGATCACTTCTGCTTCCATTTCTATCATCCCAGAACAGCTACTACAGCCTAAAGATGACACTATATGATATTATCAGTTCCTAGGCAACTGTCATCTACCAGCATTCCAGGCAAGTGATAATTCTATCAAATAAAACATCCTTCCCATTCTTTCAATATGTCAGGTCCATACGATCATGGCGCTAAGTACGGATTGTTTATGGACACATTTTATTCTTTGCGGCAGGTACATATATGTCCCTATCTTACTCTCTTGTCAATGTAGCTTATGCTTAGATTCTTCAGATTCTTTCTGTAAATAGCACAATGTTGCTAAACCATGTGTGTGGTACACTACAAGTGGCATTTTATATTTCTCATTCCATTTCCATGACCATTTCTGGATTGTACTTAATTTATAGACGTATGCCATATATACTATTAAAAGAATATTATATTTTTATTAGTAAAACATGATATTTGACCAAAGTGCTTTGCATTGAAATATTGCTTATGAAATTTTTAGATAAATTTTCTTAAATTTTTGAAAGAGCATTTTTGTATCAAATTGTCAGGCAAAAAATTTTTATTCTGTTAATGAAAACAGCATTCATAATTATTGTTTTTAACATGACAAACTAATAGGATTTTGCATACATAAATTTAATTAAATTAAACTTAAAATAACAATGAATAGAAAAAATTCAAGTAAATATATTTAAGGTACTGTATAAACACATTATTGAAACTATGCGTGTGAAATTTTTAAGCTAGATTAATAGATTTCATGAGTCTCTCTTAACAGCATAAGCATTTTTATTCCTAATGCCTGGATATATTTAGGATATACTTATTCAACGCTGCAAGAGGTGAATGCGATAGCACATTATACAGGGGGCACCCAGTGGGTGTGTTATCTTTGCCCTGAAATTGAAGGAATAGAGAAAAATATACTGAGAGAGAAATGAACATCCATGCCCGAAACAGAATTCATACCTGGTTCTTACTACTGTTACATGAAGTTACGGACGTTAACCAGTCTGCCTTCTTTCAAAATATATGCAACATCTCGAAATGTAAATATTGTTTTTATGGTTTTCGATATTGTATATATATTTTACCCTTAATAATTAGTTAATTCCATTCATATATATATATATATTCATTTGGAAATATAGCATAATAGTTACTTAATTACATTTATCATGTTTCAAGCTGGTGATACTTTTAGCATACGACAACAAAGAGTGTGTAATAAAATAAAATATAAAATAAATGTAAGCATAAAATAAAATAAATCATAAAATATTTATATAATATAAAATAAAATAAATCAAAAATTATTTATAGGTATAAAATTTTATTCTATTTAAAACGAAGAGCTGCTGGAATATTTGATTATAATTTCACGCGTTCATTGTTTTTAATATATAATTAATAAATGTAATGAGTCTTAATAAGAGTGTCTAAGGTTCTATTAAATTAACTAGTTAATTCCCTCAAATGTGCTCAAATGTATTATTTTTTTTAATTAACATAGACATGAAATTCAAATAACAGAATATAATAATTATATATCAAAATTCTTTTGTCAATTTTTTATGGCTTGCGTATTTTATTGATTATATTATTTTTAAATATTTTGGGTAACTTTTAATTTGACACTAAGGAAAAGTCGAAAATTTTTTTTGTTATATTTATTTTGATTTATGTTAATTTTTCTTCTCTTAATTAAATAATATTAATATTTTTTCAAAATTAATTTAGAAAAAGTTAAAAAGTATTGCATCGTTTCTCATAATAAAATTTGCTGCAAAAATATGTAATTTTAGGAATTATAAAAAATTATGAAAAAAATTTGAAATAATAGTTTTAATCTCATTTCTTTTAAGAGAGATTGTTTCAGTTCGTATATATGTTAACTTTGATTTATTTTAAAAATGTACATTATTAATAAAATATAAAAGAATGATAAACTATAAATTTTTAATGCAATTTTGCAATAAGGATATCGAACATTTTATTTAAATATCAACATTTTCCAATAAAATATATTAAGAAGTTACTAAATACATTTTTGACAAATATGTCAAATGAAAACTACAATACATATATTTCTGAGAAGTATAAAACTGCTCTGATTTTTATTTCTCATAATATTTAATAATTCTATTTTACATTTAGCAAATTGAATATTACTCTGATTATTGATTTATTAATGAGAAATGCTTTTTCAAATAGCATTTTAGATCCTTTAGATAAAAAAATTCAGTAAAAATTATTCTCAAAACTATACAAATATATTTATATATTATAAAGGTAACTTTATTTTTAAGAACGCATTTCAAATAAAACAGGCAGTGCTCTTACAATATGCCTTTACTTAATACGAGGCTTAATCTGCATTATATTATTAAAATAAATTGAATATTTTGAAATTGAATATTTTTTCTAAATATTCAATATTACAAAACATTCACATTTAAATATATTTATATAAAAACTGAAATATTTGCTTCTTTCGGGTAATCCACATAATGAATTGACTAAAAAATGAATATTGGAAAAATGGATAGTATTTTGTTATTTTAGTTCTTATTATAAATAAGCATTTTTCTACATTGAAATATTTTTATAATAGATAAATTCAATTTCTTTTAAAAATTTGAACACTTTTTTCAAATATAAAGTGTATAACCCTTGAGAATAGTGCATTACTCTCAATAAAATTATACTTTAGTTTTTTAGAGTTATTGTTAAATTCAAATGGTTTTGAATTATAGAAATTATATTTAAATTAATGAGGTAATTTATAACCACATGAGACATATATCTTCAAAAAGTAAAATAATTTACGGGATGGTATTCAATGTATACATTTTTATTAGCTAATTAGAAATCATACATTGAACATGATCATATGCATTACATCACTTTTTGATTAATGTGGCAATTTTATACTTGCTAATAGGATTAGTAAATATTTTACCATTTAATAATTTTTTCCTTATCAGCCTTTTTTAAATTTAATACATATTTAAAATTATAACCGTAAATGAATTTCTCAAAGTAAGAAAATCAACGATAATACTACATGCCTTTTAAAAATAAAATGCATATCAATATACAATCAAAATTATAAAATATGTTTTTAAATAAAAAGCTTTTTGAATGCTTAAATATACCAAAGAAATAGCGAATAACTTTAAATGCAGTTACTTTTAGTAGTTTGTTGTTTTTATTCTTCTTTATTGGAAATTTAAAAACCATATATCACTAAAGAGCACTCTTTAATTTAAGTAGAAAGCGAAATTAAGTAATAGACAAAACTCACAGCATTATGTGAATTCAACATTTATTATAATAAAATTATATGTAATTGTATTTATGTTGTATTTTTATATTGATGTAAACATTTATGGGACATCTTTTGCTAATACACACTGGAATCGAAGGAGATATTTTGGAATATTTTCTTTCACTTTTTTATTTTAATCAAAAATTAATAACGAAGCTCTTAGTTCATAATTAAAGAGCAAAAGTTGTCATAAGCAATTTTATATTAGCCATCATGCTGGAGGTATTATGCAAAACTGATTTGTTCATTCGTTGAAAAAAAATACTTTTAAGATGGCTTCATACTCATCAACATTTTAAAAATTGCTACATCATAAAAGTTTATTAGAGCATCATAATAAGAGAGTAAAGAGAACAAAACACTTACTTAAGCCATCAGAGGGATGGTCAAGTGAAAAAGAAAAATATTTAATTTAAACATAATTCTTTCAACGTATGCCAATTTTTTTTAAAGAAAAAAATGTCGTTTTTCTTTGAAGTAAACGAACATCTTCCCCTCTTCTTTCATTCACCAGCCATTCTGTCGCATTTAAGATATCTAATTACCGAGAGAGAAAAACCTCTTAAAATGATGCTTTAATTATGGTCTGCAGCTCAGGCCTAGGGTACAGGGAAGCATTCTGCGCACATTTATACACCGGAGCACATTTCCGTGCAGTGATGCCGTGGTTCATTCTTATTAAAGACCAACATGTTTAATTAAAGTTTATGAGTAAGCTCTGCGAATACTGAAATGGTTTAATTTATGTTGCGCTAATTCCCTTTCGTAGAGAACCAAACAGAAAAAAAGAATGCCAAAAATTTCAGTGAGTTTTATTTTATCTGTAACCGCCATACGCATAAAAATTCCGCGCATCATGCATGTCTTTTAGTAATTACGCCTTAATTTTAGACAAAGAAATAATATTTCTGTGGCTGGAATACACGCTGTAAGCTTAAAAGATTTTTTGTTTGAAAAAATATATCCTACATTTTAGTGTACATTTTTGTTTTGATGAATAAAATATATGATTAGTCTAATTTACATATGCATTTTTAGTCTGTTTCTAGACGCGTGCACTAAAAGCATGCCTTTGGAGACATTGTACAGCATTTGGCAGTCCAAAGTAAAATAAGGATTGATTTGCTTTTAACAAAATAGACCAACTTGTCTGGATCTATTTATATGTAACTTATACAGAAAGAAATTTTTATGTGTATATAAAATTTATAATGAAAAAAACTTTGGATTCTCTAATGTTGTTCTACTTTCTGAAGAATTGTTAGCTTTTTTTAATTTCTAAAAATTTAAAAATTAGTATAATGCACCTTTGTATTCAGTTCTGAAAATATTTTACTAAAATAATTCAATGATACTCATATCAAGATATGTATCATGCGTAAAATTTAAATTTTTTTCCTCACGCAAACTGTTATTTTATGATTGAAATTAAAAGTTAATGAAAATAATATTATGTATTTTCCCAAGTGTTCTTAGAGGATTTAAAATACTTAATAGTTTTCATTTTCATTCAATTGTAAATTAAGTATATGCATATGAAACAAAAGGAATTTAATAAAAATAATAATAAATAATAGAGAAATAATGAATAATATAATGTTTATGAATGAATAAATTGTTTATTTAAATATTTTTTTAAAACATTAATTTAAGTTATTCATTTTTATCCTGTCAAAATATTTTTATTCTTAAAGGAAAAATTTGTAACTAAAACAATTTATTATATAAATGAAATTAAAAATGTAAATAAAAGATAGTGAATATTGATTGCGTGTAATTAAGTTTCATGCATTTTTTCATTATCTGCGTCATAAAAATGCACTTTCAAAGCTTGTTTTTATTCGTGTTCAACGTATGATTTTTTTTTAAAATCAAGAAATATTCTGTACATAATTTTTAAGATAAAAAATTCACACATATCATTATAAATATTAGATATAATGCAATTATTAGATATAAAACATATAAATACATATTGGACATTTATAAGACATATAAATATCTAATAAATACTCATATACATATATATATAAATAATTATAATTGCATCAGATAAATTCATATATTAATAATATAAAATATACTATTCTGCCTAATATTTATATACATTAAAATTTATTCCTTCTTTTATATATTTTTCTAAAATATTATTCGATGGAATGAAATTGTTTCTTAAACATATGTTGTTTGTCTTACAAGTATATTTTAAGCCCAAATGTGAAGACTAAATCTACACTGATTTAATTTGAATTTAAAATCGTTTCCAGTTGCTTCTGTTTATATGGATAGACAGATAGATAAATAGATATAAGTATACATGTAGATATATAAGTATGTATGTAAATGTATACATTAGTGTATAAATAATTATTTACTTATTCCATAGACTGAAACGTGTTTACTGCTTTTACGCATTATTCATTATATATATATATATATATATATATATATATATATATATATATATATATATATATATATATATATATATATATATATATATATATATATATATATATATATATATATATAAACTTTCAAAATGTTGATAAAAATGTCAGATGTTTCAGGAATTAACATCATCTTCAATACGAGAATTTTCAAAATAATTTTTTTCCTTTCACTATATAGCTCTCTCTCTCTTTCTTAGATTAATTTTAATTAAATCACCTAAGAGAAATTATTAATTTGATCAAATTATAATCAAATTGTTTTTCTAAACTATTTTAATTGTTAAAGATTTTTTACCAAGTTCTGCACAGTGTTCTGTAAAAATGTATTTTCATAAAGTCTCTTAAAATAATGGAAGAGAATTTACACGTAACGTTCTTCTTTTCAAATAATACTTCTTTCGATATTTAAGACCCAGTGGCAAACTTTATCAAATTTAGATAAGGAATTCTTTTTAAAAGAAATATATTTGGTTGAAAGGAGAATGTATGATATTCTTATTAATGTTAGTTTTATGCAAATTCTATTTCAAATAGATCAATTTCTTTTCTATTTCGGAATGGCCTCCATTCTTTTATTATTGTTCGTAAAGCTTCCCATTCAGATGATGAAAAAGATCATCAGCAGATGCTTGAAATTATTTTTAGTTTGTTTTATTTTCCTAAGATGATGCTTTTAAATTCTTGTGAATAGCCAAGTTATCAACTAGCTATAAAAATAATGACCAAAGTTAGTTTTAAATTGAAATTCAATGCAGATTTTTTGATACATAAAAAGAGATGGATAATTACAAACCATGAGGCAGAAAATATGCATTTGATACGCACACACACAAGTTTTCTTTTTAATGAAACTTATAAATGTAACTTTTGTTTTTGTGTAAGTTATGATGATAATGATATATCGCATTAAATTAAGTTCTACTTAATGTGGTTACTCTATAATACATAAATATTTTTAGAGATTGTGTTATATAAATTCATTTAAATAATAATAAAAACTTTTTAAACTTAAATTTGTTGACATAAAGAATTGAATTGTATTAAGCAAATTGATATTATGTTTGTAAGTATGATTAAATGTACTTGAAAATCAAATTCGTAAATAAATTATAAGGAATATTATATTTTGAAAATATATCATAATCAGTGAATACTTGTAAAGAGGAAACATATTTAAACTTCCCATTCAATACGATTTTTAAGATTTTTTTATATTTTTCTGTAAAAAAGTAAAAAATGCTATTTTTCATAACAGTAAATATGGGATTTTGATGTTCAGGAAAACTGTTATTTTGTGCCAATATAAATATTCTCGAATACATAGCACTTATTTACAGTAATGCAACTTATTTCTTTTAATCTGTGAAACATCTTTTGAAAAATATAAAAAAATCATGAATATTTTATAAAGAAAACACAGAAAATCGTACAATTTAAACTACTTTTAAATACAGTTTTGCAATTATTCAGGATTTAATGAAAATTGTATTTTCATTTTAATAAATTTTGGTACTATTGATTTATTATAAAATGCAAAATACTTTATCATAAGTATTTTAATTTCAATATCATAGTTATAAATTTTTATTATATATTATTATTTTTTTACATTTTTTTAAATTGAGGCCACTTTAATACACCGAATATGTCATAGTTCATTTTAATCACTATCAACAACATGTATATAAAGAGACATTATATTCACATTTGAATATAATGTTTATGTATATTATCGTTAAATAATAAATAAAGGAATGCATAGAATTTAAAAATTATTAACTAATTCAAAATAAATATTTATAATCCATTGTGGTTTAAGCACAAGATGAATCTTTATTTTTCGTGCATACGTAAAAATATAATTTATTCATAATTTTGGCTTCACTAATGTTATAAATGTATGTTAATTCAGGAAATACTTTTTTTGTATATATATTGTGTTTAACTTTTAAAAAATATTTTACTTGTGTTCAAATAATTTATGCAGCGTTAAAAACTATCAAAATCAAATATTTTGAAGTTAGCGATTCTATGCATTATTTAGTTATTCATATATGTAAAATAATAATTTAAAATATTCTAGAAAAAAGATGCAAATACTTATATATAAATGAATATATTTTTAAAAATATTGCTCATCAGCATCATATTATAAATGTCTTTCTTGATTTTGATTTCAAAATTATGGCCTTTAAGCGATTTTTATTTGAAGGAAATAGAGAGTATTTCAAAATAGTGTCTGTATTTTTAATTGTTAAAATATTTAAAATTAAACATTTTATGTGGAATTATTTGATTTATTATATATTTATATTTTTGAGACTCTGTGTGTGTGTGTGTGTAAATAACAATTATTTATAACTTATATTTTAATTGGTTTTGAGTCGCACGTATTTTATTTTATTTTACTAAAATTTAGAAATACATTTTCAAGTGTTTATTTGCTTTCAAAATTATCATTCTAACACTTATTATTATAAAATCCAATTTTTTTATTGGTTCATATGCTCTAATTTACGAATTCCTCTTAATACATGGTGACGCATGAGAAAATGGCGAATATATCATTCAAGGTGTAAAAACTGTTTGCATTGTTGAGTGTTTTTAATATAAACATAATATTTGGGATAAAAACTGTATAATTTATTTTAATGTGATTGTCAATCATCATTTTTAAAATATATCTAATTAGTCAGACAAGGTGTTTATTTTTCACGGGACTGAAAAAAGTGAATCTCGGTTATGATTTGATAAAGTATCGATACTCAAAAAAAATAAATAAATAATATATATATATATATGTATATATATATATTCTACACTTACATTCAAAATAATATTTTGATTTACGATATGAAGTCTCACACAAGTAAGTTAAAAATAAATATAATATTGAATGTATAAAAATTCCTTTCAGTTTTGAAGTTATTAAATATAAAACACATGTAGGGCTTTTTTCATCCACGTTACAAATAATTTCCAAGAGACGGCGTATTGCTAAAAGCGAAAATACATTCAAAAGAGTTTATAAAATAATATTTTACAAACATAAATATAAAGTGTTAAGAATATGTAGCAATTTAGATCACAAGATATCTTACTTTGCATATTTTTTTTTACCTAAATTTAGTGATTATGCGTAGATGGCAATTGTAAAAAGGGTGAAACAATGCATTCTCTTCCGTTCATGAATCAAACAGAATTTACCAATGTAGAGCATAGTGACATAATTAAGTTTTAAATTCTCAAATTACAGCGAGGCTTATGAATTAAAATAATTAAAACTAGAGTAATAAGAGTTTTTAATAAATAAATAAAAATAGACTTTGTTTATATAATACAGTGAACAGCATACTGATGTAAATTTAATTTCTCTGAATGCAGTTGTCTTTACTTCGATAAGGCAAAAGAAGTCCACTGACAAATACAATAATTTTATTTGTATTCAGAAATATATGTTCTACACATATTTTTAAAATAATTAAAATTTTATTAGTATGTTTCTTACCAAATAATTAAGTACACAATTACATAATTTAAGACCTCTTGATAATATATATTTAATATTTTATTTCATTATTCTCTTAGATTGCTAATTAAAGGGTAGTATACTAAATACTATAAAATCAAAATATGATTACTTATTCCATTTATAATGAACTAATATTTTTTACCTAAAGAATGCAGTTTGATTATAAATATTTTACGGCATTGACAAATATATTGTTAATGAAGGAAATTTCAGCTCTTAATCGGGTTGTTTCTTAATAAAAATGGAACAGGCATCTTTCCTATATTTTTTAATTTAGGAAAATTGATGAAAAATATGCATATTTGATTAAATTTAAATACTATGTTTCCAATGTAAAACACACATGTCTTAAAAATTGAACTCAAAAATTTCAGTATGTTATTTTTTGTTTTTTATACTTAATTACTAAACAGAACAATATTTAAAGAATTTTATAAATGTAGAATTAAGATGAAAATACTAAAATTATTTTGGTTCGTCGTTTTTCACAATAATATACTAATTTATATATAGTTCCTTCAGCTTGTCCAAGAATTGATAAAAAAAAAGAAAAAGAAAAAAAAAACTTCTATTTCTACGTTTTTTAAGATATATAGTTAAAGCTTAATTTGATTTACCTATTAGAGAGTAAAAATGACTATTGTCATCTGGACGAGTTGGCGCTTTGAGAGAGAACTATTTCGTAGTAAATTTCTAAACAATTCAAAAGTGTGGTACAATGGAAAATGCAATACATCCTAATGCTCGTGACGATTTTCTGTCCTTAAATACTTCCTCTTAATCCCTAAAATGAAGTAAATGCTCCATATAATAAAGTGTTTCAAAATGTCAGGAACTTTTGCAGTTATTTTTTACAACACGTTTGATTGGAACATACCGTCAATTAGAGCATTTCTTTCGGGAATTAAAAGCGGCACGCCCTTCAACAATCATTCAGCCGCGTCGGACAAGAAAATCCACTTTGTTTCATTAAGGAGTAAAAAGATGTAAGCTTTTCAAACAAAAATCTCATGGGTTAGCCAAACTTTTAGTAGAAATGGATTGCTTTGAATTTTTTTTTACTCCCCAAATAATGAAAAAGCTATTTGAATATTTTTTCTGTGTATATATTCACTTACTTTAAATTACGTCACATTTTCCGAATGAAAATGATACGTCGCCAAGTGTATGTAACCCATAATATTTTATATTTACTGCTTACAGACTCTGAAGATTAATTGATTCAAATTCTTCCAGTTTTAACTATTATTTAGTCTACAGATTATATAATAAATTTCATTTTTTGTCAGCTGTAGAAACTTATTTTGTTCAACAGATACGAGTTCAAGCTTGTAGACAAATGCAAAATAAACCCATAATTTTCTTTTAATATTTTAAAAATTGTAATATTTTCTTTAAATAATGACATAGTAATTCTATAATATTATAAAAGTATTTAATTCTTGTCATTTTAAAATTGATAAAGTTTATTTTTGGGAGAGTTTCAATAAAATTATGTATACGAAAAACAATATTTTAGTTCAGAAAATATTTTTAATATTTATTTATATACTGAGAGAAAGAATGAGAAATGGAAGAAATTTTATATATTTCAGAAGGAATACAGATAAATATCAGACACAAACCATTGTAATTTGCCATATTAGCTCCCTAGACGTTTAGGGATCTCTAAACGTCCATTTTATTAATTTCTTGCTTCTCTTAAATAAGTGGATTCATACAGCCTTATAAAATATATATTACATAAATAATAATATTACAAATTATACAGATAATGAAAAACGAAAATTTATGTATTGTTAAAAGCATTTTTTAATATTTAGTTAAGCCTTAAAATGAAAATTCCAGGTTTATGAAATATATACAGGCATCTAGAATATGAAATATATTGTAATAAATGTTAAATATTTATTATTTCTCTGAGTCACATTTGTTAATACGAAAATCATTTTAAATGTTTCCAGACATGATTTCTAACAGACGAGGGAAGATTTAGATCTCTAATTCTAACTAAAACTAGATGCATGAGACATTCGGTTACCATTAATGAATTTTACATTCTAATTTCAAAATATTAATGCATACAAATATTTTATAAAAGGAAATTCTATTTTTCACCGTATAGAATTCAGTTTCTGCTAAATTAGCAGACAATTTAGCTTTGTTATATTTTAGCAATAATGTGCTGAGTCATTGCATAAGATCATATGTTTCGAAAAATAGAAAACATATATGTAGATGACATAAGCACAAAATAGCCATAAGTAGATTATACCAAATGGTGAATGACATTCTCGAAAAGGAGACGAAATAATTAAATGAATAATGAAATTCATTTCAATCTAGGCTTTTTGGAAATATTATGGTAGAATTAGATGATGGATTCTACTGTCTTTAATAATAATTTCTTATGAATTCTAAGCTCTTTATTTGTCTTGTGGAAATATAGTAAGACCATTTGTGAACAAAACGAAGCTTTGAAAGTAAGATGAATAAATATTTAGTAAAATGTGACTTTAGTTAGTAAAGGTAACTCGAATTCAAAACGTCATAACCTAAATAACGTCTATATACTCATCATAGTAATACGATGTTTGAGCATCCTGTGGGATTGTGAAACTACTACTTGAAAACTTTCATAAGAAAATTCGTGCATTTAGAGTGCGAACATTTTTTTTAATAATTTACAGTTGAACAAATTAATGAATAATTTCTAGAACATTCCCAAGTAAAAAATTTACCGTACGGTCACCCTTGGAAAAATTTTCAAAAAGTTGCCAAAGGTGACCATATGACGAATTTCCGACTGGGTAAAACGAAGAGAAGGAAATTGCTGAAATAATGACAAATATTTCATGCATTGTTGGTATTTAAGAGTATGCTCAGCTAATTT
Source organism: Latrodectus elegans (assembly GCA_030067965.1). Lineage (NCBI taxonomy): Eukaryota > Metazoa > Arthropoda > Arachnida > Araneae > Theridiidae > Latrodectus > Latrodectus elegans. Next base: position 42,673,786 of record CM057812.1, read on the forward strand.
TACAAAATTAACAAAAAACGCAAATTTATAGATTTCAAACATAAATGGTAAAATAATAAAGTTGATATGTTAAATCAACCATAAAAGTTTTTGATTTAATTTTATATTAATGAATTAAAATCGGTAAATATTTATGAGAAATTAATGAGAAATAGGGTTATCAAAATACTAGTTTGCCGGGTTTCCAGTAAAAATGTTCGCCAAGTTTGGCGCCAAAAACCGTGTCATGGACCGTACAGTAAATCTAATCCCATTCCCTATATATTAATGAAAAGTATGGATAGTTAGACGATTAGACATCTTTGAAAATATATGACACACATAGGTAAATATATTTAAATTGATATCAAAATTATTCACCTTAAATATACTTGCAGCCCTGAATGATTGTAAGAAGAACATAGCGGGCTTGTTTTCATGAGAACTTAAAATTGTGTCTAGTTAAAAATTTTAAATCATTTAAATAATTTATCCAATTAATAATAGTATAATAATTTATCCAATTAATAATAGTATAATAATTTATCCAATTAATATTTAAGCAACTAAAAAAGCTTCAAACATCATTTTTAAAATGTTTCCTATTTTAGAGCATTTGATACAAGCAACGTCGAGATTGATGTTTGAAATGAATATATTTTAGCAACTATTCCCTTGCAGTACAACTCCTTCAACATATATATGAATAAAAAATAATTTCTTATTTTTTATATTTTTTGTAATGTATGATAATTATTTATATTATTAACTTTATTCCTAATGTAGTTGACTATTAAACAAATCAACAAATTGTCATACAATTTATCTTTATTATTGTCATACAATTTATCTATAACATAAAATTTATCTTTTAAATTTAATGATAAATTTATAAGAATGTATAAAAAGGTACAGTAGAAGTACATTTTATATAATATTTTCCATGTTAAAAACATTTTTGGGAGTAAAAATTTAGAAAGTTTGCAATGTGTTCGGACATGGAAAATTTTCAAAATTATATTTAAAAAAATATTTCAAACTGATACAAAAATTATGGTAAATGTAAACAAAATGAACCGCAAATTTCTAAATTTTAGGCATATATTTAAAGACATATGATAAATCATATTTAATATTTTCTTCTAACAAAAGGATTTGATAAAGGCATTTTTGTGCCTTCACCAAATGTTTTGTTAGAAGAGAAAGTGAATATTAATAATAATAATAATGAGTATAAAGGATGATAAAAATGATGAATAATTTTTTTGAGAAGTTTTTGTATTTCAAGTACCTCCAGAGGAATATTAAATATCATTCCCACACAATATCAAATAATATTTTAAATATTGGAAATAATTGAACCCCATAAATACATCATTTATAAATGTTATATAATGTTATTTTAAAATTTGAGATAGTTTATGCAGATTTTATTACATTTATAAGGAATTATTAATACTAATTATGTTTACATAAGAAAACAAATCAGATTGAGAGCGAGAGAGATTTTTATCCCCCTGAGCAGAACTTTCAAAATAGAAATTTGAAGCCAATATTTATATATTTTATGTGAAATACTGAAATTCTTATATTCTTAAGATTCTGCGAATATTCAATTTGCAAGGTTATTATAAAAGAGGTAAATGAATAAATATTTTCGATCTACATTTTGCAAACATAATTTACGTTTTTTGCGAAGAATTTGCGGATTTTTGTATATCTCTGACTTTTTTTATCTAGTTTTGTTGCTCTTAAATTTTAAAGCACTGATTAAAAATATCCATGTTTCATAAGATACGAGAAAAACACTAGAAATTTCTTGTACAAATCAAAAACAAAAAAAAAATTGCCCATGTATTATCAAATCTGATTCATTTGAATAATAATCAGTGATTCAAAATATAAAATAAAAAGATAAATTTAAATTGAAAATTCAATTTCTGTTATAAAGAACTTTGATGAAAACTCCACCTTTCGAGTCGTTATTCTATATTGGAAAACTTTTTAGTAAATAGTTTAAAAATAAAGAGCGATGGTGTAGAGGTAGTGCTTCTAAAGTCCGAATTTCCTATACCTCAACGTTTCAATGTCGAATTAACCTTTCATCCCTTCAATGGGTTGCTGACATTTATTCCCAATAACATAAATTAACTATAAAATTAAATAAATGCGTGTTTAATATAGAGTTTTTTTACACATAAAAGAGGAAGGTATGTAAATATAGAATTTGTAATTGTCATTTCCTAATATCAGAAATCACTACCTATAAGCATTCATTTGAATATTCATAAATATTTCACTTGTTATATCAGAATCACAACCTATAATCTTAAACTATGACTTAAATATCAGAAATTACTACCTATAAACATTCATTTAAATATTCATAAATATTTCACTTGAATATCTATAAATATTCAACAGTTACTTCTTTAGTCTATAAATACTAAAATAGTATTTGTAATTATACAAACCATAAAATACTAATTGTGACTAATTGGGATTAAAGCATTTCTTGTTATACACAGAATAATAAATCGTATAGCATTAAGTAAGCAGTACACAAAATGATTAATTAAGAACTAGATTATAATTACATAATCTTTTAAAGTATACATATAAATGTGTTCTCTTGATTATTCATAAATATTTCACGCGAATTTCTAAAAATATTCAAAAGTTAGGGTACTTTCTTTGTCTAAAAATATTCAAAAAGTATTTGTAACAATTCAAATCGCAAAATACCAACTCAGGCTAGTTGGGATTAGAACATTTCTGGTTATACACAGAATAATAAATCGTATGACATTAATTGTGCAATATACAAAATGCTTATTTTTTTCTAGATTAATTCTCCAGTCTTTCAAACAGCAATTAGTTTCATTTTATATTGGTGACAAACATTAATAGTGACAATAGGCTTTTTACCAAAATATAAGATACATCTAATAGAAATTCACAGCCTGTGTAGTAAACGATTAATTTGTTGAATAAATGAAACTTCTCTTGCATTAGAGAACAATATTTATGAGTAAAACAAGTATATAATTTGAAACGATGGATGCATCAATTTAGAAATATTCTTGACTACAAACTTTCAATAGATATTTTTTTTAGCAAGAATGGAAATCATTCCAATTTATATGCTGTATATTGTAAAACATTTTCCTGTAAATTTTGATATATTTTACTTTATTATATAAGACAACCTACTTAAACTTTAGGATACATAAAGTTGCAAATGAAAGTTCTTATATTGTAAGAAACAGTTTCGAAAAATTTTAAATTTGTACAAAAACATGCAAGAAAAAGATCTAAAATGGAACGAAGTATCAACATGGCCAGCTTCGTCAGGGGGTGTTCACCACATTGGCGCAAAGTATGGCTTTTCTGCTCGGGCCCAAGACATAGTCTTAAAGAAGATAATACACCCCAAAACCACACCAAGAGTTCAAAACTAAATATCAAGCCAGAATAAAAGAAGTGAAACTAAAAAAAGTTTTACTTCGTTTACTTACAAAAAAAAAGTTTCACTTCTTTAGAAAAAAAAGTTTTACTTCTTTTATTCTGGCTTGATATTTTGTTTCGAACATTTGGTGTGGCTTTGGGGTGTACTGGCTTCTTTAAGACTATGTCTTGGGCCCGTGCAGAAAAGCCATACTTTGTGCCAAAGTGGTCAACACCCCCGGACGAAGCTGGCCACTTCGTTCCATTTGATATTTTTCTTTGTAATTTTATCAAGTATTTTCAATGTATTATTCTCCATTTGGTATTTTCATTGCTTTTTAAATATATTATCCTCCATATTTGATTTGATTGTTAATTTTATAAAATATACTATTAACTATATTTTAGTAATTCTATTTCAGCTGCTTTTGCGTTGAATGTATTACTAAACATAAATGCTTTTATATATTCTTGTACTTTTCAGTTCTATATCTAATCTTGTATTTCATCTATCTATCTATCTATCTATGTATATATATATATATATATGTATGTATGTATATATATTATATATATATATATATATATATATATATATATATATATATATGTATGTATATATATATATATATATATATATATATATATATTTTTTTTTTTATATATATTATATATATATATATATATATATATATATATATATATATATATATATACATAATACATAACTGGAATTGTTATAAGTTTCTAACAATAAAAATTTTTAAAAATTCAAAGACAAATTAAAAAATTTTAAAGCCAATTTTGGGGTTGAAAATTATTACAAAATTTTATTTCCGAAGTAATTATCTCATGACTAGTAAGGTGAGAAAAAGGAAAGATTGTAGTTATAAAACGAAGCAAAATATTGTCACAAATGTCTTTTCTATATCATTTTTCCTCTTTTTAATGATAAACGCATAAAAAGAGAATGGAAATTTCGGTAAGTGTTCGAAGAATTATAGTAGGTCTTCTTTGTGTCTATGAATTGAGGCAAAAAAGATTAAAAATACTTGAATCATTATTTTTGCTGTCAAATATCTTCTTAACTAATGTGTTTTCGATACTTTTTAAGGCAAGAAAATTTCTTATTCTTAAAATTAAACAAAGATCTTTATGATTTTACTTTCCTGTATAAAACCTCTTAAAGACATTGCTTTTTGCATAAAACCAATTATTTTTTTTTAAAATGTCATTTCGTTTGATAAAAGATGGTTTTGTGAGGAATTATTGATTTAAATTTTTGCAAGCTTAATATTTTTCTTCCATTATAATATTCAGTAACAAAAATATAAATTAATTGCAACCATATATTCATTCTTTAGTTTTGAATAACTAGTTTATATGATCAATAAATATTATTTGCATTTGTTTAATTCTAAATAATGATTAATCCATTCTATCTCTTTAAATTCACTATTAGTGTTACTTAAATACATGCTTCTTTGAAATGTTAAACGGATGGTATTTCTTTTGATGTTATAATACAATTTATTAATCTAAATGACTCCAAATTTTATAAATTATCTTATAACATACAAATTACTGTGATTTTTTAACACAGCTTGAGTAGAGAAAACAAATGAAAACGAAATTTTTGTTCCACAATAATAAAATAAATAAAATTAGATTTAGTTAAATTTACTTTTCTCATTTCAGCTCCAAAATTTGAAATCTTTGTTGAAATTTCAATCATTTTTGGAATGAAGTTGTATAATTTCTTGCATTACTTCATCTTGTGCTATTAGTTTTGATTTTTTTTATTCGTGTTTATTTGAAATTCAAATATTTTTGTTTTGTCTTTAGTTTTTTTTTAAATTTCTAAATTAAATTTTAAATTTCTCTGAAGGTATACCATTAGATTTAGAGTTAACTGATCTTTTTTATGTTTTTAGAAAGAAAAGAAAAAAAACATTTTGGTCTTTGTAATTAAAAAAAACCACCTTGTTCTTTCTTTGCACTTAACTGTGAGTTAGAGAAAAAATTAATAGAGTTAATAGAGTAATGTAATCTTACAGATTTAGTGCCAATGAGTGTTAAATAATGTTATGTTAAATTCATTCGCAAACCAAGTGTACAATACCCTTGTAACAACATCTAATAAAACATTTTTTTCACTTCAATTCATTAACAATCAAAGTTCTCAAGTATTAGTAATTACCATATTATCACCTATATGAATAGTTATTAAATAATTAAAATTTGTTGAAGAAAATTACTAATTGCATACAATTAATATTTAAATTTATAAATTAATTAATATTCTCATTATTTTTTTAATTTTGTAATTAATTTTGCCTTTATTTAAATTTTAAACTTATTAAGTATGTTTATTAGAAACATCCTCATATTTGTAAATACCTTTTCTAATGTACAAAATGCTTTATAAATCAGCAATATATAATAAAATTCACCAAGCAACTTTGCTTAAACTGGAGAAAATATTATTTAAATTCTCTGAAAGGTAGCAATTTATAGTTTAACTAAAGAGTTTGCAAGCAGCAAACTAGTTTTGTCTCATTTCCTATTTTCACATTTCTTGATTAAAGATAAATTAAACTGAAAATTTTACATGCGTTTGACCTTAGACAAGGTAGGAGAAGTCCTTACAGTATGAGCTTTCTTTTACATATTATGTAGCATAAACATCAAACGTCTTACAGTTGAACCATAATCATACTGAATGATTGCAACACACAACAGAAAATGTTGATATTAATTCACTTTGTATCCCTATATAGGTTTCTTGATATCATAGCAGAGTTCTTTTTGCAAGATTCAAACTAAATCCTTTTTTTTAACCAATCAGAATTTTATACATCTAAGTCACAACGAATACTTTTACTTCAATGCTGTCAGCCTAAGAGAACCAGAGTTAGATCCAGATATACATTTGTCACCAATTTAAGGCAAGCGTCATTTCTTATAGAAGTTTTATCAACTTACTTTCTAACGAAGTTTGAGATTAATTTAGCACACTTGTTAAAATATTCACAAATTTCCTCATGTTAATTATCACGTCAATAAAACGACGTATTAAAATGATAAGTATTAATTATGTAATCGTGATCCAATAAAATTATCTTGTTAATTTTCATGATATTGTTACTTAAATTATTTAGTGATACCTTATATATAAGTTATTTAAATAAAAAGATAAGGAACATAAAATCTTTATCTTTATTTAAATAACTTAAGAGTTTACTGAAAATTACAAAGAAAATTAAAAAGTAAGAAAGCTGAAGAATAATTTTATTAAAAATACTCTTGCAACTGCATAATTTAGGATGAATATTTTAAATATGTTTTCAAATTGTAATTAAAATTAATAGAATGAATGATGTTCTTTTATATATATATATATATATATATATATATATATATATATATATATATATATATATATATATATATATATATATATATATATATATATATATATATATATATATATATATATATATATATACATATATATATACATTGATTATATATTTTTAAGAATAAAGCCTAAAATCAAGAAAGCACATAATATTATTATTGAAAAAAAATTGCAAAGATAATTTTAATAATTATAAATATTTTATAATTGTTAATTTCTTATATGAAGCTTAACATTGAGTGAATTAAAAAATCTAAAGAAAGTAAAAAAAATACTTTAAAAAAACATAAATTATTAAATCAGTCACCTGAATATATAACATATTTATCTAGAATATCATATATACTATAAATTTTTGTTGAAGAAAATTGTATCGAATTCGAAAAATTATTTGCTTGCAATGTTTAAATGCAGCTATTTATTAATTATTAACCAAAATTCTTTTATATTTTCTTTATCTTAAGTGCTTGCTAAAACTAAATTAAAATAATATATATATATATATATATATATATATATATATATATATATATATATATATATATATATATATATATATATATATATATATATATATATATATATATATATATATATATATATATATATATATATATATATATATATATATATATATATATTTATCAATTAAAACTATCTTTGAAAACATACATTCAAGAAAATGATTTATCTTTAATGTGATACGCATTTTACATTTTAATTTAGTTTTAGCAAGCACTTAAGATAAAGAAAATATAAAAGAATTTTGGTTAATAATTAATAAATGGCTGCATTTAAACATTGCAAGCAATTAATTTTTTGAATTCGATACAATTTTCTTCAACAAAAATTTATAGTATATATGATATTCTAGATAAATATGTTATGTATTCAGGTGACTGATTTAATAATTCAAGTTTTTTAAAGTATTTTTTTTTACTTTCTTACTATATATATATACATATATATATATATATATATATATATATATATATATATATATATATATATATATATATATATATATATATATATATATATATATATATATATATATATATATATATATATATATATATATATATATATATATATATATATATTTGAAACTTATAAGGGTTATTTTACAGTGTGTATTTAAAAATTTAAATCCAGTTCATTATTATGTGAATATTAGTTTCTTGAAGAATGTTATAAATGATTGAATTAAATCTCCTGTCTAGATACAACTTTTCTTATTAATAATGCCATTCGAACGGAATTCCTTTAATTTCATTGAACATTATATACCTGAAAAAAAAAGAAACAAAAAAAAGAAACAAAAAAAAGAAAGAAAAAAAACAGATTTCTTACTATACGATTTCTATGCAACTATAATTTATAATGACCAAAAAAATATTCGAAAATGTATGTAATATATTAGTGTTTATAGAAAATATAATGTAAATTTATGAGTACGTTAAAAAGAACATTATTTAATTAAAAACTATTAAGCATTCAAAGCTTTCATCGATAACATCTAATGACTATGGATTATTTATATGTGAAATCTGCAAAGGAATTTTTAACCTATAAATTGAGAATTCGGAACTAATGAAATATTTCTTTTCAATTTTCTGATTTATTATACTAATGGAATTCACCTTCGCTTACAGTTATCAATTACAAATGAAAATCTTGTATCTATTAGGGAAAATGTTCTTATTTCAACAATTCAAAGCTTCTTATTTTCTCATCCGTGTTTCTCTGCTTATCGCAAACATAAATAACAAAGAAGCAATCTTGCTTACATTGAGGGTCCGTTCTCTCATCCTTGTAATCCTCTGATGTATTAGGCGAGCAATATAGAAAATATGCTCTTCGACCCTGGCTGGGTAAGAACAAACAAAACGGAAGAGGATATACGTCACGCGAAGAGTGATTGCGACGGTGTAAGGTGGGAAGGAAGTGAAAACCCTCTCCAAAAACAAGTCAGGTGATTACGGCGGAAGTCATGAAACTTGAATAATTGTCCCACGAGGATAGAAAGAGGTTAGAAAGGTACGCCTTCTTGTGGTCAGTACCGTTACTTATTTTCTCTAATGCTATTCTACATCCTTTACGCCTTGAAAGCATTTCGCGACAGAGTTAAAGAAAAGGAAATCAATAGGGCGCTTCTTCCACATTCTTTAGATGCTGCATTAATTATCATCTTGTGTCACGGAAAATAGTAACACTTAAAATTTGTTCTTTGAAAATAAATAAAATTAAAAATTTTGGTGAAATATCTTAAAAGATAAATTGATTTTGATACACAAAGTACTTGTATAGATAACTATACATGTTTTAAAATTATGTAGTGGAATGAGTTACAAAATTCTTTCAATTTTCTTCAAGTACTTTATTCTGCTGAAAAATTGCTTTAGTTGTTAACCCAAACATTTTCGATTAAGCAAATAAATTATGAGAAAACAAATGAATATTTTGTTTTTCATTTAATTATTTATGTAAAATAGAGACTTTATCACAATTAAATATTATAATGTGCATAAGAAGAAACTTAAAAACTCAATTTTCTGCAGTATCATAAGTCAGTAATTTTAGATAATAAAGAAAAAAATAATTGATTTAGAAAAGAATAATCAAGAATTTAAATTAGTTAAATTAAGATAATTTATTTGTATGCTAAAAGAGAAATTATTTCTTTAATTTTATAAAACATTATAAATTTATTTATAAATTTAGATTTATATTAACTATGTATATCAGACAAATATATATTTAAAATTGTATTAATCGTTCAATTCAAGTACTCAACTATAATGAATGAGACATGTTATATTCACGTATTTTTACGTATTATAATATTTATTTTTAATAGAATTTATAAATACGCTTAATGAAAACACATTTTGATGTAGCTATTGTCATTTAAAAATAATATTTTTATTAAATGCATTATAAAAATCAAAACATTATATGGTATATTAACATATATAAATATTTTCATTGAAAAGCTCATGTATAATTTTATGAAAGTAATTAAAGTGGTAGTTGAAATAAGAAAAACTGGAGAAAAATCATATACAACGATATATTTATCAAATATTAAAAAATTATATTTTTTGGATACATTTCAATTATTTATTTAAATCTTATTTGAGACGTAAATATCACTTTATGAGGAAAGTATCCACAAAAATCTTTAAATGCCTTTCAATAGTATTTATGTTGATCTATTTCATATTAACCTCATTTCTGCAGTTTTCTCTCGTTGAAACTTACTGGATGTGCTTAACGTTTTCTTTTTAAGATATTTATTTGTATTATTTACATGTTTGCACTTACTTACGAATGTATCAAAAATGTTTTTTTTTTATTATTATAAGAGTCATGCAATAATATCTTGCATTTTTAATTTTTACTCTTTTATTTAGACCATAACTATCAAAAACAAATTCCAGAGAATCACATCCGTTGATATCGCTTAAGTTAGTGGAAGAAAAACAGGTTAAAAGATTTACTCACAAAACACGGGAACTTTTTTGAACATACGGTTTTTAATCGTTCGTTTCTCTACTGAAATTTTGTAAAAGTTTATTTGCCTCTTAATAATGGCAATGAGGAATTGAAATAGTTTTTAATAACATAAAATATTTCAAATTTCTGATATCATCAAAATTTATATAGAAATTATAAATAGTTTACACTTTATATTATATCAGTATTCTACTCACAAATAAATTTAAATCAGCAATTCATTAGTTTATAATTTTACTCTCTGCTTCATAAGCAAGCATATTCACAATTATTGATAATATTATATCAAAAATATTCTTTTAAAACATTACTTATTTACTAAACGATTTAGAATGTTCAAAATTTATTCATACTTAAAAAAAAATTATAATTTCGTATCATATGTAAAATTTGAGTCTAGTTTGGTTTGTTTGTCTCTCAAAGGTAATTTTTTGCACATGAGGAATAGTTAGATCGGGATTTATGATTTAAAGTGTAAATTTGAATCATTCACAATATTGAAATAGTTTCTCATCCTTTGTATGGAAATAAATTGTACCTTTTATTGCCATCAAGATCTGTGCTCTAACAGAAAATTATTATATATTCCTAGCAGTCAAATGCTTCGGAAAACCTGGATACAACAGGATGAAAGTAAATGTAAAACTTTCAACTTTTCTAAAACACTTGAATTGTCAGTATGGAAGCAAAAAGTATTGGAATCTGTAGCGCCTACTAGTTGAAGGGTTTGGAGTATTCCTGTAGCTTCAGTGGTAAAGATGGAGTACGTGTTGAAACTAAAATGGTAAGGATATTGTTAACAGTACAATATTCTTTAAATTACAACCAATATGTTCTGAGGTTTTTGAACCATTCATCTAGATCACTGTCTTATAGGAGGGACTCTGACAGTTATGCAATAAATAGAACTGTTGACAAATATTTGGAGTTGTGCCTGATGTTCTAAATTGAGTAAATGGATTAATAATTCATTATTGTGGATCACACTAAGTCGAATGTGACGGTAAATATTTTTCAAAAAATGAACATTACATACGTGAAATAATAATCAGTAATTTTCTGTTAGAGCGAAAAGAATTGAGTGCTATATTCATAAGCATTGGGCAATCCCTTCAATGTAAAAAAAAAAATTATAGAATGTAAAGAATGATTAGAAGCAAAAATAATCTCACAATAGTAATTTAGAGACAACTGATATCTTATGGGTATGAGGGTAATTGGTGATCAAATATGAGTATATTCGCATGTTCAGAATGGCCAGAATCATCAAGGTTGAATGATTAAGAGTGTTCTGTATGCATAGCATTGTTAATCTAGCCATAATAAACCACAAAACCATAATTAATACCAGATGAAATTTGCAGCAGGTAGACTATTAGTAATGGCGTGTGATCAACATAGCAGTATTCATGATAAAGCACCTAGAGATTATTTTCACTGTCGCATAATTGCAGCTGTAGACACAATACAGAAGAAAAGTTAACTTTCGAGGGAATATCATTCCAGAAAAGTTTACCTCATTAAACACAAGTAAGCATTTATTTTTTATATAGAGCACATGAAACAGTTACAAAGATTCAACTTCTTACAGAAATAGACAGAATTACTCTAGCTAGGATAAAAAAATAAGAGCATTCTGAGGACACCATGCACAAAGTGTTTGACTGCTGTTTGCGATTATCTCTTTCAATTGACGTATTCTTTACTACTGTCAAAATATTTCGCAGGCTATAAACATTACAACATACCTTAAGCAGAAAAGGATAACAAATCAAGGACGGTATTAATGAGTGAATTAAATATTGTGAAATTTAAAACGCTGTCCTGATGTACATTTTTGGACAAAATAAAAATATCGGAGAAATATGGTGCAATAAGAAACTTAAAAACACATAAGATGCTCGTAGAACAGATATATGAAGCAGTTCCAATATTCAAAAATAGGAATGGAAAATTCCTTTACCTACTGTAAGCTTTTACTTTACTTAAAAATTTCTTACGAGGTAAAGATATAACTAAGGATAAGGGTGACCAATTCTTCAACGAGAAGTCTATGAGTTATTGGTTTTGCTCTTTTAATATTAATGGTATTACTCGTTGAGTGTATCTCCGGAATATCCCCTCTATTTATTTTTTGTGTTTTTGTATTCATCATCCTACCAAAGGTTGCAACTTGTATGTAGAGGGACGTATAAGAATTGCTGAGTCAGTAGTGTTTTAAATGCTTCGGTGACTTTGCTTTGATACGCGATAGATTATTTATGTCTTCATAAAATATCTCAATTGAAATCACTGCCTCATCAGCAAATCTAATCATCCAATTTTTCCTACTGTGTAAGTAAATAAGTATTTGTGGTTGAATATCACTATCCCTAGCCCTTGTATTACAGTATATTTTCCATATTTAAATTTGAAAATGGCAATAATATTAAATAACTAATGCCTAAAGCGAAATAATGAAAGTTTCTGGTGACTGCGTATAAAAATGTTTTCTCTTAAGAATTTAACAGACTCGAAGTTTGAAATTTATTTCTAAAATTCGGTAACAAATTAGTTTCTAATCTTTTGCATATAGGATGAATTATCATACATGTAACAAAATTTGTAAATGGGTTTAATGTGTTGTAAATTATATTTTTACATCAATGAAAATATTCACTTAATAATTAATGATTCTATGAGTTAAATTACATAATTGTGTGTGTTTGTGTGTAAAATACAATGTTTACTGCAAATATATAAGCATTATATCTAATTTATTAAATTTATTTAAAAATAAATTTTGAATTTCATTTCCATTTAAGATGACTACATTGAAATTGAATTTTTTAATCTTAATACATATCAATTCCATTTTCACCTTTATACCAAATCATGTAAACAAGCGATTTAATCCTATTGAAAAGTCCAGTTAGATATTTTGAACCGAAGAATACGATGTGTCACAGTAATAATAACAGTATAAATACTCTCTTTTCTAATTTTTAATAAAATAATATTTTATTTCGCAGTAAACTTTCTAAAAGAAAATTTTATTAATAAACTTCAAGTTAAGCAGGAAATGCATGGAAAATGAGTTTTCAAACAATGAATTACGGATCGAATTTTGCCTCACATATTTTTTTATTGTAAACAGTCACAATGAGTCGGAAAAAAAGTATTGAAATAATATTAAAAGACGGTATTCTTAAATTTAGGCACTTAAATACATTCTAACTGTTTTCAAATGAATAATCTATGTACATTTTATTCATTTTTTTATATTTTTCAGCAACATACTGCAATTTTCCATCATCTTAAGTCTTAGTAAGGTTTTAGTTCTAATCCATGTTATCAATAATTTTTCATTTTTTTAATGTGTATTTTCACGTTGAATTGGATAATAAGAGGGAGATACTTTTTTGACTTTGGACAGCTCTGATAAAATGAATTACAAATATTGATTGTCTGTATGAGCATCTCTATTTTGTTACAAAACATAACAAACTTTACAAAAATGTATGCTAGATATCTTTTAAACTTTAACTTTAAATCATTAATCCCTTTAAGTCCACGATTACCAATTCAAGTTCCCGATTTATTTTTAAAGAAACCATCGGTGACATAACTCAGAATGGTTTTCTTAATACTAAAAGGTAGCGAGTTTTATACCTTCCTCAGAAGAAGACCCATCTTGTTTCCTAATGAGTTCTGAGGTTCAAAAAATAAATATAGGTTGACCTATCAAAATTAAGCACATTGATAACTTTGTGGATATGAAATGGTAAGGATTTCTGCTGATACTAGAAATAGTATAAAATTTAACTAAGCTTGTTTACTTAAATAATAAGATTTTAATTTGAATTTTTCAAATTATGGACTTGAATACATAGTCGTTTTTTCTTTTAAAACTTTTAATAAATAACATAATTTTGATGCATTTGAAATTCGGAGCAAAGTATTGCTTTAGATTTGATGAATGCCTCCATCCTGCACTAATTGGGTTTTTTGTTTTTTCCTGTGAATATTTTCACAATTTAATAAACATTTGTTGAGGATTTAGTTGTTGTAAAAATTGAATACAATCTCTAAAATTTTCTCCTTTTCAAAAAAAAAAAAAAAAAAAAAAAAAAAAAAAAAAAGAGCTTATATCTTCGATTAATGTTAAGAATTTTAAACAGAATATTTTGGGCGAACTCTTTTTCATACTTTCTAATATACTTAAGAAATTATTTTTATTGCTTTGCTATTCTTACCATTTTTACTTCTACTCTTGTATGTTATTATTTAAACAAATACTTAATTGTTCTCAAAATGTTTTTAAGAATATAATAATTTATGAGATCTTTTTAACCAAGCCTGTAGTGTCTATAGAAATCACAGATTGCTTCAGTTTCAAATTAATTAAATTATTTAAAACTGCAGTTAACTTTAAAATTCAGTTAATTAAAATTACCTAAAATAAAAATTAAAAAAAAAATTCAATTTCTGTTAGGTAGTCACTCAAATTTTACCCCAATAATTGGACCACCCAACAGAAAAGGTGGTCCAATAATCATACATAATTGGCTTCAGAAAAGAAATTTAAAAAATAATGGATCATATTCATGAGTCAGAAGCTAATGAACCCAGAAAACTGCCAAACACCCAACTCAACAGGTGGAAATGCGGAAGATAGGAGTATATCATCTATGTTTGATTATTTTGACGATTTACAACATTTTTTAAGGAAAAAAGCTAAATCTAATCAATCTTGCTCCTTTATTGGAAAATATTCATTTTTAAAACTAAAAATATGACAAATAAATATAAGAATCAAACCTAAGAGCTTTAAGATTAAGACATCCTCTCTTGAATAAATTTAAACAAGCGATTTATATCACAATTGTTAAAAACGTTATTTTCATCAATTTTCTTCAAATATAGGTAGGTAGAGTCACGCTACAGCACTTGGTGATTGTATTGAACATGTTTAATTCGAATGCATGTTTTGATTGCTTTGAACATATTGATCCGAACTGTTCAATGGAGGAATAATAGAGAAATTAAGAAACATTTCTGTGACTTTCTTGAGAACTCCTTATAATTTATCGAGCGTGGATAAACTTTCAGAGTTCAACGTGTTTAAAGCAAAAAAGTACCGTAATGCATTTATTAGACTAAAAACTTCAAGTAAAGATCCTCGGATTACAAAAATATGAATAATGGCTTCATTTAAAAAAGAATTTATAATCGTGCTACTAAATAGATTTAATTGCAAGTATCTTTAATGTTACCTCAATTACCAAATTTATATATATATATGTATATATATATATATATATATATATATATATATTTATATATATATATATATATATATATATATATATTTCAAAAAATACCAATTCCTTAATAATCAAAACTCATTATAAATTACTTATTTGTCTTCTCTTTAAAGATGTTATTGATATAAGGATAACACTTTTTGGATTGTTTTCCGTTTTTTTGTAAATAAAAACTTAACACACATTCAGAAGCAAATATACTTTAACATGGCAGAATAATGACATTTCTTGTTTTGAAATGAGATGCTAGAAATAATTACTGAATAAAGAATTAGAAAAACGCAAAAGACAGAGTAGAATGAACTGAGTTTCTTAATTAACCAGCCAGAAAAGAATTTATAAAAAATTACTATAGAAAAATTCTGAAAAAAAATAATGCTGTGAATTATTTTTTATGCACATAAAAAATAAACATGTGTGCTTTGGGGATGCTGGTTTTGTATCATTAGTGGAAATGCAGAAAGATAATTTTTTTGTTATAAACAATAAACTCATTTGAGATTTGAAAATAGCATATCGTATAATAAACTATCCTTCCTTTTGTTGGACTTTTGCAAAACGCTCTGAATAATTAAATATTCTAAAATAATTCAATTAATAAACATATTTTAAATACGCATATTATGCGTTTATACTTTGTATTCATACATTATATATTTTTAAACAATTCAGGGAAACAGAAGAAACCTTGGTACTAGTTATTAAATATAAAAGGCTTATCTATATATTTTGACTTGAATCCAAATTGAAATACTATAAAAACAGAGGAAATCGCAATAATGCAGTGTTAGAAACAGAAATGTAATATGTTTTTAGACATTGCTATCACTTAATACATAGTAGAACTACAGATATTTGTGGTCTTTCCAATGAAAATTAATGCTACAAACTGAAATGTTTACTCTATGTGAAAATGTTCCCTAATTAAACAAATCATGAATCTAAAATGTTTATCTTATAGTATAGAATTCATTTCATATTTTTTTTTACGGTGCTGTGTTATTTACATCTAAACATGTTATAAAACATTTTGGATGTAAGCAACTCTTGTACATAATATTAGTTATATATAAAACACTTTATTATTAAATAAATGCCAAACTGTTTTGATATTAAGTTTTTTTAATATATTTATATTCTAAACTTTAAAATTAATACGTTATTTAAAAATTTACTGCTTATTATAGAGGATATATTAAGTCATTCATTCATGAAACAATATTTTCATATCTGAGTCACATTTAATTCAAATGAATTTTGCGTGTTTATTTATTTTCCCATACCCTTTTTATTTCATTGTGTCAAGATTTCGTGTCCTCTTTATGTTAGGAGTATATTTAAAACATGCTAATCATTATACTAATATTCACTGGAATGTTTTTTTTTCTTAGATATGAACCAGGCATATCTTAGACGTTTTGAGATTAGTAGTATTATAAATGTGTTAAGAAAATCTTTGAACATCAAAAAAACAATGATATAAAATCATATATTTGGACTAAAATTTTGAACAGTCATATCAGAGATGACTTTAAAACGAGTTGGAAAATGATATATTTTTTTATATTTCAGATATGTTAGTTATCCTTAAGTCAAACAGTATTTCCTTTACCGAAGTAAATCTCTTTTTATAATATTTAAAATATATGTATTATTTATTTAATTTATATACACTTTTTATAAAGTTAATAAGTGCATTATGATCTAAGATTTTTTTACTTTAGTCATTAAATTGATGATGTCAAATTATTTTTCAACCAAAAATCACATCTTCATCACTGAAAAAATACATATTTTCAATTGTTAAAAATTAAAAATTTCTTATCAGGAAGAAATACATTTATGATACTTATGTATAGATCATACTCTTCTTCAATCAAAAATATAGATAAAGCAAACTTTGAAAAAACTAGTTCACACCAATGAAATTTTTTGTGTATTTGAATAAAATACAACAAAATGGAGATAAGAAAAGATAAATTTGTAACAACACAAGAAATTAATTTTTAATAATGTTCATTTAAATTTGTTACCACAATTAAATTAATGTAATAACAAAATAAAAATATTTGAAATTATAATATTTTGAAAATATAACATATGACAAAAAATAACATGAAAAATATTTTACAAATATTTTTTTTCACATAAAATGTTACTATAAATATTATATCCATGCACTATTTCTATACATTTTTATACCACAAAATTATATAAAAGTTCTTAATTAACTCCAAAATCTTAAAACTTTTCATTAAATAATTTGATTAATACTTACATTTCTAATGCAAAATTTTAGTAACTTACTCGTTCAAGAATTGTAAAATAATTGATAGTATTAACATTTAAATACAAACCGTAATTAATGTCCTTTGAATACATGGATTTTAATCTCCCTTAAATACATGCTAAGAATTCACAATTACAGCTGAAGATATTAAAATGATATCTAATAATAGCAAACACTGATGCCATTTGAAATCAGTGTAAGCAGGCACACACTTGTAATTCATACCGTACAATATGCAAATGAGGACCATAATATTCAAGCAATCGGATGAATCTTGGCGCTGGTAGTCATTTGTTCCATTTCATGCTCTCTTCCTCATCCGAGCCGAGCTCATTAGATTCCTCTCACGTCCCTCAATGAGTCCTCTCTTATTAATTGTTAGTCAATGTATTCCGAAATTCAATCACTCTCAGCGAAATCTTCTCCTGGCTTGTTCGAACATTCATCGAAGAGAATCGGCATTAATTTTGGTTCTTCTGCTTATTAATGCAGAATCGAATATGAATCGATACGAATACAAACTGATATATATATATATATATATATATATATATATATATATATATATATATATATATATATATATATATATATATATATATATATATATATATATATATATATATTAGTAGTAGTACATTTTATAAAATTAATATATTAGATGGAGAATAATACATTGAAAATACCAAATGGTGAAGTATAATATATTTATAAAGTTAATCAAAAACCAAATTTATAAAATTAAATATTAGATGGTGAATGGTAATCAAATATTATTATTTATAATTTATTAATTATATTTTAGAAATTCTATTTTTTATCTATTCTTGTACTCTTCAATTCTACATCTTTCAATTTCACTTATGATACATTTAATCTTGCATTATATATATACATATATATATATATATATATATATATATATATATATATATATATATATATATATATATATATATATATATATATATATATATATATATATATATATATATATATATATATATATATATATATATATATACATTATTTATATATATATATATATATAAATACATTATTTATTTATATATATATATATATATGTATATAAATACATTATTTATATATATATATATATATATATATATAAATACATTATTTATATATATATATATATATATATATATATATGTATACATATAAGAGTATTTCACTATTTCAAATAATTCAAAACTCATAACGCTAATGAATAACGTAAAGTATATTAAATAAATAAAGGCATTTAGTTAAATTTGAAAAAATGTAATTTTAGATAAATTATAGGTTTGCAAGAAATAAAGCTACGTTTTTATATTAATATCGTGCCTCTAATTACTTACATTAATTATAAATTGTAGACAATCTTTTCATAAAATTTCAATTTTTTGAAATTCATCCCTTAATATTTGGTTTTATTTTTAGTTACTTTTTACATTGTTCTATATTCGATGTTATAATAATGTAGAAAATCAATTTATGGTAGTACTGATATTATGCTTATTATTATATATAATATGTAAAGTGTGTAGAAACATCATTTAATTTTTGATTTTGGTTTTAAAAATTTGCAATTCATTAAAATAGTATTTTATTTTTGTTAACTGTATTTCATTTTATTTCTACATAAGGAAACACTTAAATTTTTTAACATAATTTTAAAATATTTTCTCAAATTATTCATGTTTTATATTTAAAACAATTTCTAACACACACAATTTTCTAACAAAAAATTACACAATTTTCTAACAAAAAATTAGTAACAGTGAAACAATTGAATAGTTGAAATTTTGCCCACATATTACAGTTAGAGATTTATTGTTATCTTTTAATAGAACTTCTAAGCTAAATATTAAACTCATTTGAATTAATTTTCATTCTGACGAAAAAAATGAATGTGGGTTAAATTTATTTCCCCCATAAACTTGTTTTTTATCACAAAAGATTACATTTCATAAATATTTTTTTTTAAATAAAATTTAATGAAAAAAATAAATAAAACAAAATCATGCAGCTAAAAGTGAATTTTTTGAATGATAAAATGAAAAAGTGTTATAATGCATCATGATATATCAAATTTTACTAAATGCTGAATCAAAAACTAGAATTAAAACATATCAAAGATTAGAACTGAAGTATATCTTACACTAGAATAATTAAAAGTTATTGCTATATTAGTGAGAAGAAACATACAATTTCTTTTCGGGATAAAATTACTTTTCTTACCGAAACATCTTGGTCTTCATAATAATTCCAACAAGGAAAATGTTTGTTTGTCTGAAAGTATGTATAGTGCCACCTGTTGCCAATTCAAGAGAATAACTGAATAGGAATGAGTGAATAATTTAATTGAAATGTAGTAGATTATTTGAAAAAAGTATTCTGCTTGAAATTTTCTATTGCTTTTCTTAAGAATAAAAAGTAAACTATTACGTAAAGAAAAACAAATAAAAATATTTTCACTGCTCATTTTTCTAAACTGTTAGGATGACAACAACGCGAAGAAGTAAACATCGCATAAAACAATTACTGCGTTTCCTTGAATTATAAGAACTTCCTTTTAAATGAATTCGGAATGTGTCTGAAAATGAATAAGATATAACCACTTTATTAAATCAAATATTCTACAACAAATTAATTTGAATTTTTATTTTTTTTATTTTTTATAAAATGCATAAAAAAAGGAAGGAATATACATGTACTTACGGAAATAATCCTTGCAAAATGTTTGATGTGACTACTTATGAAAGCAATTAACTATCCAATATCAATTATAATCGATTATTCATAAAACACATTTCTAATGAAAGAATCTAAGAAAGAATATTGTACATTAGTATGTTTCCATCACTTAATCTATTTTCAGAAACTTTTATAAGAATTTTCTAGATAGCTTATATTTTTATAGCTAAAGCGCGCTCGTGCTTAAATGCGTATCACTGAAATTAAGCGTACCTTTCTTTCAATTAAACGATTATTATGTATTTGTATGCATATATATAAATACATATATATATATATATATATATATACATATATATACATATATATATATATATATATATATATATATATATATATATATATATATATATATATATATATATATATATATATATATATATATATATATATATATATATATATATATATATATATATATATATATATATATATATATATATATATATATATATATAAATGCATATTCATTGATATTCATTGTGCGCTATAAATTTGTGGTGCAAACTTTAAAAATGAATTTAAAAAAGCAAAAATGATATTAAAATTTTGGCTTACACCAAAGGCATCAAAATGAGTGCGGATGTTTTATCAACAAAAAAATTAGTTTAAAACATGAGCCATAGGTGGCACTGCGATGCCTACACGAATTAGATTTATGCAAATCAGGTTGACAATAAAACACCCGAATGGACATGGACTCTTCATTTGATGGCATTTTTCATATTGTCCTCAGTAAAAGCATTTTTTTTTTTTGCGAAAGTTTGGTGAAGACCGAGTGATACGAGTAAGTCGAGGCTGTAAGATCAAATGGCCCCCACAATCACCGAATTTGACTCCTATAGATTTTAGGCTGTGGGGTTATTAAAAACCCTGGTGTACCGTACACACTGGCGGAACTTAAAGAAGCCATTCAGCAGATGGTGTATGGGATTCCTCCAGACATGCTGTACTCAGCTGTTACAGGTGTTGTGACTCGCTCTACTTGCCTCATACAATCTGGTGGAGGTCATATTGAACAACTTCAGCTTAAATAAATCTTTGAACATCCAGAATTGTATTAGTATTGTGTTAATTTGCTTAAAATATTCATCATTAGCTCCTTCTATTAGTCATTTTTTAACTAATATTTTTTGTTCTGAAAAAAAATGCTTTTTTACGATGCCATTTCTTCAAACCACATTTTTTTAACATCATTTGTTCTTTTTTTTATTAAGTTTTAAAGTTTTACACGAATTTATGGTCCACCCTGTATATATTTATGTATATATAATGTATTCGTGTATGTTTGTATTTACGTTTGTATGTATTAGAGTAACTTTCAAACAAAATCTTGACAGTTATACCTTGTTGACAAAAAAATAAATAAATGTCAAGAGTTGTCTTTCTTATACTCAAGTATTTGGACATCTAATATATCTCCTATTGTAAATTTCCAAAAATTTGATGCCTGTACCTGAAAATGATTTCAGATGAATTAAAAATATATCATTGCTGATATTAATGTGTTCTATACATTTTAAACAAAATATTTTAATGTTTTATTTTTTTTTTATTTGTGCTTTATAGATTTTGATCAAGAAATATTTTTGAAAAACTAAAGACAACAAATCATTCAAATTCAACCGAATGAAATATTTTGTTGCAGACTTAGATAAACCTCTAATAAAAAGCTATTTTTAAAATGAATTTTCTGAGGAATAGTTTAACTTTAAGTTAAAAAAGGAAGTTCATTATTTTCCTTTCATATGTTCTGCATAGTAATTCTTTTCCTTAAAGTGTTCTAAATTGTAATATTTATATTTAAAATATGAATGTAATAGTGCACTTAAAAATCCTTTACGAATTAATAAGAATTTTAAACGAGACTTATCATCTCTGGTTGTGATGGCCTGGTTGTAACAGGTGTCATTCACATTATCGGAAGGTAGTGTGTTCGAATCCTGACTTAACCGAAGATACGTTACGTTCGCTAAATGTAGCATTGACAGGCTAAAACTGAGCATCGTCGCAATGTCGTCCAAGTGAAATGATACCTTTGGAGTTTTCAGTCCAAATATTCGTGTCTTCTCTTTATCTCTGATTCAAATTCACGCAGATTACACCCTGCTGTTTCTACGTAACTGGTAGAGCCCAACTCAGGGCTAGGTACTGGGAAACACGCTGGTGCAGCAACAACAACCAACTCTAGATATTAATGAGTAATTATGTTATAACATGTGATCTTCTTCACTTAAGATTTGGAATATTCTTTAATTAGCTGCAAAGGTTTTGAGTCAAATTACGGATTCATACTTCCATTCAAATTCAAATAATTATTTCTTCATATCTAACGTTTGTATTTCAGAAAATATGTCTAAAGAACGCTAACATTTTAGGAAACGATTAAAATTAAAGGCAAAATGGAACTACCAGTTCACATTGTATGTAATTTTTTTATTGATCTTGGGATTTTCCTCAATAAATTCAACTATTGTCAGACTTTATATATTGTTCGTTATGCCAAACACGAAAGTCATTGAATAGCCGTTCAAGTTCAAAAAACTGATTGTGTGTTGAGAGGAATTTTGATCAACTTTAAAATGTTACATTTCTTGTATATTGGTGTACGGCTATACTTCTTTAAGCAGTTACTTAAAATAAAATTCGCAAAAGATAAAAAATTTAAAAAAAGCGTTGATGGTGATGAATATGTAAGAAAAAACCGAAGTTTAAAATGAATTTAGCTATTAGAATTACATTTTTCTTAATTACTTCCCTTACAAATGTGACTTCTATAAATATTATCCATGGAAAATATATATTGTAATGATAGTAAGATATCCTTATGTAAGGAATAATAACTTCAGTAACAGAAATCAATGATGTAAGTGTCAATTTAATCTTCTTAAACAAATTATAAAGCTGGTTTTCTTTTATCTTACAAACTACTACAATTTAGAAAAAATGTCTCTCAAAGAATCTCTACAAATACAAAGCTTCATCAAGTTTCTTTTATATATAAAGGTAAATAACAATGGTTTTAAAGAAAATCTGCATTAGAATTTTGCTAAAGGTATCAACGTTTTCTCATGATTAACTCCTTACATATTTTTACAAAATATACAATCAAAAACAAATTAGAAGCTGACATAGATTTGAGATTGTATTTAATCTCTTGGAAAACATTTAATCTTCTTATCTTTTAATCTCATCAACAATTTGTACCACAATGGATTCCAAAGTATCCTTTTAAGTGCTTCTAATCTATAATTTCATTATTTATTTTAAATAGAAATTAAATTTGATGACAAAAATGTAATTCAATTTGCCGAATCTTTTTTTAGGAAATGTGATTACTCTTCAATATGACTGGAATATTAAGTTTTCTTTTGAAGATACATACTCATTTTAATGAATTTGTTTCACATTTAGATACAAATCTAAAGTTTTCAAATATATTTAATTTTTTTTTAGAATTTTATTATTAAAAAATAAATAAGTAGATATGAATCATTTTTTTTAACGCACTATTTAACTACGTAGCCTTAATATAGTTATTATCTTTAATAAATGTGCGCATATATAAATAAATTTTTAATCTGATAGAAGCGTTTAATACCTCTTAACAGATAAATTTTACGCTTATTTTTAAATATTTATGTTCTTAATTTCTTCGAAACACAAATAAATTGCTAATCATTTCTAAGTGGTTTTTTATGCCGTATTTAATCCTGCTTCTGCTTAATGCATTTTAACTAAACGCCTCATTAAAAAGAAATATTTAAATGTTACTCTCTTAAATCGAAAGATGAATGCAAAAAAAAAAAAAAAAAAAAAAAAAAAAAAATATTTATAACGGATTTTTACAAGGGTTTTTTTTTTTAACAATTTAAGAAGCAAAAAATTTACTAAAAAACAGTACTCTTAACTTATAATAAATTAAAATAATTCGCCTTTTAAAGTTACCTTCAAATATCTTTATCAAAAAAGAGGCTGTTTTATTAATTATTGTTGACTTTTCTTGCTGGTTAGATATAAGTTTTTGCATCAACTTTTATGTTTCCTACGATGTAAAATCTTCGTACAAATATATTTTTAATCATTTAACAGGTCAACTGCTATAATTTAAATTAGAATTCACATTTTTTCCATGCATTATAAATTTTGTCAAACTATCTATTTTATTTCACATGGAAAAATTAAACACTTGAAATTAAATTTGATTTTATTTGAAATTTTTCAATTTATTAACTGTATGAGATATTTCTGTTTAAATTGATTTTATAAAGCGTTACTAAACAGTTACCAATTTTATAAATGAAATAAATTATATATATATATATATTTATATATTTAGTTTTATATAAAATAATAATTACTGTAATATCCATTAACATTTATTAAAATTTCTTTTCGAAAATGCGAATCTAAGAAAAGGTATTTAAAAAATTCTATTTATTCCTTTTAAGTAACTAAAAATATATGTAACAAGTTGTAGCACCCTTAGTTTAGGATAATTTATTCTAACTGCAAATATATTAGATTTGTACATTTTTCACATTATCCCTACACCAAGAAAGACAAAAGATATCACAACAAAATTTATTTTGTAGTTAACATGTTGACCAAGCATCAAATGATTAAATTTATAGACTTCTATGAAGTATGGTTCCGGGCAAAATCGATAGCCAGAGTGGCCACCATTGTTGTAGACCACCATTAACGCACACCTCGGCATTGATTAAAAATACTTCAGATGTGTTCTTATCGTGCAACAGATCAATCAACTTCCATCCATTGCCAAAATTGATCTCGTGTGGCAGCTGGGGATGTAATCTGGGTGAATAATTAAGCAATAATGGACAACATGTTTTGTATCTGTGAAAGATCCGGAAAGCTAGCCAACCAGGCAAGCAATTCAATCTGGTGATTAACGAATAACCTTGAACATTGCACGCCACGAGTGGCTCGCATTTTACTTTCAATATAGACAATAGGTAAGGAAAGACAACTGGCTCCAACACATCGGAGATATAGCACTAGATGTTTAAAGTATCGGCAATGTTTACAAGACAGGTGCCAGATTGATATCCAGTACCACCCCATACACTAATACTTAGTGCAGGACCAGTGTGGTGGTGCTTAGCGCAACTGTTCAGCATCGTCTCTCTACGGTGTTTCCGATTTGAATGCGACCATCGTGAAGTAGCAGATAGAAGCGTGATTCGTCAATGAAGACAATTTCATTTTATTCCACTGTCCACATCCTCCCATTGGTTTCATCGTACCATTGGTGGCAGAGACATCTGTGGCTCTGCGTCAAGGGTAAACAGAGTAATGGACGTTTTGTGGACTGACGACTCTGCTGTAAACGGCGTCGAATGGT
The DNA here is from genome assembly GCA_030067965.1 of Latrodectus elegans. NCBI lineage: Eukaryota > Metazoa > Arthropoda > Arachnida > Araneae > Theridiidae > Latrodectus > Latrodectus elegans. The sequence continues at coordinate 42,699,876 of CM057812.1, forward strand.
AAGCGCAAACACAGGATGATGCGTTACAGACTGAATGTGCTGTGCTATGGTTCGTGATGTGGCTGAGGGATCCCACGTTTCAATGCGCACTATTTGCCTGTCATCCCGTGAAGAGGTGCATTGAAGTGGATGCAATCGAAAACGTATGTGCGTCGTACCCTCCTGCATTCAAGGTCACATATCCACATTACAGTTGTTTGGTTCCGTTCAACACGACCACTCGGTAGGCCACTATCTTTCCTCTGTTGAACTCGCATATTTGATAAAAAAAAAAACATTGCTTTTTTCTACGAAGCATTATTGATCGCTTTTTTTTAAAGAACATGACAAAACACCATTGCCAAACTTGAAATCACTGAAATCTACAAACTTTAAATGGCTCTTTGAAGCGTGGTCACATGTGCACTTGATGTGAGTTTGTGCTGATATTTTAATGATTTGCATACATACGTTACGCTAATCCATCTTGTAAATGCCATGTTATTTGCATGCTTCCTTCAATATGTTGCATTTAAGTGGCCAGCACTGTAGATTTAAATGATTTATACATTACAAATATTGATTCAATTGAAATAAAAAAAATATCCAATTCACATAATGACTACCTTAAGTAATAATTTCTGATTTTTTATTTCTTTGTTGATTAGTAATATATTTTGATGAAGTTAAACTAGTTTGCAGTTATTACAAAAATCTGATTAACTTAAAATTTATAACATAAATTTTGGGACACAGTTTTATTGGATTGATTTATTGATTTTTTCCATCAAACATAATATATTTTTCTCTCAATTCTATACATTTGTTAAATGACTCATAAGAATGAAATAATGTGTTGACGCTTTAATTTCTTACAAATTAAAATTATATAACCTTTCAGAAAATTTTTAAACTTTAAACGCATGTAAAAAATAGTATCTTGCGAGTTTCCTTTATAAACATTCAAAAATTACATTTATTACCATGCATTGCATTATAAAAAATAATTTGAGTATATCTCTATTTAATAATAAACTGTTCAAGAAATTATATATTAGGTTCACACACACACAAATTTACACGATCAAAATATAATATCAATTTCTAAATTTTAATAATACGGTCATTTAAGTCAAAATAAACTTTAAGTGAAATTTACCATAAATTTAGAAATTATTCATTTACTAAAAGGAATTGAAGGTAAACAAAAAATATTTTAATCTTATATTATTAAAAGATGGAAAACAGAATTCTAAGTAAGTAATAGGCATCATTTACATGCATGATTTTTTTTTCTAAAATGATTAAACTGGTATGAAAAAAACAAATAAAGACAGATTTAAAATATCAAATATCTAAATAATATTTTCATATTTTTCTCTTTAATATCTAGCTTAATTGACCTCTTTTTAATCAGGATAAAATTATTTTAAACCTCCCATATATTATATATATTATATATATATATATATATATATATATATATATATATATATATATATATATATATATATATATATATATATATATATATAGATAGATAGATAGATAGATACATAAATAGATAATCCATTAAGAAAACGATCGAATACTACGTAAAAAAAGAATTAGATTTGCAGAACTCTTAATATTTATTTAAATAAAAGAAAAATGTAAGGTCTAGTGGATAAAATGTTTTTCATACATGTAAAAATCTATTATTATGATGACATTACAGCAACAAAAGTCATCAAGTAGTTTTTGATAAACAATTGATGCAGTGCACCATTGGGTGTTAAGATATTATGTAGCTAAATACACGATGGTTTGTTGGGTTTTATGGCGCAAAGTCCAAAAGTGAACATGCTGCGCCAAGAATGAGGTTTTATATAAATCAGATGGAATTTCCTTTCAAGAATTTGGGTTCATCATATTACTAAATACACGATGAAATTTGAGATTAAATTTATCGCCAAGTCTCTTTAAATTAAAACAAAACTTTATACAGATTATGCGATACATTAATCTTTCCAAAGATATAAATCCTGAATAATGTTTAAGTGGGGCAGACAGTTCAGACATCATGCAGAATGAATATATGTGGTTCTTATTTAAAACACACAATAGTGAATTTCAACCAATCACTATCTTCTGTTTTGCCTGAGAATTTACTACTCCAACGTTTCTTCATCGTGTAGTGAGCTGAGCTGACATCTGATTGGTTAGCACTCTTGCCTTCAGTTCAACAGTTCGTGGATTCGAATCCCACCTTGGGCATGGATATATGTAGTGGTTTGGAATCCACTTTAAATCGTAGGTCCCGGTCTAATTAACCCTTGTGTGCAAAAAATGACCGTTGATCGACAAACAACTTAAACATCGTGTAATGAACAGCCTAACAGAATGTGGGGATTATAAATAAATTTCATATTCTCTCCACAAAAAGAGGTCAAGGAAATTTTTTATAAATACTAAATCTCTTAAAATCACAGGTATCAATGATTTTTTCCGCTTGAGACTAGTGACTAGGGAAATTTCCCAAGCATCTAAGCTGATACCTGCATTCTAATTGCAGAAGCGCAATATTCTAGGGAGCAATATCACTGTTAGATTGAAGTGCAATATTCTAACCAAAGACCTTTCTCTCTAAAGAACTGTGGCCTATTGTAACAATGAATCAATACCTTCGTTTTAAATGAAAGATGGAAGTTGATAATGCTAGATTATAAGTTGATACATTATAATTTAGACAGTGTTTCACAATTTTGCCAATCATTTCTATTTCTATTCGTACTGAAAATAATCTTTCCCATCTCCCAATCGAATCAAGCTTTTCTTTCTTAATTTATCATTATAACTATTTCTTAAACTAATAAAATTTAAAGTAAAGAAATTATGTTTAATTATATCTTTCATATTTTCACCATACAAATAAAGGTTATTAATCTAAAAAATAATATTTTTTCAGCTTTATGTCAGAACTTATCGTATTTTTTATGAAAATCTTATGTAAGTAGTTTTAAACAACCTAGACTAAAATGTGTCAGAGAGTCATTGAAGTGATTAATTCAAAATATATAACAACAAATAACTTTTTGAAAATTAATTATAAATTTTGACCTTACCACAAATTCGACCTGGTAATAAATAATGAAATGAATGCAGTGAGAAAAAGCAAAGAAGTGTTATTATGGACTTAATTTAAGTGATGTAATTGTAAATGTGATTTCTAAAGATTTGAAACAAAGGCTTTTTCTATGTCCAGACCTTTATTCCAATTATTACTGACTACTCTAATATATTTTACTCAGAGAAAATTAATTTAATAAAATTTTTTAGTGTACTATAATAACTATATTATTTTTACTTTAATTATCTTGTAATTTTTGTAGTTACTATTCCTTATTTCTTTTTAAAATTTGGATTAATATTCCTTTTATTTTTATAACCAAGTACTATTTCATTGCTTCTTTATTATTGTGATATCCAAATATTATTTACTCACCCCCACTATAAAAATCAATTGTGTGCCTTTTTCTTTGCTTTTAAATTATTGAAGAGTGTTATGACTCCAACCATGGGATCTTAAATATTAATACATCAAAATGTTCACAACAGTGTCCTCTACAAGATTTAGTTTGGTTCCAGACATTTCTAGTCGCCTAATATGACCTAATCAGCCACCACCTTTTTAAGAATACAAAGTTTAAGAAATTTTCAAGAATGTATTAATTAGCAGTAATTATTTCTATTACAAATTTATAATTTATTAATTTGCATCATAACTGTGGCATCATAATATGGTTGAAGCATTAGTATTAAATTTAATGATAAGTATAAATTAAAAAGTATCAACTTATTCAAGTCTAATCAAAATGTATTATACCCAAAACTAAATTATACTGTAATTAAATTTAATTAATTACATTTGAAATGGTATTGAAAATATATTCACTATTAATTCATTTTCGCCAAAACATATCTGCATTCCAGCAATATTAACATTAAAATATTCAAATTGTAGCTGGATTAAATCATTTTAATAATAGATTATATGCATATAAATGAAAGCTATACATATTTACTTGTGCTCAACACTAATTATAATTACATTTGATTAAGCAAAATTTTTTAAGTTATAAACAATACATTTTTAGTTAATAAGTTTTCATTACCATCATAAATAATTTTAAAACAATATTTTTAATATAAAATGATAAACAATTCCTTCATAATAAAAACATTAAGTATATTAAATACTTCTTTATCAGCCCATTGATATTATTTTTTATTTTATATTTCAATTTTCTCAATATTTCTGATTGTAATTTACTTTTATTTAAATAATATAAATAGAAAACAACTTGAAATCTGTAATACTAACATATGCTTTTATTTTACAAATGAAATTTTGTTGACTTATTGTGGTTTAAAATAAATGTTAGGCAAAATATTTTCTAAATAAGAAATCATTTATATTTAAGAAAAAATGTGTAATGAGCTAAATTAAAATGGCTTATAAAGGATCCATTGCTTAAAATTCTAAATTCATTGATGCACAAAAATTCTTCATCTTCTTATATATAAAAATTATACTAATTTTATGCTTGATGGTTGAAGCATTAGGATTAATAAATTTCTAAAAAGACACTTTGTAAAAAAATTATGTTATAATATATTTCCAATTTTATATTTTGAAAACACTGCATCTATTTATGCTAAAATTAACTAGCCATTAACATCATATTCAATTAAATGTATTACTAAAATGTGTATAATATACTAAGCATATTATTTTATATGAAAAATAATATTTCAGTACGTTCTAAATTAAGTAAACATATTATTTTACATCATTATTTGAATACAAATTTATATTCTTATCTACAATCTACGTTTTAAAAGCTTACATGAAAATCTGATAAAAAATAAATTGCTTTTTTCTTTCTCTTATTATTTTAAGTAAATTTTAATCTATTTTTCTGTGCATTGAATTGGAATTGAATCTATTGAAATTGAACACTATAATTACTTACTCTTGATATTTTGGGAAAAATATTTTTGGAAATCTAAGATTCAAGTATATCAGTTCAAGAATAAGAACTTTTTACTTTGGAAGTATTAAAGATGTGTTGTTGATTTATAAAAGAGGGGAAAAATATGATATATGTAATTTTTAAAGATGGACACCACTATAAGAATGTCTGATGTTTGACAGTTAAATTTATGTTATTTTAACTTATGAATTTGTTGAATACCAATCCAATTATTTTAAAAAATTGAAAAAAGTTCTATGTTTAAAACTATATTTTTATGTTAAAAGTACAGTTAATTATTTTGTAAAATATAATGTAAACATTATCATATATTTACATTTTAATTTATAAAAAATCACTTTACTCTAACTCGTTCGTAACTTGGATCAATTATATAATGATTGTTAAATATTATATAATATGTTATGCAGCCCATCACAAAACTTGTGAATTTTTCATTATGATTGAATCTAAAAACATTCGTGTAGTTAATATTTGCTCATCATATTTTCCTTATTTTGTATTTATAAATTTTCTTTACTGTCTTTATATTTCATTTCATTAAAATAAAAAAATTATGGAAGAGATTTTTCTTCAAGTTTTAAAATAATTATTTTACGATGTATGGATACGCAGTTTGTAAGTTATGTAAGTTCGTTTTAAATTTTACTTGTATAACTCTTACTTTAGGCAATGTTTGAATAAAAAATATTATAGAATATTTAGATTTTTTTTCTAATATTAATAGAGTATTATATTTCTGTACGATGAAAAATTTTTTGTAATAATCATTAGAATAAAAGAATATCTTTATTTAGTGTTTTGTGTGAATTTGAGAATAAATATAATCATTTCTTCTATTAACAAAATTATCTTTATATTTTAAACTGAATTCCAAATTAGTTTCTTCATAAAAAATATGTATATTTTCTTCAATATAACCTTCTAATATTATTATAAAATTCTATTATTTTTATTTAAGAATGATGCAAATTTTATTTAATTTTTATTTAATATTTTTATTTTTATTTTATAACCATTATTTTATATTTTCAATGATAGAGAGATGATATATTTTGAAATATTTTTGCCACAAAATTTCTTTTCTCTTATTTAAGTTAACTATTGTTACATGGAGATATTATTATACTATATTTGAATTCTAATAAAATAAATTAAAATTTAAAATATTTATCATGTTAATATTTGCAATGTAACTAGGATAATTTTCGTTATTTTTGTGATCACTGATACGTATTAAGCAAAATTATTAATGTTCAATAAATTTACTCGTGGAAAACAGAATTCCATATAATAAACTTCGTATTTTTACATTCATCTGCAGAAAAAGATTATTCATTTATTTAAAAATTAAGTTGCTTATTGATAAATTTAAAGCAGCAGCATTTTTTTTCCTTTATAAAGAGTTATGGGTACACTTTGTGTATCAATCATTTTTAAAGTTTAAAAACAGAAATTAATGAATATCTACTGACGGCTCTTCCAACTCAGAATGTGACAGAAGAGGCAGTGGCATTTTCCTTATCCTTCCCCTTTACCTCACACAGTCAGTCCCCTCGAATAGCATCAATATATTCTCTGAGTGAAAATTTGATCTGGAGGCCATTAAACGTGTGAAAACGAGAATCTTCCAAGACACCAACGCACTTGTGCCCACCACAGTTGCAAGGGAAAAACCCTGCACCATCAATGGATCCCTGCACATATTAACGTCGAGGGAAATGAACAAGTGAATTCGCTCACCAAGGAGACAAGGAATATCAACCCCCGTGCCACGACTACCACTTGCTTCGATTCCAATTCCGTCGCAAGCCATCAGCTTTATGTGGGACACGGAAATGAATGGTGCATACCGGAGCTTAATCCTGACTGTGGTATCACCTTTACCATCGACAGAATGTGGACTAGGCACATGAGGGGTATGAAAATCATGCCCTATGAATCTAAAACCTAAGCAGAATGCAGGCACTGCACAGGAGTTTTGCTGGATCTGAGGTATCTCCGTTGCCTCAACCCTCTTCAGCATCCACCCCAACTGCTACCATGATACCCTTTAAGCGGAGAAAGCTAAAGATATTGCCAGGGCAGTGCTCCATCCATTTGGTCCCATATGACTTGTCTTTTTTACCTTTTCATTTTTTCTCCTTTTGCACTTGTCACACGGCAACAACAATGAAGATCTGACATAAATAATTGTCACATAATGAATTTTCTTCCTATTTTAAAATATTTTCCTACATTAAGTTGTTTTAAACAGTTTTAACGCATTTCCTAATTAAATTATAATAATTTCAAAACAGAATTTAATTATATAAATTCAAATTTAAATGAGCTCTAATTCACAGAAAATAGATATTTTTTTATCATTTAAGCTATACATTTTCTCAAAACCACATTATAATAAAATGTTTCACATCATTTAACACATGTAGTCGGTTTTGATTTCTTAATAACAACTTTAAATATAACTTTAATACATATATATATATATATATATATATATATATATATATATATATATATATTTATGCGAGGAATTATTGATTAAAAAATAATTGAATAAACACTAATACTTTAAAACGTATTCAGCTGTAATTCCTTTCACTCTAGAATAAATATTGAATATGATTACCTTTCCACAAAGGAACAGCAAGTTATTTCAAATCAAAATTATGCACTCTAACAAATTTAGAATTAGCTTAAGTTTGCATAAATCTGTATTACAGAGAAAATATATTTGTTTTTGATACATCTAAATGATATTTTATTAAATTCCATTCTGTTCTATTCTCTGTAACAATATGATACATCCCACATATCAAACAAATAAATAATGCATTCCAATTAATGCTGAACAACAAATGCAGATAAGACCTACTTTACACTCAGGAATAAAGAAGACGGTTTTATTTCCTATTCAAAAGAGAGAATAATTTATGGATAAAAGATTCTTGTGGGCTATATTATTTCTTTTAGTTGTTGGGAGTTCAGTCTTTTCAAATGCAGTTATGAAGGGTTTTTAGACTAGATTATTATTCTCCTTTACTGAAGTAATCTTCATTGTTTGATTTTGAATAAAAGAATGTTTACATTCATTAAGAATATTGAGGGCTACCTTATACTGTAAAAGGGCTAATCTTAATTTGTGTTTCAGAATAAGCATTTTTCGTGTCACTTCTGATGCAATAATATTGCCATTGATGCTTGCATTAGGGATAATAGTCTCTTTTATGCAGAGAATAATTATGAAAACAAGTATTTAACCAGAATTCTAAGAAATAACAGTTGAAGATACATTAGAATATGTAACAAATTTTGTGAAGAAGAGTTTATTTCCAAACGATAATCAATATGATCATTTTGTTCGATTGCAAAGATATAAAAATATAAAAAAATCTTTTATTCTGTATTTTGTTAAAATTAATAAATGAATAGCAAGAAAGAGAGAAATTGAGATCACCAAATAAATAAGCATCGTTTATTTAATTTGTAACTAATAAATAAAATATACAGCTATGATGATATTTCCACTAAATAAAATGTTTTTTTTTTTTAACATATTTATGTGTGTGAAAAATGATACCATTAATTTGAAGATTTTTTTACCTGGATACATATTTTCTATCTAAGTAATGTAATAACTTCATCTGTATATTTGCGAAGAATAGATATAAATGATAACATTAATTTGCATATAATTTTCACACGTGAGTATATTGTTCCCATGCTTACGAATAATTGACAAATTATGCTTTGAAAATTCTGTTTATGTATATTGACTGACAAAAATCCTGACTTATTTGTAAACATTTATGGATTTTCATACGAAGTTTCTGAATTTGGTAGTTCTGGTTCACTTACGAAAATTCTTACTGCTAACAATATCATATTTTTTTATTTTAATGTGTACGTATTTAGATTTGTGAAGAAAATAACAAAGTTTTGCAATTAATTTTTTTACAGAAAAATAATTTAATTTGAGTATTAACTTAAAAAATGCATGTATTACCTAATGATTTATGACTTAATTTTTAACATCAAAAAGCGCTAATTTTTTTCCGTCTTTATTTGAAAATTTATTTCTTGCACAGTACTTTTCCGCTTTTTTAAAAGTAGTTTTTTTAAAAATAATAAGTTTTCTTGCAGCACTATTATACTTTATTATTTATGTACTTGTACAGGAAACTATGCAACTATTTTTGTCAGTATGTTTAATCGTTCAAAAGTTAATGCTATTTAGATTAAGAACATAAGAGAATCTATGAAGATATTTTTATTATATAATAAATGTATATTACAACCCATAAGGTGGCAGTGTTCTCATTATTATGTGAATTCAAACCAGAAAATTGTTTTATGCCCTTATATAATACCTCAAATCAGTTACGTCATTTATTATGTCGAGAAATCTAGCTCTCACCATGTACATTCTTACATAAAGTTCAGTGCCACTAAGAAGTAATATCATTATTAACAATCTTTAACTCAAAACTTCTTATATCATATATTTCTAAGCAATTTAATGAGAAAAATACGTGAGACAATATCAGAATACAAAAGATTTAAGGGTTACTTTTACTAATATGAGATCCTGCTCGGTAACTTATGATTCATTTTCACATAATTTATGCAGAAGAATTTTGAAATTTTAAGGACTATTTGGTATATATATTTGAAAAATCTTCCTAAGAAATGTACCCCTTCTACACGCCATCAATAAAGAATATGAAAATTATATATATATATATATATATATATATATATATATATATATATATATATATATATATATACACCTGTATCTATATATATCTATATATATATATATATATATCTATATATATATATATATATCTATCTATCTATCTATATATATATATATATATATATATATAGGCATGTACATATACCTAAGGACAATTTCATTATGACTAGTATTCTAATATTATAAGCTGTTCTGCATAATACATTCATATTTTTAAGTATACTATTTGTTCAGTATTATTCCGCAAATGGCAACATTCATTTTTGTTGAATTTTGCTATTTTTAGTATATCATAATCAGATACTATTTATGAAGTCAAAAGTTATTATTTGGGTAAAGATGCTCAGATTTTATAATTCTTTCTACCCTTTTATAAATTTAAATTAATGCTTTGATCCGAATTTTTAATATGCAGGTGAATAACGATATTAAACATAAATGCATGTGTACTGTTAATGATATTCAAGACAATATTCATCAGATTTTTACACTTGTTGAAAATATACATTACATTCCTGAAAAATGTATTTTTATCGTTATTGCAGTAGCTACGATACATGTAATCGCAAATAGATTTCCTTCCCTTCCACGTTTGACTGATGAAAATCATTGGCATTAGAAGCAATATTCATGAACATCAGACTATTGCAATGGAATAAATAATTCTGTATAGCTGTAGACTTATTTTCGATCTGTGTAATAATAGGAGGCGGGAAAGTAATGCCACTTACCTAAATTCAAACAAATACATTTTAAATAAGACTCTTTCATTTTAACCACAATAATATAATCGTCCTCGTTATCAAGAATCTTTTCTATTACAGTGTGAAACTTTGAATTTTGTGTAAACTATCTCGAGATGGCATTTTGGACATTATTAACATTCGCAAATTTTGCCACTTAAAAAATATTTTAAGAATTTGGATAAAACTAAATGCGTGAGTGTGATATCATTCGAAGGTAGTGGTTGAGGTAGTACATCTCACCACATTTCACTATTTTTTACATAGTGTGGTCTTGCATTGTTGTGTTGCAGAATGATGTTCTTTCTGTTGATAATACCCGGATGTTTTTCAATTAAAGCTTGATTCATTTAATTTAGTTATTTTCAATGAAATTTAATTATTTTCAAAACATTGATAATTTTTCCAGGTTTTAGCACTTGAATTAAAGCAATTGCTCGAGAACACTACCAAAAACGCAAAAGCACCTTTTCGGGATGTAAACCCAGCTTTGTTGTACTTTGTGAGGTTCATTTGGAGAAAGCCACTATCTTTTCCCATTTTGGTTTATCTTATAGGGCCCATTTTTATCTTCCGTGATCCAACGATAAATAAAATAAAAAAAAAAACGTTCTACATGATGACGTTGATTATCTTCGGACAAACTATGCAGATCCAAACACCAGTTTTTCGGCTGCTAATCTGCTGGTGATTCAATTAGACAGGGACACTGCCTTTTGCATTTTGGTTATCTTATGGAACACATTTTTAGTCTTCTATGATTCAGTGATCAAAAAACTGTTCTGTACTGTGCTATTGAAGCAATACATTGTACGTGAGGAATCACTTTGATTTATTTTTTGGAACAGATTATGCCAAGACAAACACCTTTTTCTGATTATATTTACTATCTGCTTGAAATGCTACTATTTGGTCAACCAAGTTTGGTTAAGAGTGTTTGGACAGCTTTTCGATTGTTTAACATGGAATTTCTACCATTCCCGTTCTTATCTTTTTATCTAATGTCGATTGTCTTCCTGAGCGATATCAGTCAGAAAGATTACTGGATCTGCAATGGGTCTGAACTTGGAAAACCATCTTTGGCTTTTACGAAAATCTAATTCATTTAGACAAGCATCGCAAATGTTTTTGGTTACAACTGTTAAGTTACTACCCTTAAGAAACTCGAAAGGCATACAATCATGTATACGGTCTTCGAGTATTTGGTTGGCTATTTCAATATAATTGTGAGAAAAAGTTTTCTATTAAATTATTTAGAAATGAACCAGCAGTTATTATAAAGAAACCAGACATAATCACAAACTGATAAGGTCAGTTTAAATTTTTTTTTAAAAAAATATGAAAGCAGTCTATAAGATAAACTAACATGACTGACAAAGTACAATTAAATATAGACATGCACGCAAATGACATTACTTTCCGATCAAGCTAATAATAATTGATTTTAATTGTATTCTAGTATCGAAATGTATCTATAAACGCAATATTTATAGAAATTTTGCTAATAAATCACAGTAATCTGTAAATATTTGCGTATAACTATATAATATATACATATATATTTCCTATTTCAGTGTAGTAGAGAATTTTATCGGTTATTATTCAAAGATATTTAAAATACTTTTCATATTAAAAATAATTTTTGCTGATTAAATTTTTTTGTGCATTTTGTTTTCCATAGAATACTAAACTTATTAAATATTTATAAAGGAATATATATATATATATATATATATATATATTTCAATGATTATAAATACATAATTTTTGCTGATTATACTTTTAAATGATTAATTATTAAGAATTTTTAAGGTTGAATTTTTATTGTATGATATGTAAGCTTAATACTTTTCTTAAAATTAAGCATATGTCATATTAAAATTCAATATCTGAAAACAATTTTAAGATACTTGGAAAAATTGTATCAGACTATTGAAGTGAGAACAATGCTGTCACAAAAGCATTTGTAATAGTAAAACTTACTTACATTTGAGCAAATTTATTTGATAAATGAAAAAACACTTTATGAAAATGAAAAAAGATTTTTGTATTTCTAAAATGCATAATTTCATTTTAAATATATTCTTTTAAAAAAGATGGGAAGATAACGCTTTAGATTTTAACCATAGAAACACAAATAATCCTCTTGCATGTTATATCTCTAATTACTATTTATACGGTATTAAGATTTCAAAAATAAATATCAGATTACTTACATTTTATCAGAATTGAAATCACTAAGCTTTTCCTAAATACCCTAAGCAAAGTATATTTCAGTATACGGTAATGAAACAAAATTTACTGTAATTTTTTATTGGATATAAGAAAAATTTACTGTATAGATCAAATTAATCGCTGAATCCAATTGTTGACTGATTGTTGAATCCAAATTTTTTACAAAGACCAAATATTGAAATGGACATTACAAACAAATTCAATCAATAAAATTTATTGATTGTTGCAATTTAAATCATACATGAATGTATAAACACTTTTAGAATGTAATATTCATATAATTACAAAATTTAAAATACAAAACTATATTAATCATATATGAATACAACAAAAACGTGATTAAATTAATTTGTATGACATAAGTATATAACTTTATAAAACTTTAAAATTCAGTTAATGGAAATATATTCCTTTAACTGAATTTTTACAATTAAAAATTACCTGTTCAGATTTAATATTTTATAAATTAACATTTGCCTTTCATAAAACCTTCCCTATATTAGTATTAATAGTACTATATTTAAAATTATAAAATACTTCTGCATAATAAACAATAATATTTTTCTTGCAAGGCTATCAGAATGAAAATTTCTCCTTCAAAATTATTACATGTTAAATATTCTTTTGAAACCGTTATATGAATACACACATAAATATTATATATGTGATATAAATTCAAATTAAATATTGGAAATTAATTTTTAAGCAATATTTATATTAATTATAAGTCATTCCATTTTAATTATAAACACACGTACTTTATGAACGTTTTGAATTTCGTATACAATTTTCTGATAAAAATTGTGGCGCTAGTGTACAGACTACCCCCGACAATGTTAACCAATCGATGGAGTTAGAGCTGTGTACTCTCTAACTCCGCGGATACTACTTCAGTTGTGCTACTCGTGGCCAGTCGAGGAACAACTCTTCCTCCGGAAACTTCTCCCGTTTTATTGAAAGAAGTTTGAGAGTTACTCCTGAAACTTTTGGGAGAAGTCGCTTGCTTAAGTTACCGGCTCTGTCGCTTGTTGGGACAGTGATAGTTCTTCCGAAACAGAGGAACCTTATAAATAATGTACTGTGTGTGTAAATATTAAAGAAAACATTGGATAAATAGGTGCTAAGTCATTTTTCTATATAGAAACAAGTTTTACTTTTCTCTCTACAAAACATTTTATTGGGCGAATAAATAAACGGAAAAAAAAAGATCCTTAGAAAATAGGTGGTGAGTTAAACAATTTTTTTTTTACATTTTGACAATGATAAACAGCAATATTGTAGATATATAAAAAACTGAGCAGTTAATATAATAGTAATACCTTAAATATGTTTTTCGTATTTCATATCCACTTAACGTTAGCTTTCAAGTCAAATTATTTTTTTAATATAATAATATTTTTTACAATTAAACTTGTTCTTTTGAATAAAACAAAATAACAAGTTTAATTTCGAAAATATAATTAATATGCTTCACATTCAAAAATGTTATGTGCACACTTATGTGACTTGATATAGTAATGGAAGTGTATTAATTAATTTTCGGTTTAAAAATAGTTTTAAGCATATTTTGTTGAAATCTAGTTTGGTATTTTATGCAATTTCTTTTAAAAAAGAAGCAGCTTTTAACACGTTATTTTGTGATAAGGAAACTTAAAACATGTATGTATTCTTAAGCATTCTCAAGCACTGCAATTTCTAAAAAAAGCAACACATTAATGGCTTCAGTATTAGCACATAACGAATTATATGCCCGCGTGCATTATATTTGCCTTCGCCTGCAAGGTGCTTCTTGAAAATGACTGAAGGCCCACCCTCCTTAATTATCGGAGCACTCACCTAATTCCCTAAGCTCGTTAATATGTATCTTTTGGGAAGGTTGGGATATATATTAAGCTCAATAACTTCGTTCGAAGTTATTGTATTTGCTTAATGAATCTTGAATATTATTTTATTATTTTCAACTTCATTACAAAAGATTACTTTTACTTAAGATTAACTTAAAAAAATATATATACATATATATGTGTGTATAAATAAATATATATGTATTCAATATATATATATATATATATATATATATATGTATTATATATATATATATATATATATATATATATATATATATATATATATATATATATATATATATATATATATATATATATATATATATATATATATATATATATATATATATATATATATATATATATATATACCTGTTTGAATTAGAAAAATATTGAATATTTCCTATCTCAATATTTTCGTCATTGTCATTCTTTGTATTTTTAATGTCATTAGTATTTTTAGCAATAATTTTTCAGTGAGTTTCCTTTAACGTGGGTAACCTAATTTAGAATATAATAATAAAAAAATTATATTTTGCATATGTTTATGATATTATACAATTCCTTTTTTCTAATATATTCGCACAGTAATATAAATTTATAAATTTACAATATAAAAACTAACAAATATTTACTTGAATTTGAAAATATAATCAGTAAGTATCATATAATCATAAATTATAAAGAAAGTGTTATATAGCATTGTTATCTGCAGTTGAAATATAAATAATAAATTAATAAAATAGTGGTGAGTAAAGAGAATGTGTTTCACAACATTCATCCTCACTCACACACATATAAAATAAATAAATATTGATTTAATTAATTTGGTCTTAACAGCATGTATAAATTTAATGTATTACAGAAAAATTTAGAAATATTAATTTATTTACACCAAAGATTTCTATTTTGGAAAAACAGATTAAAATACTATCGGCTCTGCTTGCGTGTGTATGTGTGATTTACATTTTTTATTCATTATTCAATCATTTATACTTTAGTAAATTAAACAAATTATCTGCATTTTTGTCACTTAAACTATTTTAATTTAATTCTTCTAGCTATAAGATTTGTTAAAATATGTGAACTGAAAAGAAAAATGTATTTTAAACTTCAAAAATGTTAAGTTATTTTCATCATTTTTAATGAATTTAAATACAAAATAAAAGTTTACATAAAGGCCATTTTTGATTTCATTTAAGAGATCAGCATTTCATATAAATATATATTCTACACTTAAATTTTGTGTGTGTGTGTGTGTGATTCTACACTTCATTATGATATATTCTACACTCATTATGATTCGAAAATATCATCTCAATTGAAAATTAATGTGCAATAATTGTTGCTACATGATGTTCTATATTTTAAATTTCTTCACATGTTAAACAATATATTAAAGTTATTTTTTTGTTAGAAACTGTTCGAATTTTTTTCGAACATCAAATCATTTATGAAGGAATATAAACTATATTTCAGCGTATAAATACCTTGATATCATTTATGGTATACCACAATAGAGAAAAGCTGATTTAAATGTTAAAAATTTTATAAGTAATAAATTAATTTTTTTTTTAACCAAAACTATCAGAATAAGTGTTAAAAAATAAAAATTTGGTATAATTTTTTAGCAAAAATTAGTTGATACACGTGAAATAAGTAAATATGTGTTATTTTAAATAAATAATAAACACGTTTTATGTAACACAAATTTGAAAGTATTAACTTCAATTTAGTCTGATCAATCTTACATGGATTTAAAATAAATGTTGTAAGGTTTAAATTAAAAGAAAAGTTAAATTTTAACATTTTATAATGAGCATTCATAAATTTTTACGATTTAGTCTTTTTACCCATGAAAACAAATTGTTCAAAGACAAGTAGACTTTTAAATATTCTGTAGAATATTACAGAGATTCATAATAAAGGACTTAAACCTATATATAGTTAAATAGTTATAGACCAGAGTGCTAATCATTCAATCGGTATATTCATCAGATTTAACAAATTTTCGTAAAGTATTGTAAATGAAAACACATCTATATAAATAAAATATGTGTCTTGTTCTTTCTCTTAGTTATTATTTTACTTTAAATTACAAGTTTTCATTCTTCATTCCTAATGATGGCATATAACTCATATCAGAATGTATGGCTTTTGTTCACTTCAATAACAATTAACTTTCTTTTAAAGTTTAAAAAACATTTTGATTTAATTTCAAATCTAACTAAGTTTAATTTAAATACACTTTAAAATTGCTTATCCCACAATACTGTTGCTTAAATGGTGTAACATTCCAATTTGGAACTACTTTCGCTTCAAGAAAGAGGCATGCAGTTGTTTTTCACTTTTAAAAAATTTCACCTATCATTTTTTTTAAATATATTTTTTTCAAATGGTCGGGGTGTATAGGGATGTATTGTTCCCTTATACCCAAGGAACCGGCCAGAAAAGCGGCCTCTTTGCCACCGAGTCGTTGCCCGAATGCACCGCAGGGGGTAGGCCACCACCGCACCCTCACATATGCCATAGAGACCCGTTTATAGGCTAGGCACAATTCATATCTCATTCACACACAAGGAAAGAACAAAGACAGGATAGAGAGAGAGAAAGTACATCTATGCCTGAAGCGGGATTCGAATCCAGGACCTCCCTATCCGTAGTCAAGCACACTGACACCACAATTTGCCGGCTTTTTTAAAAATATTACATTTATTATTTTCAAAAATGTCGTACCACAACTGGGAGTAGAGAAAAATTCTCACTGCCTAATATTGATAGCTTCTCATTTTTATATTCTTAAAGTATAATGATGCTTTAAAAATAAATAATAATAATAATCTGCTACGGAAATGTTTACTTCATTTGTCAATTATTTTTATTTCTATTTTGGAAAGGTAATTATGTTTGGAGTACGCATGAAAACGATCTCGATTTAAACATTTAATATTATCATAACTAATTGAAACAGATTTTCTACTTTAAAATTTAAGCTTTGGAATATTGATATATTTTTAAAAAGACAGAAGAATATTTAATATACAAATATAATGTATAGAACAATATATTGAACATTTTACTGTAGAAAAATATTATCAATTAAACTAGAATAAAATGTAGCTAAAGCTTATGTGCAATCGAAAAACAGTTCAATATTTTTAAAATATTATAAATTTTTAAAATATAATTTGAAGGACACTTTTTTTAAATATGTTTTAAATTTAAGTTTTTTGTATTGATAAATTCATCAACCAAAGTGATTTAAATCTCATTAAATTTTATTGACGTAAAAATAAGTAGAATATTGACAAAAGTAAACATCGTCTATCAAAAAATAAATAAAATAAGTTTACGCAGTTATAAGAGCATTTAATGTAAATATTTCGTTAAATATTTTTTTCTAATTAGAGTAATTTCATGAAAGATATATTTAAGTTTAAAAAATATTTAAAATCACAAAACTGTTTTAATAACTTTGATTACATGAAATAAACATACGTAATAATATGTTTTTAGGAGTATATCGCTTATATATCAAATAATAATTAAAAATACAGGAGACAGAATACATAATACAATGCATAACTTCAGAATATTTGCTACATCAAAATGAAAATGCTTACGAATTTTAATTAAAATCCAAAATAAGCATTCTGAACATTTAGCTTCTAATTGTTGAATATTAGTTTTGATATTTTGCAAACATTTTTATGTATTTTTCTTATTCTTTTAGAAAATCAGTATAGAAAAATAATAGCAGTTTAATTAATTTATTTTCAAAGTTAGAGTTTTCAAAGTGGAGTTTCAACATTTTGAAGAATGGAATTAACGTTTAGAAAATTATTTTTTAATGTAAAACTAAAATACTTCCTGTTTTAAATTAAAAATATGATGCAATGTAAGAAGCATAAAATATGTTGAAATTATTTCAATGACGTAAAACTAATTTGAAAACGTAATTTTTGAAAATAAAATTCCATTATTTGCAAAAAATTTTTTGTATATAAATTAAACCTATTAAATTTAATTATAATCATTTGTCATCCTACCGCTGTATTTTAAAAAAATCGAATTTAAAATTTCTAATAGTTTATATATCTTTATCAAAATTTACAGTTAATTGTCATATTTTCCATTGATATTCTAAGAAATTTCCGTATGCTATAATTTAAATAAGCAATTAAGTAAAATATAAAATTTAGGTTTTAAACACAATCAAAAAAGTAGTGCCAGTAATTAATATAGCATTTTTGCGGTAATTTATTTTAATCGCTTGAGCAATCAGAAACTCATTAATGTAAATGTTTTTATTAAGCTATAAAAAGTATTTTTAATAATGAGAAGGGACATTAATTTAAATATCTTGGCGTTTTTGGAGATCTGAAAGCATTTAAAATAGACCTTTCTGAATTTTATAAGCATTTGAATAACAGAAAATGTTTAAATATCTATCTCACTAATCTAAATTTTCTATATAAATACAAATATTTAAATGATAATTAGGAACTCTCGTCAATAAGCTCTGCTTGATTTGATTGAAAAATAAATTATGATGATCTTTACAAACGACTATTTTTTGAGATTTCATGATTTAAATCAATTTTTTGTCATTTTATTTTACTTACCTAGTATTAATCCTAAAATAATGTGATAAAATTTATATTTACATGTTTGCTTTAAATTTCAAGTATCTGATTTATTTCTAGTATAATACTATAAACGCAATTGTTGTAATATGAATTTAATATGCGGGTGTATATCTATTCATTTCTTTTACACGTCACTCATGTCTATTGAAAGAAAATATAACATATTATATAAAATGATTGCACATAATTATTTTTCCATATAATTAGATATCAACTGAGCAACAACATTCTAAAATAACTCTCTCATTAGAAGGCAATTTTTGTAGTTAAATTACACATATAAGATATTTAAATTTTAAATATATTTCAAATTTATTGAGTATAAAAATTAAATTTCATAATTTAAAATAAAAATGCACATGCTTGTTATGTATCCAATTACGAATAGATTACTCTAAAAGGTTTAATTAATTACTTTCATTATAAGTGTTCAAAACATGCAGAAATAATATGCTAATGAGAATTGGCAGTAAAAGCATTTCTGGATATTTTAATGAACAATATATGCATGTCAAATAATTATACAATTTTTCTCCGCCAAAAAGCGAAATGTTAACTTCATTCATACGTTTCACAATTTATTTGTAAATATTTTCTCCTTTAATAAAAGAAAATGTATAACTTTTAATCAGTTTTCTTATTTCTTTAGTTTCGTTGTAACAGCTTGCTAGTATTAAATTATTGTTAATTCGGATCGCTATAAATTGATCGTGATTAAATATGAAATCTAATACGTACTAATATTTTCCAATCGATCAATCACTGATTATTTTCTGACCAATAAAATTTGCTTAAAATGTTAGATTTTTTTAATCGACTTACAAATCCGAAGCTACTATTTGATTCTTTAATATATTTATGGAAATGTTACGTTAAAGTATCATCATACAATAATTATATTAATTTATCGCATAGAAAAAGGATAGTTTAGAATGAAAAAATAATTTTTTGTAAAAAAATGAACTTCTCTATTTGTTTTAGCAGCATGTTCGTGGCAACAAGTCTATTGTGAGACATTTTAATGTCTAATGATTATTTTATTTCAGTTATTTTTTTTTCAAAGATACCGGCCTTAGTTTTAAGTGGTAATCTTGGAAGTCCAGAAAACTATAAAGCACTCAAACCAACACACGTATTTAGAAATCAGTAACTCAATTCATCCTCCGTGGTTGGGATCCAACTCAGAAACTTTCTCTTTGAAGAGGAACTCTTCAAATCCCTTCAATATTTCTAAAATATTGATATTAAATACATGAATATATTCTTGCAATCAAAAGCATATTTCTATAGAAATTCGGAAAGGGACTCTAAGATATCTTGAGCAAATATATTTATCTTCAGTTAAGATAGAATAAATTAATATAGAAAATTAATTAATACGCAGCATTTTTTAAATAGTTTTTTTTTAGTTTTTATAATTTTTGCTTTGCACATTTAAAACTTTGTGAAACAAGCATAAAGTTGGCTGTATTAAAATATATTTTCAGATACAGATAAATTTACTGAATCATGAAATCAAATTGAATATAATACGTTTAATTAAAAAATATCCAAAAAACTTCATCAGAAAATATTTTGATAGTATGGTTCAAATGAAATAAAATCAATGGATTTTAAATATGCTAAATTATATAAAAAGATCAGATTACTCAAAAATTTTTATAACCATTTTTTAAAAGAAATGTTGAATGGTTATTTTAAAAGCATTTTCCAGTAAATAATTATGTATATAATTCAAATAAACTTCAATATGGTATGAAATTCTCTAAAGAAATTAATATATAAAAAATAAAGTGATATCCTTGTATATTTTTTGAATAATTTAGCAAATTATACATTTAAACCTGCAGCATTTTTTGACATTATTGCATATAATCATCTTACATTCGGTTGAAAAGTTAGCCAATAAACCATAAGAATTTAGGAGATAAATTAGACAAAAACGTTGAAAAAATCCGTTTAAAATGGTGATGAAAATCATTTCAAAATTTTCAGAAAAATCTAAGATAAAAACAAAAAGCATATTCACTTTAATCGAAAATATGCAGAAATCTATTCCGCACGTGAAAGAAGTACACATGGTAAAATTCCCAACGCTGCTGACAAACTAGTTTAATCAATAAGACTGACTTTAATAAAATCGCGTGAGTCACTTTCAATAATGTCGATAAAATTGGTGAAGAAGATTAATCGAAATTTGCAATCATCTTTCCCTCTCAGTGTTTCAGCATCCTTCCATTTTAATCAGCTACAAGTTCCGCACCGAGTATTAATATCAATAATCGAGATCATTTGACGAGAAATATACACTCTCCGTAAGTTCAGATCCCGTTTCGAAAACTTACCACGGCAGAAGATTATGTGGAACTTTTCTATTAAAGTTTGAAGAACTTAAATCAAGACAGTTTGATTTTATTTCTGATGCTTATTGATCTTTTGTAAATTGAGATTTCTCTTTCAAACTGATAAGCAAGTAAAATTTTTGAAGTATATAACTATAGTAAAAAGTTGAACTCTTTCTAAAATTTTTACAAAAGATATTAGTACTTATGGAAAGCTATATTTTTATCATAAAACATGATTTGTTTTCTATAAAAATGACCAAATATATAATTTTAACTCGGTTTTTTTCGCTTTTATCATCTTTACATTATCGTATATCATTTTATATTCATAGTATATACACTTTTAAATATACGTGCATTCATATGTATCTTCAAACCCTTTTTTTATTCTGGTTGAAATTATAAATGATGCATCATATTATTTAATTTTTGTATCTATTTTCATTTAAATGCTTAAATTTTTAAAATTAATAACACGTCTCTAACGTTTAAAATAAAAAATATTTATACCCTGGGTATTTGTAATATATATTCTAATTGATTTTTTATTGTTTTTAAGAATTTAAATGTAAAATTAGCTTTATTAATCTAAATAAGCATTTGGGAGTAAGTAAAATTAAACTCTTTTGTAAGTGTTTGGTTACAGAAGAGGAATGATTTTAGACTTAATACAAAATATTCATTTTATTTCTAAATATGCTTATTATAAAAAAAAATCAGATGAAAACGATTTTTAAAATATTAAGTTTGATTAATAGAAAACAACTTATAACCCTAATATATATATATATATATATATATATATATATATATATATATATATATATATATATATATATATATATATATATATATATATATATATATATATATATATATATATATATATATATATATATATATATATATATATATATATATATATATATATATATATATATATATATATATATATATATATATATATATATATATATATATATATATATATATATATATATATATATATATATATATATATATATATATATATATATATATATATATATATATATATATATATATATATATATATATATATATATATATATATATATAACGACTGAAAAATATTTTATAAAGAAAAATTAGCCTTTATTTAATTCCATCTCTTACAAAATGTATAATGTAATAAAATATAATAAAGAATAAATTACAAAACACATTTAAATTTAGCGAAAGGAAAGCACAGGCAAGATTGTCTTACGATTTAAGAGATTGCTTATAAATATTGACAGTTAATAATTTAATATTTTATAAAAAATTTTAAAAACTAAAATCGACCATGTTGATATAAGCTAACCATAAAGTGGACGTTTTGTTTTTTTTCATTTTTTTTTCTTCTGTTCTATTGTCAAGGTATCAATAGATTGAATCAATGGAAACTAGCTTCTGAAGGTCATGCCTTGGGTTTCAATGAAAAAACGTCTTATTAATAAAATGATCTTCCCCGAAATTATTAGATTTTCAATGGTAAACATTTCCTTGATAACTACCACTCGAAGAATACGAGTTGAATTCAGACACCATATTCGTCAAAAAGTCGGATTTACGACGCCGTTCAGTACGATTTCGTAAGTAAGTATGAATGACGTAGATGAAAATTTATCTGACGACATAGATATTTTAAACCAATGAGAATTGTAATAAAGTGATGTAGTAATGATCTTAACTGGAACGAAAGAAACAACCACTTTATGGTTAATAAAGTAATTAATTTATTAATTATGGTCAAAACGTGTTATCTTTAATACTTCTTATATATATTCACAGCTTTTCATTAAAAATTTTGAACGAAACATATCATAATGGAAATTTTTTTTTATTAAATGAATCTGAGTAACGCATTAGACAAATTGTATATTTCACTGAGAAATTGAAAAATTATCAAACTATTTATCTATAAATGAAGTTAAAATTAATTGAAAATGCCTTTAAAAGGGAACAATTATTTCAATATAGTTTTTGTAGAGAGAAATATTTATTTCATGTTGAAATTCTTAATTCAAATTCAGTTATTCAAATTCAAAACTAAATTCAGTTATTGTTTCCAATTATATTAATTTCCAACTATTTAATTGCATTAAATTTCGAATAATACTCTTAAAATACTCTGTACTAGGTACAGTAGAATGAAATTTATAACTCTTTAGGCTTGGAAATGTATGCATTTTCATTTGAGCTGTGTGTTTGTGTGTTTGTGTGTGAGTGTGTGTGTGTGTGTGTGTGTAGATCATTCAAATCACATACATAAAATTCCATTCCATTCGTGATTAAAAGTGTAGCTACTTATCACAAAGAATGCATATTTCAAAAATAAGTCAGATTAATTTAGTTATAGAATAAGGTTCTCAGAATAAATGATCTCATTTATTAATGAATGTGCTTAAAATTTCATTAATTGATACTAATAAAGCTATTTGAAGGTAATTTAACAAAGATGTCCTTACTACTTGCACAGAAATGCACAATACAAAACATTTTTTAGTAATTATTTTTTAATATTGTTTTAGGCTGATATGGTTTCTTGTTTCTTATTTTACTTTTCAAGAATCCCTAAATACATAGATAATTAACTACTTGTAAAAACAAGGAAGAATACCAAAATGGTTTGTCTCCTCATCATTAATACCTTAACAAATTTTTATTCATCAGCAAATGACATAAGTTGAAACGAGAAATGGGCAGGAGAGTTTCACTTTTAACATTCTCTTTCATCCCAATTAAGGAAGATCAGATTTTAGGAATAATAAAGTTTCAACTGTTCAAAGTGTAACTGAATAAATTAGGAAACTTAAATGTTTATAAATCTGTATCAATAAAAGCTTTATTATGTTTATCCAGTTAATTTTCGTTCTAAATTAAATTGGTAATGTCTGCATGAATGTGGTTAACCAAGTCATAGGCATTTTTCCATCTCGAAATTTTGAATCCAGCACATGCTACAATTTAAAGCGTAATGTAAATTGATTTTTAATGATGATAAAGTTGAGTAATTTGTTGTACAGTACTACAGAACTGTATACGCTACAAAAAGGCAGGCATATAACCCTTTTCTCCCTCTTAAATTGGTATATATATGTTATTCTAAGGATAAAGAAAAAATAAATAAGGCATTGGATTGTCTGTCTTTTGAAATTCCTACTAAATATTTTTAAATAGCGATGTTTACTAACTTCTTGCACTATGGAAAAATAATTTTTCACACAGAGATGAGCAAGTTTTTGGTTTTTCCGCTATATCACTGATTGAAAATTGGGTAAAAGTTTATAATCCGGTAAGACTTGAATTTTTAGCGATTTTTTGAAGTCAAGGTGTGACTAGCAAGATGAACGCTGCCGCTACACAAAACTAAATTAAGATATGGTTACCATAAATTTAACTTTATCTCTAAAATTTATCACCAATTACTTCGCCAAAACAAGGTGTATCCGATTCTACAACGAACCAGAAAATTCACACTGAATCTTATAGCCTCTAATTTTAAGAACATATGAATTGAAAAATATATTATTAAATATTTTTATAATACATATATTTTTATTTTAAAGAGTCTTTGAGTAAAAATGCAAATGGATTTTCCCATTATGTTATTATTTTTATCATTCAAAATAAAGAAATATTTATTTTAAGAAAGAAATTAGTTTTATCATAAGATTCTCTAATTTAGAAATCATCCCAAAAGGGACTATCTCATAAATAATTCTCTTCAAACTCTGTTAATATAAATTTTAAAAAATATGACATATTAGCGAAATGCAATGCAACATTCACAAGAAACATTTTTTTCAAGAAGCGTTATTATGTCAGCAATAAATTACATTTGTGATTGAATAAAAATTTAAAATATAGTGTGGATTACACATTTCAAAAACGAATTTAAATAGTGGACTTGTCTCCCAAAAAAGCTAAAAATCAAGTTTACATAAGATTATTTTAACAAATATTAACATTCTCTGTATGCCTGAGGACATTTTTCAGACAAGTAAATTTTTTTGTTTGACTTAGTTTGATAAAAACAATCAAAATGCATTAAAAAACAGTTTAATATAAACTACAACATTTTCTTTATTATAAAATGGTTGTGGCAGTTATAACAACAGCAATAAAAATTGCAATAATATTATTTACATTTATTTAAATTTAATGAAACTTATCCGACAAAAAATAACCTAAAGTTTATGAATATTTCATGACATGCAAAGCATTTTTAGATAAATATTTCAGAAAAATTAACAAATTTAGCACCAAATGATATATTACAAGTCGGGACGATAAAACTTCAAAGAATAGTTAGAATATCTATTGAACACTGTACTGTACACCCTACAGCATCTGAAATAGAAATAAAACTGCTTGCGTGCCCATAATTATAATATTTAGTCAAATCAACATATAACTAAGTTGAATATGGCCTTGTTGGGAAGTTTAAAGTTCACTTATAATTTCATTGTTTTAATATCCTTTCTTTAATGATGGGTGTTTGAAAAGTAAGTCAAACCTTAGGAGTCAATTTTATTACTTCTACATGGTTCAAATTTATGGAAAGCTAGCCTAAATTTAGTTCTTTTTGTTAGCTGAACTGTGCAAAAAGTGTCGTTTTTGTCGTGAGATTCTGCAATTTACAATTTATGCCCAAAACTACAGCACCTTATTAAAAATAGCGATTTTTTTAAATAAAATTATTACAGTTGTATAAAAAAATTTCATATTGATGAAAGAAAATTGTTATATTTTCTTTCAAAAATATTTTAAATATTGCTCAAACATCCAATCATAAATTTGTTTTATTTATAGTATACATTGAAAACCATAACTTAACAAGGATTATTGAAAATTGTCCAGGTAGAACTCATTTAATGTATTGATCAAAATCTTTCTGAAACTGTTAACAGCTGATGTAATGTCTCAAAGTATTTCATCAATTAAAAGAATCTTCGTAGAGACACAGAGATTAAAACTTGAGCTCAAAGGATATATGCAAAACTAAATTCAAAAGCTTTTTAATGGTTGTCAAATTTATATAGTAGTTGAAAATAGTGCTATGTGCTATTAGCTCTCAATAACCTCTCAATGAGAGCTTCAAAACGCAACTGATTTTAGATCAGTTAGAAAAAAAACAACAAATTTTTATTTCTTGTATGTTGAACAGCTCAGGAAAGGTCAGATGTCGGAACAAAAAGATTGAATAAGTAGTTCTTGTGTGAAACAAAATATTTACAATCTTGATTTTGACATGTATGGATGCAGATTTTTCACAAACATACTTTTAAGAATTTCTAATTAAAAATGTATAAAAATTACTGTCAAAAAAGCAACAACTTATCTTTTATTAGCTAGTGCAAATACAGGAATTGACCTAGGCATGAATAAAAAAAGAGAGTTTATTATTTTTAACATATTATTGTAAATATAAATAAGTATTTTTTATGTTTTATGTTTTTCCTTGTTTATTTTGCATATCGATTTATAAAAAAAAATCTTCTACTAATTATAAATATTTAAATTCACTGAAAGGTTCTTTCAAATACTGTTCTGTAACTTGCCTTATATACTTGTCTAAAATCACTTGAGGATATTATCAAAACAAAAATATCAAATTCTGTATAATAAAACAGTTACTAATCATTCTGTGAAATAAATTTGAAATACTTAAGGAAAAAAATAGTCTGTTTGATGGGTGATCTTATCATGAACTTGAAATATTTAAAGCAAGTTTTTGTGAGAAAAACATAAGATTTACAAATTTTTCTTCTTTGAATTATATTCTAAATATAAATGGGAAAATGATTAGCTGAGATATGTGGATTACGTCTCTTTTATTGAAATTAAACTTTCGTTTTGGGAATATTGCATGAGAAAAAATCTCTCTATATATATGTGAGTGAATATATATATATTATATATATATATATATGTGTGTGTGTGTGTGTGTGTGTGTGTGTGTGTGTGTGTGTGTGTGTGTGTGTGTGTGTGTGTGTGTGTGTGTGTGTGTGTGTGTGTGTGTGTGTGTGGTTACTCATAATGTAAAAAGTGTGTTTGTGTGTTTTTAATATGAAAATATATAAAAGATAAACATATTTGAGTTAAATGTTAAACTGTGGGTGGTTACAAATAACTGTTGCCAATGTTATTAAAATGATTTTATGTTATTAAAATTAGTTTAATGACAAACATGAATGATATAATTGCCGAAATTGAGGAAGCTGTTTTTCACATGCATTATAACTTCGTAAAGTAATATTGGTAAATAATTAGCCCTTTTTATTTTCCATTGTACAAAAAATAATGAAATCATGTTAGCTGTAAAAGCATGTGCTTAGGTACGTTGAATAAAAACTTATGTTTGATCTTCTCTTGATCAATTTCCTTTTCACTTAACTGTCATTAATTGTACAAATGTGTATTATTGATGTGTATTTCGAGCCCACAACAGTAGATTCAAAAACCAGAGAGCCAAATATTTGAAAGTCAGATCAAACTCATTCCTTGTATAATATTTAATTAATTTCTGATTTAATTAATAGCTAATTTTTAATCCTGCATCTATTGTAATGTATTGTAATTTTATGTTAGAAGCAGATATTTTCGTAAACTATATCAACCGTTTGTCAAAACTATTTTCTCTTAAGCTATCCCTCGAATATATTTCTGTTTTCTCACAAACTATGACTCAAGAAGAATATTCTTTAGTTAATTCTACTTCGTTCCTTTATTGTTCTTAATTTCAGTTTTTCTAAATCTAAAACTAGAATAAATTCTGAATTTGATATTCCTATGTAAATTTGTATCTCTATTAATTTGCAATTGTCTTGATCTTTACATGAAGCAGTTTGATGCTTTTTGAGCTTTCTCCGATCTTAGGAAATTTAAATTTTCTTTTTTCTTACTGATGGATTCTATGTTTCAATTCTACAGATATTAGGAAATATCTTTTTTTTCTTTTAAATGCTGAACACGTTCTTAGAAAAATTATCTATAATAGTTAAAATTACAGAACAACATGAATTTCAACATTAACATTTCATATAAGTGAGTAAAATTAAGTTCTTTTAATGAAGTGTATATTAGTTACCCGACTGTCTATTGCATATTTAATATCACATCCTTGCATAAAGTTAATATTGTTCTGTAGGATATGATAATTTAAAACTAAGAAAACGAAATTCCTATAGAACTTAAATTTCCCAGACAAGAAATATGTTCCTACAATTTACTAAAGTCATTTAAAATGCACAAAGCATTTCTATGATGATATTTTTTTAATTATTTTTTTTATTTTATTGACGAACAATAAGCACTGAATCTAAGAAGTGTGAATGTATAATTTCTTTTTTTATACGTTAAGAGTATGTATTGCACAATTTGCAAATAAATCAAATATTTGATATCCTGGTATATACAGGTGTGTTAATGCTACTTTTATATTCTAGCCTTTATTGATATTATTATTTAATACATAATTTATTAAACCAAATGATATAAATACCAGATATAAACACACTGATAGGCAATATATATTTCAGTATTTAAGTGGAAATCTTTCTTTCTTACATGCAACACATTTATTATCATCTTTCCAATGTGTGATAAATGAAGTAATTTCAAAAGAAGCACATATTAAATATATTTTACAACAAATATGTGATAATTTGGTAACATAAATTATTATCATACCCTTTAATATTTACTAACTTTCAAAAATTATTGTTTAGTAGCTAAAGTATTATGAATAAAATTTAAGTAACTAGTCAAACATATTTAAACAGTGAAATGTTTCATTCCGTTATTTTTTAATGTTTTAAAGGCATCTAATTATATATAGGTCTGAAGATTCAGGTGATCTTCAACTCTTTCAAGGTATTTACCACTGCTGAATGCAGACAAGAAGGTTAACTCTCTAGTCCTTAGCATTATTCTTCCCGCTTCATTAATGAATAAAAATGAAACATTGAACTCCAGAATACAGTGTAATTTATTGATCAAGAATTAAATCTTGATCAATAAATTATATGGAATGTAGAATGTATAGGACATAGAATACATAGAATGTCATGTTCTTCTATAGGTAAATGAATAATTAGTTTGGCCATCCTGTACAAGATATTAAACCATCAAAAAACCAAACCTTTCTGTTTCCTTTTGATTTTTCACTGTACAAAAAATAATGAAATCATGTTAGCTGTAAAAGCATGTGCTTAGGTACGTTGAATAAAAACTTATGTTTTATCTTCTCTTGATCAATTTCCTTTTCACTTAACTGTCATTAATTGTACAAATGTGTATTAAATAATATTATATTAGCAAGTGTACTATCCAAATAAATGTTTCAATATGTTCTGGGTAACAGTTTTTAACTCAATTTCACGCAAAAATAATATAATATAAATAATATTTTTTTATATTTTTATTCAAATGTAAATTATATCTACAATCTTGAAAAATTATTACATTACGAAAAGAGATGTATCGAAATTTTCAAGCGCTTTCCTTCCCGGAAGAATTGGCAACTTGATACACTCCTGCGCTGGCCCAAGAGCCAAGTAAATCGATACATACCAGGTTCACTTCTTTCTCCAAACGATTACAGATGTGTTTCCAAACAGTAACAAAAAAGAACAATTTCCGGAATCGAAGGATATAAAGACAACGTAGAAGGGGGAAAAGTAACTGTCGCAGAGAATTTCGTTTCGGGATCAGAAACAGTGAGTAAAAATGCATGGTTGAAATGCTCTTCTATCCTCAGTATATCAAGCTGCTGTCACGTAGGAAAAGTATTTTTTCCCTTACTTTAGCATGCAACAAACTTTACCTTTCTTTGAAGAAATACAAACTTTTCCCTTTTTGTGAGCAATAGCATTTCCCTCTCTTGTTCCTTGAAAAGCATAGTCTTGTAGTGGAGAGCTGTCAAAGTCCGATTTACGTAACCTTTTCAAAAACTAATTCAAATATATATATATATATATATATATATATATATATATATATATATATATATATATATATATATATATATATATATATATATATATATATACATATATATATATATATATATACATATATATATATATATACATATATATATATATACATATATATATATATACATATACATATATTATATATATATATATATATATATATATATATATAGATAGATAGAGAGATAGATATAATTATGAAAATAAACATTATATTAATGAAAATATGAAAATATAACTGCATCACTTATTCCGTCAAAATTTTTCATTTAATAGGATAAAATTTGCTGAATTTCTTGAATCAATCGTGCCTTGCTTTAAAAGATGAAGATTATAAGTCATTATGCAGTTATAATAACTATTTTTCTTGTTAGTTTCTTAATTCTATAAGCCAGACTTTAGGAATAGGAGATCAAAATTTGTAGCTTTGTAGTTATATGTAATATCCCTTTTTCTAGACTTATTTCTTATTGCTTACTTTGCAAATCATAAGAGTTATGATATTTACTGATAGAAAAATGTATTAATGAAGAATAAGGACCAATAATTTATTATATTTTTGGAAATATTAGATTCATTTATTTGCATCTACAATATTCTTGAATAATTTAACAAACATTAGTTTGATTCTCTTTGTGATGCCACCTAGGCACAGTCAACCTTTTTTTTTAAATAAAATTGATTTTGTTTTAGCCTAGATCATGATTACTTCGATAATACTCTACTACATTATATTCATGGTATAACTAATACTATATTAATAGTACTTTATTTATACAACTCTAAACGTATTAATTTTCCAAACGCTTAGTTAAATATTTTTTAAAAGTTCTTCGAATGAAAATAACACCAGATTGTTTTGAAAATTATTTATTTCTGTGTCCTCAATAACAAATCACAGCATACAAAGAATCTAAAAATTACATATGAAAACAAAATACAATAACTTATATTAAAATTGAGACATCGCTCTTCAACTCTCACTTACGCTACTGTTTCTTCTTCTTCTTGTCACTCAATAGTAAAAAAAAATCCTGTTGAGATACAGAAACATCTTTGACAATTTGTGTCTTAAAATGATTTCAGCAAACATCAATGAAATTTGTCCTGCAATTTAGAATTATTATTAAAATCTAACTTCTAAATATAAGACATTTAGCTCAAACTTCTTTAGGAATGTTTACATGCATGGCATAACTAATGTAAAGATATCTAATTTGATATCCTATAAATTCTTAAGCTTCTAAAACTTTTAATTAAAATATTATCAAAAGCATTTTATGTTATTGTATAATTAATGATGTTTGTATTAACATTTCAGTGGTAAAATATGATTTATTTTTAATACATTTGATACATGCATATGCAACGTCTTACTTTATTGATGACTTTTTCATACTACAGTATAATAACTTAATATTGACTCCTAAAAATAAATATGCACATTTTCATCGATAAATATATCAAGATTTCTAGAAAAAAATAAAGAAATCTGCTCATAAATCAAATGGAGCGTAGCTGTTGAAGCAGGGGCTCCATTAAACAAGTCCCAATCTCATATCTTAGCAATAAGCCGGGTCATATATTTTCCCTGAAGTCGTAATGGAGGATACGTGAGAGTTTAAGCGTTCTTTTATAAGACACGATAACCGAGTAAAAGTAATGTTTTCCTTTGCTTAAGGCTAACGATGGTCAGCTGCGAGAGACAGAGAGGAAAAACAACTGAAGGTCTTAGAAATATGGCGCCCGCAGAATACGGAATTACCCTACGCCAACTAAGCCTACTTCTTCAGTTTACCGGTGTCCAGTCCAGGAGTTAAATGTTACCGGAGCTGTCTCCTGAATCCAAAACGAGTTGTGGAGGAAGATAATGATTAATATTGACCACGTCGTGTTCTGAATTTCCAAGGGTAGATCGCGTGTCAATGGATTGGGAATGCTTCGAAAACCACACATTTCCTTGTGTCGAAAGAACGAAATGCGTCTGTGTATTTTTTTTTTCCTTCGCATTTTATTCCGTTTTTTTTAAAGTGTAAAATTTGTATTTTTATTTCTTCAGCCATACGCTTTTGATTGATGACGGCGTTTATACAGATCCACAAGCCGAGAAAACTTGTAGAAACTCGATCTGTAAATGTGACATTAGCGTAAAAATGGAAATACATTTTTGCCATTCATTTACTTAAAATTGCTTTGAACTTTTATTTTTATTAAAAACGAATTTCGAGATACTAAACATATTTTTCATTAATAAACACATAATATGGGGTGGATTTCTTCAGATTAAATCTTTTTTTTTAACGATGGAGTTTCATAAAAGTAAACTTGGATTGTTTATTCAAATTTTTATAATCATGACACATTGTATTTATATATTTAATGTTACAATAAGAAAGCTGGCTACCACGGTGAAATTTTCATATTAAGAAACTTCAAGGGAAATAGCTGGTACAACATTTACTCACTCTAACAGACAAATAAGTAGTGAAATTAGAAACCCCACATTCATTTCAGTTCTTCTAAGATTGAACGTATTCTGAAAGATGCACGAATTAAATAAAAAACAAAGTTTAGCAATTAGACTATGGATATATTTATAATATAGAATTGGAGTTACTTACACACATTCAATAACCATGAATAAATATAAATAGTAAATTATATTAATACTAATGTTTCCAAAATGTTATCTCTTACTTGTATCAATGTGCCATCCTTTAGCCACTTATAAAATAAAAACAATTCATTCAAATTAAAATGACTTTAGTTTCATTTATAATCAATATTTCAGCAGCATTTAATCACTTTTATTGAGTTGAAATAATATCAGGAGTATATTGAATATTACTGAAAACTATAAAAGAGAAAAAAGACTATCGTAATTGGATGTTCAGAGAGATATCATAAATAAACCATTTTCATTCTGAAAGTATTCCGAAAAATGTACACACGTTAAAATATTTTCTGTAATATAATCATTAAATATTTAATAATTTCAAATGCCCAGACTATGGCGCCACTTGGTTCCAGTTTGTGGCACAAGAGGTGATAATTATGGAATCTGTATAGTGAGGCTTGTGTGAAACCATAACACCAAAATTAAATCATTTCTAGTTATTTAGGAGTAGGATGAAGAAGATTTTCAAACATGTCTTCCTATCACCACAGATATGCCACTTGAAAGACACTAGTTCACAACCTAGTTAAAATGACATAGGCAAAATTAGCGGAAATGATGGATATTCTGCTAAGCTGGATTTGATATTCTTTAATTTTACTTGTGATAATGATGCTTTTCCAAAGATAACCTAAAGGTCACACTTGAAATAACAAATATCGTCTTTTCTTAAAGTATATGAATGAGTTCCACAGATGCATGTATGGTAGTTTAAAATATCCATGAGAGCTGATTAAGTATTTATTAGTTATATAATCCTCCTCCATTTCCTAGAATTATCCCTAATCGAATATCAACCGGATTAATTCCAAATATTATGTTTTCATGATCGATACTTTACTTTATTGGTTCTCATCAACAGGTAGGTTTAGCAATCATAACCAGAGTAATTCTCTTGGGGACGGAAACTGTTTTTTTTATTTTATGTATAGCTGAGTAAGACCAACATGCTTATAAGCCCAAACATATTGAATTGCTCTTTGAAATACCTTCAGAATTTGCTGATTATAATAACCTAATAACTAAACCCATATATAGCAGTCACTACAACTACTGCTGTTTTTTAGTGTTAGTTTGTTGCACTTGTTGCTGAATAATTATTACTTCTGTAATGACAGTTTTATTTACTGTTTCTTGATCTTAAAATGCATTCCAAAATATCTAAATTATCTCTTGGCGTATATCTAAAACTTCTACAGCAGTAAAATAGGCTTTTTGATGGTTGTTGTAAAATATATATTAATTATTTATAAAAAAAGCAAATATAATATTGCATACCATCAATGGTATGTGACCACTAATTAATGTCGTTTTTAAATTAATAGAACATTGTAAACCTTCAAAAATGAATGAATATTCAGACCAACTTGATAAGAATCAGATAATAGAAAATGTGTATATGATTGAAACGCTTCAATTAACGTCACACAAGAACCTGAAAAATGGGTTGTCATCAAATTTCTGGGGTGGAAAAATGATAAAATAATTGGAAACAATTTTGAGGAAACTCATCTGTCGCATGATATTTAATCTTAGATCCTGTATTTCGGAAAATCGAAAGATAGCCTATATATCGGAGCGTAAATGGATACTACTTCTCATGTAACATAAGCCTGTTTAAGATAGAGCTCTTTCTAATTCTGTAATTGAAATAACGAATCCTTGACTTTTCCACTACCATAGGAAATAAATTGAATTCAAGCAAAGAGCTTCTTCTGCCCACATGGCATGACTAATTTGACAATAGAATATTATTTTGTCTAAATTTGAAGTAGGCTTTTCATCAACTAAACAAACAAAATTAATTTAATTCGGTGAAGTAAATGATGATATGTATTCGGAAGTAAATCAATATAATGATGAATCATTATTATAAAAGATACTTGAGGAAATTAGATATTTATCGTATATATTAAATAATGTATCCATAAAAGACATACCTATAATACTTTGATTAAAATGTATTTTAACTTATTTAAAATATCTCTAGGACAAATATCGATCTTCCTATGAAGAATTTTCATTTATTGGTACGAAGTTCTTCGGATTGATTGGCATCAAATGAGATTTGTTGTTGAAAATTAGACTAGTTATATAGAAAGCTTATACCTTGTGTGCTAATTCAAAAATTTATATTTAATTTTTTCATAAGAAATATTAAATGCGAAGACACACTATTTTCACAAAAGAACACATGACTGCTTTCAAACGAATGAATTATACGTCTTTATTATGAAAAAAAATCATGCATTATTAATATATAAACACTGTATTACTTAACTTAAGCTCATATTAATATATTTTTCTCATATCGTCAATTTATATATTATTTCAAACATTTGCATTTCTAAGCATATTAAAAATATTAATCGTATCTAAATTATATAATTAAAGTGTTATGTGATACTCAGTTGATTACCGATATATATGTATCTTCTCTCTTTATCTCTCTCTCTCTCTCTCTCTATATATATATATATATATATATATATATATATATATATATATATGTATATATGTGTGTGTGTGTGTGTACACATATATTTGTTTTTTAAAATAATTTAAGATATTTATGAATATATTAAAGTTTAAAAAGGGATATTTGACTTCTGTGATAAAAAGTTTACAATTTAATGGATAAAGCTCTATAATAGTTATCCAACCACATGCGACCACATTTGCCTCTGAATACTAACACTGTTTGAAACTTAATGAAGTTGTTTTATTTTCTTTTATCGTTTGTTTTATAGTATTTTAAATTTTTAATAAAAAGTAAGTTCTATAATTTTTTAAAGGAATATTTCATTTAACTTACATATTCTGAATTTTACAAAGCGAAGTTTTCTAACCTAATTTTATTTGAATTCAACATGTCAATGTAATGGCGTAAATCACGTATTATGGAAATAAAATTAGAGAAAAAAAAAGTAATATTTCCGCAACATTTACTTGAGTTCAAGAAAGAGTATAAATCATACTTGAATATGCTTAAAACGACTGAAAGAAAAATTTAATCTCACTGTGCTTTCAACTCTAATCCTATTCTTACACAAGGAAAGCTCGACTCTAATCACATTAACAGGTGTCACCGCGAAAGGCAGAAGCGATCCTTCATCCTCTTATCAAGTTCACTTTTAATCTAAGGGTGCTCGTCCTCAGATTAAAAGAATCACCTCATCCATCAGCCCCAGAGAAAGGTAAACGAGTCTTAGTGGTGAGGTTATGAATAGAGATCGTACTGATTGACGCTCCAACATGGCTAATTCCTCCCCTTTTTGCACCCACCCACCTCAGTCTTTCCTACTTGATTCAGATTAGAAAAAAAGCACATAGAACTACTTAAATAAATATGATATTCACGTTTATTTTACTTTTTAAAACTTTAACTATGTATAACTTTTTTACTGTATTTAATTTTAGTAATTCTGAGTTTGGTTTAAATAATATCAATTGTATTCGGTTCTTAGTGTTATGAAAGAAAGGTACACAATTGTTTTATTATTAACAGCCAAATAGTTTTATTTAGCAATGAACTTGCAGTCAATGAATATATACAAGCATCTCTTTAGACGTGAAAACGGATGATATAAATTATTTTGTATTAAAGTATTTAGAGGTACGTCATTCTTAAATATATTTCTCAATTTATCTAGAAGAATCATTAAGTAAATATTTAGTTGTCAGGAAGTTACTTTAGCATGGATAGGAATCGCATGTGATTTTGGTTGCATAGGAATAATATGTAATTTATGTTAGATATGAATGAGATATGTGATTTAGGTTGAATAGGAATAATATCTGATTTAGGTTGAATAGGAATAATATCTGATTTAGGTCGGATAGGAATAATATGTGATTTAGGTTGGATAGGAATAATATGCGATTTAGGTTGGATAGGAATAATATGTGATTTAGGTTGGATAGGAATAATATGTGATTTAGGTTGGATAGGAGTAATATGTGATTTAGGTTGGATAGGAATAATATGTGATTTAGGTTGGATAGGAATAATATGTGATTTAGGTTGGATAGGAATAATATGTGATTTAGGTTGGATAGGAATAATATGTGATTTAGGTTGGATAGGAATAATATGTGATTTAGGTTGGATAGGAATAATATGTGATTTAGGTTGGAGAGGAATAATATGTGATTTAGGTTGGATAGGAATAATATGTGATTTAGGTTGGATAGGAATAATATGTGATTTAGGTTGGATAGGAATAATATGTGATTTAGGTTGAATAGGAATAATATGTGATTTAGGTTGGATAGGAATAATATGTGATTTAGGTTGGATAGGAACAATATGTGATTTAGGTTGGATAGGAATAATATGTGATTTAGGTTGGATAGGAATAATATGTGATTTAGGTTGGATAGGAATAATATGTGATTTAGGTTGGATAGGAATAATATGTGATTTAGGTTGGATAGGAATAATATGTGTCATTAGATTGGAATAATATGTGAGTGCAAATAGAAATTTCTCTTTACCTAGGCTTGGGAGTTCTATTTTACTAGTTAAGTGGAATGTACAAGTAAAATTTTGTGTCGGACAGCCCTGGACTGCATCTTTGATAAACAGGTTTCACTCCCCCATCACAGTACCAATTTATAAATTGCAATGAGTATAAGCTGCTGGATTGGAGTGTTTGTAATTTAGGAGCAGAAGATCCTTCATACTTGACTTCTTACCCTAGAGAGATCCTTTTACTTGGAGTAAATTATGGCCATGACTTAATTAAAGTGTCCCAGCCAGCTTTAATAAACAAAATGTTTATCTTTGCTTAAGACATTATTCCAACTCCTTAACTTCCGATATAAATGATCAATGTTTAAGCAAGAAAGTCGCAATGGCCTAAGCTATTATTAATTAATTATTATAAATTTGAGAGGCTGTCTATTTCTGTCAAATGACAATTTATTTATCGATTTCAGTATAATTACACGTAACTGAATCATGTGCGTAAAGTATTCTACTTTGCTGAAATCATTCCCAACAAATCTAACCATCACATTTTCATAGTGATGGTTAGATTTGTTGGGAATGATTTCTCAACAAGTCTAACCATCACTATGAAAATGATTTTGTTGGAAATGATTCTTTGTGCCGATTTTTAACTAGGTAGGTTAATAAAATTTAAATGGTCACATATCTGATTAATTTGCCTTTCATGTGTAAAATTGTAATCAATCAATGATCCCGATTTAATTCAGCATCTCTAACAATTCATTATCATATGTATGAATTTTAAGTGAATAGGATTCCCTTTTATTATAAAAACAGTAATTTGCAATTATATTAATTGCAAATAGAGCTTTAATCCTGAAATTGATAAATATATGACAAATACTTAAACTACAGCAATAAATGCTTAAATTATATCAACTTATCAAGCCTAGATTCCTCTGATAGGGTTCAAAAGGTCACATTTGGTTGAGTTTTTAATCAATTGACTTTTTTTTACTCAATCAAAGATAAAGTATGGAGTTAATTAAAAAGTTTTCTTTAATACTGATCACAGGTAGATTTACTTGGCTTATGAATTCTTAATAAAATACTATAGGATTTAGGCTTATAGGTTTGCTCTTTTAACACAAATAATAGTCAAACGAAACCTATATATTTAAAAAACCGTATATTGTCCAAGATTTAATTATTGCAGTGTAAAATTGTAACAAAGAATCTGGTTTTATACATGCTTGATACAATTGGTGAATAAATGCATTTCATCGGAAAATAGAAAATAAAAAATAAATAACCGAAATTACTAGAAAATCTGCATCAAATAATTTAAGAACGTTGAAAAGTTTTGTGCAAATAAGGAAGCACCAGCAATAATTTATTCAACGGAAATTCACAAAATTTCGATTATAATAGAATTTTATAAAAATGCGTAAAGATGTATGTAAAACTGCTTTTCTCCCAAATCAAGTAATAAAGTATCACAGTAATAAACCAAAGTATAAAAGCAACTATAAAATTTTTTCAGCCGTTTTTAAATAATAGTGTTTTAAATTTGCATTTGTTGCAATGTGTTCCACGAATTCATATGAACATAAAATGTACGCAATTGTTGAGAATCTCGCTATATCAAATGACGTCTATAACAATCCACTTCAGATAGTATATTTTGTTTCAAAAATATGTGCACAGCAGAAAATATTTCCTATTCTTGAAACTCAAGATAGAAATCTATATTTCTTTAAATTCATTCGACGTTGAAATGTCTATCCACTCGGATATCTCTATTTTCAGAAAACAACTAACAACTGCCAGGAAGAAAGTTCTTTAGAATGCAATTAATTTTGTGATTATGTTTTGGCCATTGCAAAGATCTTTAGTAAACGATTTTACACTAATAATCTCATATGTTTATAAAAGGATGCACAATTTTCTGAACACATTTTGATTAAGTTTTATTAATAATATTAGTTTTCTGCATATTTACATATCATTTGTCATTTGGTGAAAAGTGCATTATGTGTAGCGATACATTCTTCTTACAAACTTTGTACTATAATATATATATATATATGTGTGTGTGTGTATGTATATATATATATATATATATATATATATATACATATATATATGTGTATATATATATATATACATATGTGTGTGTATATATATATATATATATATATATATATATATATATATATATATATATATATATATATATATATATATATATATATATATATATATATATATATATATATATATATATATATATATATATATATATATATATATATATATATATATATATATATATATATATATATATATATATATAGATAGATAGATAGACAGATAACAGATTCTAAGAGCTCCATGAGGACCATCATGCAATTAAGATTAGTTTTAAAAACCAATGGGAATTTAACTAGCAAAATTTTGATTACATTTTAAAAATAACTTCGTTACCTATTAAATAATATGAGAAAGTAAAACCGCACACACACACAGTTAAATATCCCTATTTGATTTCATAACAGCTTAATTCTATGTATCTAATAATAATGATAACACAATACTGATAATTTTTATACAATTTATTGCAAAATTTATTACATAGTATTGATAAATTTTCATAGTATGAAAATGAAGGATTTTTTGATTGCAACAACTAATTGTATTAAAGTATATAATTTTCATTATAATTAATAATACACATCAATGAAAATGTCTTTGTAAAAAGGATATCATTTTAAAGAACTTAATATAAATATAATTGTATTTTAAATTATTCAAAATGTTTTGTAAGCTTATATTTTAAATCATTTAATCATTTTTCTTTCATAGTTATTTTTTACGCAATCTACAATTACAATGGAATTTCTTCTGTACAATGAATTTGTATAATGAATATCTTAC
Organism: Latrodectus elegans; assembly: GCA_030067965.1. Lineage (NCBI taxonomy): Eukaryota > Metazoa > Arthropoda > Arachnida > Araneae > Theridiidae > Latrodectus > Latrodectus elegans. The sequence continues at coordinate 42,740,565 of CM057812.1, forward strand.
TCCTCCAATTATATTTTATTATTTCCATGATTTAAATGTATGCGTTCAATGAAATGTAAATATAATATTTTTCTAGTTTTCATAGCTTTTTATTTTATGAAAAAACAAATATATATGCTCTGATTCAGCTCATATAAACGTGAAATTAATACACAGAGAAACTATTCAGAAGTTAACATATTGCATTTGTATTACAGGATATTTTAAAATGTTATATCTAATTCTGAAAGACTGATTGTATTACAACAAACGAAATAAATTTTCCTTCCTCGTAAATTAAAGAAGAAAATGCCAGGAATTAAACGTTCGATATAAGCTGATCTTAACCATTTTTTCTAACTGACTAATATTTCCAAAACCTCTTTATGCCTTTCAAATTGTCTATAAAAATTAATCAACAGTTAATTTTATCATTAATTTATACTTGTAAATACTGTTTTTTAGTTTGAAAAAAGAAATTAACATATCAAGTTTATGCACACTGAATCAGTATAATGCTGTAGAATTTGAAAATATTACAATTGATGTCTCTGTAACTAACTGAAGCTTGCTGGATGCAAATGATATTAATGACTGCTAATAGAAAAACATTTATTCATAAATATGGAAAAATACGCAATCTAAGAGAAAATGTTTGCTAAGAAATATGTTCATAGAGTAAGCTTTTATACATTTATCTCAATATGAAATACAATTAATTTCAACATTTTTAATATGAGTGTTGTATATATTTATTTTATTTGTGTTCTTGGGAAAAGTACTAAGTATTCATTTATTCTTAATATTAATATTAGAAGACAGTAGGAAATATATTTTACATATATTATATATATATATATATATATATATATATATATATATATATATATATATATATATATATATATATATATATATATATATATATATATATATATATATATATATATATATATATATATATATATATATTTATATATATATATATATATATATATATATATATATATATATATATATATATATATATATATATATATATATATATATATATATATATATATATATATATATATATATATATATATATATATATATATATACTTTTAGAGATGAACATTCCTAAACATGGTGCGTAATTGTGTGTTGCAAGGAAGGAAATTCGGTATACTTCCAAGCATTGACTTCCTAGAAGTAAGCAGGAAATAAGCATGAATATAGTCTCTCCTTCAGTGTTCTTTAGTGGTCGATTCATTTCCACATTTTCAACTGTAAAGAAGGAGACTAACTACTAGATCTATATGAATAATATAATGATTGTTAACATGTTCTGGTTATTAGGCATATTTGGAAACTTTATTTATTTTTTGTGAGATAATAACGTAGTTTGTTACAAAAGAAATACATCGTTAGAATGAAATAGTAAATTAAAGTGACTTAAATATATCAACTACGTGATACCAATGCATACATACTCATCACTTTTTTCCACATAAAAATGTACATAAACATTTGTATCTCTTGCCTATAATCCTCGTTTCACACTTTCTTCCAAATTATATTTTTGAATAAACCTTGGCACTGAATAAAACATAATTTTATTTTAAATCTGTTATTTCTATCACAAATTTGATTATTATATTACCTTCAAAATTTAAGTTTCTCTTACATTTAATTATGCTTACATAAAATACTACTCACAAATTCTTATAGCCTAATGATCAATTTATGTTTTCAAAAATTTCATACTGTCTTCAATTCTATTTTGTGATTAATCTTTACATAAAATACTATTTCCCAATTAAATCCAACTTCAAAGAAAACATATCATAATAACACAACATTTGTATCTTGGGTTTTTTTCATTTCGATATATGAATAAAATTTAGTATTTTGCCACAATAAGCAACTAATTAAGTTTCAAAATCCTTACTATTAATCCTTTAAAATACACTTGTTTGAGTCAATTTGAACTGGAATTTTAATTAGGAGGTTTATTTAATAAGTATTTCACTGCATTCATATGAATTTTGCATCAACATTACATAAATATTTTTTGAACATGTTGTTTTCCAGGATTATTGCTTTAACTTTTAACAAAATCACAGTGATGTTTATCTTGTTTATTTTAAAGAGTTTCTGAAAGACTCATTAAAGAGAACAATAGACTTGCCGAACCATAATTCTTTTGTGCTTATCAATCAATGGATTTTATCATCATTTCATTTTAATTAGATTCTAAAAACTTTCAAAATATCTAATTGCGATAAATAATTATTCCTATAAATCATGTTATACAGGTAAATGTTGCCCTTGCTTTTTACAATGGAATGGTATGTTTATTTATTTTCTCAGTATTTTTTTATCGTGAATCCCGAATATTATTTTTCAACAATGAAACTTTGTCTACTGAGTTGAAGGAAATAATCCACTGAAAATAATTATGTTTAATGAACATTTCCTTAAAATGACTCAAGGACATTGATTTAAATCTTTAAAAATTTATTCCCTTTCGTTTATTTCTTCAAATATGATTGTGATTTCAAATGTATCAGTTATTGCCTTTTTTCCTTTATTTATTAGAAAGACTTAACTTTTGTGGTTATGAAGAACCCTCTGAAATAGTTCCATTGTGTTTAGTAAACTGCTGAAAGGAAGTTTTCGATATTTTATTAAATGATTCAAATAATTTTAGTTTTTAGAAAATGTATTTTTTTTTATAAAAGAGATTGCATTTTAAGCTTAAGAGAGTTGTATAATCTTAACAATGCTTAAACATTGCATTTATGAAATATTTCACTGTATAGCTTACACTTTGGATAAGTTAGAGTTCAATTTTTAAACAATTTTCTCTCTCCGTGATTATAGAAATTAAAGTTCTAGTAATAAAGGCGAAGTAAAAAAGAAGATTCCCATCTGCTTCCTTAAGATTATTAAGAAATACATATTTTTAATGAATGAATCGATAAATTCCAACAATTATACACACATTTTTTATAAAGCCTCTTTACGCCAACGTAAATTTGCTGATACTATGTATATAATGTAGTATTATGCATAAAATAATGATAATGTAGTATTATACTATCTAATAATAATATGTATACGTAATATATTGTGCTGATACTAATATATACTGATATTAATTACTCATATGTAGAAGATTACAAAAGTCTGAAGACATGTCTTATAAACAATACAAGAGACAATAGAATGTTATGTATAAAAATGTGAATTATTGTATATATAAATATATATATATATATATATATATATATATATATATATATATATATATATATATATATATATATATATATATATATATATATATATATATATATATATATATATAATAAATATATAAATATATATATATATATATATTTATATATATATGTATGTATGTATGTATGTATGTATAAATATAATCATAATAAAACTTTCAAGATACAGGAAAAATCTAACAACAAATTTATTTATTAAATTATACAAAATATGATTCTAATATTGTTCATAAATATCAAAGTTAGATTGTCAATACGTGAATCCATATATTTCATGTGAACGCCATTATATAGAAATAAAAAAATTTATGTTCGGTTTTCTAATATTACACCAAATAATTTATAAATACAGATAGTATTCATTATTAAAGTTATGTTTTTCATTCTTATAGAACAAAATTACATATTACTTTCGTTTTTATTGATTGAAGCTATATTTTAAGTAAAGAACTCGTGCTTTAATTAAAGTATTGTTTTTTATTCCGATTATTTTGCTATATATTAGAATATAATATACATTAATATTCCAAGTTAATGTCATCTTTATTTACCCATTAAAATATTTGAAATATATTATTTATTAAATGATTTTGTGTATGAAAATGTTCTGATTAAACATTTTCATTTGAAGTTAGAGCAATAAAATGTATTCACTTCTTCTTAGTAGCCCCTAGAGAAAATATTTCTTTGAAAAAAAAGTCCTTCATATCATAGATTTTTATTTTTAACAATATTTAAACCAAGATTTTAGATATATCTTTAAAACTAAGAATAATAACATTTTTGAAGCAATAAAAATGATTTCCCCTCATATCAGTGAAATAATTTAAAGTATCACAAAATGAAAATGATATTAAATCCTTGATTTTTCATAATTGCTATCTTATTAATATGCATGATTATTCGCGCAGAAATAAATAGTCATAATATGAAAATAATAGACCCTTAAACATGTAATTTTAGAGATAGATATGAGTAAAAAATCGTCTAGTATAATTATTCACCGTGAAATTCAATAGGTAAGGAATAAAAAGTTTTTTTTTAAGATTGTATCAAATTGTTCATATTACTTTCTGATGAGTTATACTGAAATTAATAAAAAATTATTCATATTATTATATTAAGTAAAGCTAAATGATTTTACTCACAAAATTACCAAATCTTAATAGGAGTCATTGAATTAAGTTACTAAAATATATTTTAGTTACTAAAATATATTTAAGTAATTCAATGACTATATTAAGATTTTATATATAGTAACTTAAATCAAATTACTTTGAATTAAGTTACTAAAATATAGTCTTCATTTGTTGGTTCCGGCATTTATCAAAACAAAATATAGGTTCAAACTAAAGTGCACAAGTAAGTGATGCTTTGAACAACATTTAAAATTCAAGAAAGAAATTTATTTAAAATGTATTCAATCTAAAGACACATATAAATGCCTTTTTATTTTAGGTCTCACAACAAAAATGTACTTTTTTAGTTTCTAACCTTCTTAGCTCCCTTCTTATTCTATTTCTGTCTATAATCATGTTTATATATCCTTTTTAAAATCAGAAATATATAGCGATAGTGCCTAAACATGTTAAACAGAATTACATGATGACACAAATTGCTTCATTCAATTAAAACTATGAAAGCATCATTTGTATTGGTGAGATATTTAATTTAATTAAGAAATATACATTTAATGTTTCAATTCTGTCATTAGTGTTTGTGGACTTACTAAATTATTTTTTTCCAACGGTGGTCATTTGAGTGATGAGTCCTATACCATAACAAGGCCAGAAACTGCTACTGATTTGTCGTTATCCTGTGTGCACCTGTGAACCAAATCATGGAGGCGAGTAGCGTTGCCCGCGTCATACCACCACAAACCCATTTATAGGGTGGACCACATTCATACATCGTCACAGAAGAAAGGATAGAGAAACAGAGAGAAAGAGCAGAGAAAGAAAGTAAAATGCATACCCGAACCGGAATTAAAACCCAGGACCCACAGCTCATGAGTCAGGAACGCTAACCACTCAGCCATCGGTAGGCATATTGAAAATGTAAGAAAATCGAAGCACAGTTTTTTTACGAAAATAAAAAGAAATAATTTTCTATTTCCAAAAAATATTACAAAAATATGATTATTATTGATAAATTTAGCTTGATGCATGAACCAACTTTATATTCTACTCTCTTATCCGATATGGCTTAAAATTATTAAATAAATTTGGATTTTGATTAAGTTGTATAGTGAAACTGAATACTCTATAGTAATTCCTCCGGCTATTGACTTATTTACATAAATTTGGATAACATATCATTAGTATACTATTGTTTGGTAGCAATTAACTCAATCACATTCGCAACAAAAACCTTCATTTACTTTCACGGATACGTTGATCAGCATTCATTGTCTTACATGAGATGTTACATAAAATGATCCAAACTTAAATTTCATTATTCACACATACGAAATTACAAATTAGTTAAAACAATTGATTTATTACAATTTGATTCTACTTTTTACTATTTATAGCCAAACTGTAAGCCACATTTTTTGATAGATTGTGGGTTCACTTCCAATATGCATATCTGTAGTTGTTTAGAATTCAATTTAAACTACAGGTTACAGTCTAATTAAACTTACTTTACAAAAATGACCCCTTGATAGAAAAATGTTTAAACCATTATTTTTATACTGTATGCCAAAATCAGGAATCCTTCTTTTTTCTTAACTGGTAACTTTTCAAGAAATCAGAACTAAATAGAGAAATAACATATACTTAAAATACAGTTTTTATTTTTTTTAGTTTTAATAATAAAATTCAAATACATTTCAAAATATTTTCCCCACAAAAAAAAAAAAAAAAAAAAAAAAAAATCAAGCAATCATAATATTCTTTTGATATCTACAGTGTACTCAAGTTAAACACGTAAAATAAACCTACGCATACTCTTTGAGCAAAAGAGGGGAAATATTGTGATATCTCTCTTCTTTCGGATTCTTTTCGTATAGTCTCTTTGCAGAGAATAAGTCATTCAAACACGATTCACATATTCTGCCAAATATTGAACCATCCAACGCAGAGTTGACTATTTCTCTATAATCTTTCACAAAACCGAACAAACCTTCAGGCAATACGCTTTTACAGTATTTTTACAGAGTCTTTTGCGAAGGATGAAGGAGAAGAAAGTGAATGCTTTTGGCAAAGGGTCTCCATTTTTTTTGCAAAATCCGGATTTTGAGTTTCTTAATACACATTCGAAGAATTTTCAGAATGGCACGTGAAACACAGTAAGTCCATCTGTAAATGTATATTTTGAAAGATTACTTGATGTACTTACAAGAATGTTTTTCTGTGGTTATAGGTAAGTATTTCGCCTGCAATCTTGGAAATCATACAGAGGATATGATATAACCAAATCTCTATAACTTTTAGAGAGTATGAAAAACGCATAATTTATAATACGTTAAATTCTATTTAATAATATAAATATTTCATAAATTAATTTGAAAATAATTACTTAAAACACAAGATTTTGTTTTACATGTACACAATATGTGTACATATAATGCGTGTATGTACGTCAAACATTTCTTTAAATATTATATCAAAGAATACATTTAAAAATCACTATTTTTAAAACTTATTAAATTACATAAAATTTTAGCACAAAAAGTTGTAAAAGATATCTTTAAATCTAAAAAATACTAAAATAAACTAATAATATCAAATATTTTTATAAATGAATGTGTTTCCCTTGATAGATTTTGCTATTGTACTCAAACAAGAATATTATAGCTAATATTTTTCGAAATTGATATTTTGATATATTTTTCTACTCTAAATATTTTTCATATACATGAAATTAAAAATATATTTTGAATTCATATATATATGCTTGAAAGTAAAATAAAGTGACATCTTGGAAACATGAAACGAGCATAATTTTTTCAGATAAAGTTGGATGAGTATGCCCTATTGCATTTTAGGCTTTTATTCTTATTGAAAAATATGGCCCATTAAGTGTAGTTTATTATATCAGAACTATATTTTCTTTAAAATTATGGTAAAATATAAAAAAATCACTATTCTACGAATATTTTATTCTATACAGAGAAAAACAATTCACAGGTATAGATATATTTGCCATTTAGACGATCATTGAATACTCGTTCGTATATTTTTTCCCTTTCGTCTTTCGGAACATACTTTACTTCCGGAAAAAAAGGAAAGGATGAAGGAAGAATGAATGTTGTTTCATTCTTCTGAGTGACCAGTGCATCAGGGTGATTGGGAAATCCACTTCCTGCATGTACCTGTTTTATTGCGGTTAATGCAGTTGCTGGATTCAGCAAAATGTAGTCTAACCCCCTATGAGCTACATCTTCTACTGAAAGGAAAATCATAGCTAAATTGTAAAACCAAAACAGTAATAAAAATAAATGTTTCTAGATTCTTACTTAAAATATATAATGTATTTTTCACTAAGAAATCAAACTGAAATTGTGTGGTTAGTTACAAAATTTTAAAAATACTATTATGCATCACGCTACTCAATCATAATCTTAAAAAAAAAATGTAACATATTTAGTTTCAAATTCATGTCATTTTCATATATTTGCTTATCAGAAAAAATCTATATAGACATTTATTTTTAAAATACAAATTGGGGGGAATATTTGCAGGTATATATGCTTACTTATGTGATATTGCAAGTTTAATTCAACAGTAGTTGGAATAAGCTTTTTTGCAAAAATTTTTTGTATTCCCTGATAGAGAGGTTCTCTTTAATTTAAGATTGTTTTATACTAGAAATAATAAAAACATTCCATATATAGTGTGCCTAAGCAGTAACAACTTCTTTCCATCACCTTGATGTTAAATTGAAATATTTTCCAAAGAAAGATGTTAAAGTAAAAAGGAAATTTCAAAGATATTTGGCATCATTAATCTTGACATAATTGATAAATGTCTTCTATCAATATTATTCTTCATTTTCTTTATTTTCCTTTCGGAAAACGTATGTGTGGGTGTCAAACAAATTCCAAAAGTAATTTGGCGTTTTCTAAAGAAAATTTTTAATGATTACACGAACAGAATGTGTTTTAATACAACACACGCTTTAATTTTATTTTTATCTTATTCGTTTTTTATGTTAAATAGAAAATTTATATATTATTTTTCAAATTTAATTACGCGTTCATGAGTTTATACATTTTCTCTTACTTTGTTATTTCATGGAAGAAGATATATCTAAGAATCAGAAACATGTTTTAATTCTGACTTAAGTATCATTTTCAGTGATCAATCTAACTTAAAAAAATTTCTTCAAAAATATAATGATAACATTTTCATAAATTAATTTTTTTTATACAGGAAATGACAACAGTAAGCTGTGACACTATTTGATGCACAGATTGGCATGTAAAATTTGTTAGGACACACAAAAACCTTAAAGTTTTTATTCTTTATTTTTTTAGTTATGAAGTGTAATTGCTAAACAGAAGAACTATTTAAACTATGTAATTGGTTTTAGGAACAAATGAGGAAAGTGAAATTTGAATGAAATTATCTATAACTCATTTACGTTATAAATATTATATCCTTTGCCATGCATAACATAAAAATGCTTTTAAACATTGAATTGCATTTCTTAAATAAAAATTTTAATTTGAGCTAAATACAAATGATGTAAAATTTTGATTCAATAATTAAAAATAATCTTGCAGTTGTTAATGCTTACGAAAAAAAAAATTATTAACTATTTATGTAAGCAGTTTGATTGTATTAACTAAAATATTTTGATATCATAACTTTTGCAGTTTTTCATGTAAACTCTTATTTTTACAACTATCCGCGCTAACAATCCAATGGTTAGCGAGTTGGTCTCAATTAATTTTTAGTTTAACGATTTATGAGTTTGAATCTCACATCGGGTAGGAATGCTTATGAAGCCCAGAATTCAATTTAAATTGCACATTTTGGTCCCTGGGTGAATTGTACATATATTATGTTGTACATTGTTTTTGTTAGATTGTTGTAGTTATTAATATCGCATAAATTATTGATCAAACAAATTAAGATTTATGCTTACTGCAATGGTAGCATTTTGCAATTTTTATTTTTATTTTTTTGTGCTTGGTACATTCAGTTGAAATACAGAATGTTTAAAATGGAAATGGATGCCAAAAAAGGAAAAACAATGATACTACATTTTATACTTTTTCTTTGATAATGGTGAAAATTGGAGCCAGAGTGCTAAAATCATGGACGCTAAATGGTGAAAGATAATTATGGGCAAATTTGTGGTTTCTTCAGTTGTTTTGGTATTTTTGAGTATGGAAATTATGGAACGTTATTATTATTATATTATTATTGAACGTTCAGAAAGCCTTTGAAATCTTCACTTGATGTATAACAGGGATGGGATTTCAAAAGCGTATGAACCAGTAAAAAAATGGACATGACGTCAATTCCTTCACCAAGAATGAATGAATTGACCTTGCGCAAAAAAGGATAGGAAGCCGTCTCAGAAAATTTAAAAAATCTTCGGAAATCGTCTCAGAAAATGTAATCTTAAAAAAAAGTAAATTGACTAATGGCTTCACTAATACAATGCAGGAAGTTTCACAATATGCAGGCTAATTGCTGCTTTTTGTGTTTGTTGTTCAAGCAGTAATTTCTTATGCCTGGACAATGTCATTTTGAAAAATACAGTTGGTGCAAGTACCCACGTGTTAAGGCATCAGGTAAAGCATACTCTAATACGTCACCTGGACATCCTCAAAATGTAATAAACGTTGCCAAGCCAACGTACATGTAAGTGTGTGATCAAACATTATTATATATTTTTTTAGTAATTCAGACTCAGCTTTAAACTTATGGTCATCTCTGAATTAGTCCACGTGTGCCAAATAATGACCATTGATTGACAAATATGCAGAAGCTAACCAAGAACAACAGAAGCTATAAGGAAAATCTCAATTAGGGATGTTTAACAAAATTGTTTTGCGAATATTATTAATGACCAGTGAAAAGTAATAACGCCAATATTAATTATACAAATAATTTTGAATAGCGATTGTATATAAAAGTATTTTGTTCAATAGGAACTAACTGTAACATATTAATATATTACTGTATACTGTTTTTACGATTCTTTTAAACTTGAATCTAAAAATAAAAGGGAGAACACATTAGATATTACTTAGATTAATCTTTTATCTTTAAAAGAAACTACATTATACCACATTCACTATAAAAAGCAATTTTAATAATAATAAGCGCATATGTGGTTATGGTTGTTGTATGTTTGTTTCTTTCGTTCCAGTTGAGCTTATGACTACACTAATTAATTACAATTTTCATTGATTAAAATAACCATGACGTCAAATAACGATTTAACTACGTCACAGTATAATGATTTTGGGATCAGATTTACTGTTCGGTCACCTTTGGCGCGTTTTTTCTTTTTGGCCTGAAATTTGGCGAACACTTTTACTGAAAACCTGGCAAACTAGTATTTTAGCAACCGTATTTATCATTAATATCTCAATAATATTTACCGATTAAAATTCATAAATATAAAATTTAATCAAACATTTTATGGATAATTTAATGTATCAACTTTATTATTTTACTATTGGTGTTTGAAATCTATAAATCTGCGTTTTTTGTTAATTTTGTAAAATTAGCTGAGCATATTGTTAGATATCAACAATGTCTGAAATATTTGTCACTATTTCAGCCATTATCCTCCCGCCGTTATTTTCGGTCGGAAATTCGTCATACGGTCACCCTTGGCGACTTCTTGAAAATTTCGCCAAGGATGACAGTATGGTAAATTTTTACCACCGTTTTAAATTGATTCAAGCTATAAACACGCTGACAATTGAACAGAAGAAAAAAGTAAAATGAAAAAGGCTAAACAATACATCCAATTTAGGATTAGTTTACGTCAGCAAAGATGTTTTATTTATTTTTTTTTTAATTTCATTAATTAATAGAAATACAAACTTGTAATTCCAATATTTGTCCACGATCACTTTTAAATTTTAAGACTAACACATATCTTACGCCAACCTTCATTTTTTTATCGTTTTACAAAAAGTAATGAATACAAATAAAATTAATTAGTTGCTTTTAATATTTAAAATTCTAGTGCCCATTTATACTGACAACTGTAATTTAGAATTGATCATCTAGTGTTAATAAGCTTCAACTTTATACTACCCAACTTATCACAGTGATTTGCAACCTCACAACACATTTTTTTTCTTTGCGATACATCTCTAGCTGTCTATTTCTATCAACTGACACGTTACAAATTGCACCCAATCATCTTGTAATTTTAAACCGCGGTCAAATGACGGGGACAATATCTGAGCTAGCACTCTTCTCTCTACCCATGCCTAGATAGTAAAGCTATATTGTGCCAACTACTTATATTACAGAACTATACCGTCAGTAAGCACAGCAGATGCTAACTTGGATTGACTTACATCTTGATCATGAAAATGAAATTATTCCTAATCAAGTTACTTCAATCTCAAGGCAAGAAGTATATAAAATTGTTTTTAAATATCAATCGAAAGTAAAGAAGAGAGACATATCTTGTTTGAAGAAGAAACAACAAGTGTGTGTTTAAATATATTAATATCTGTTATTTGAAAATCCCATATTAATCCCGTTAACTATTTAAAAGGAATGACATTTTATATTCAATTTTCAGCATTACTTTTAACACCTTACAGAAACTTTCATTAGTTCGATTTAACAGAATTTGTTAGAATTTAATTCTTTTAGAATATCGATTTGAAAACACTGTTTATAAGAATTAAATTGATACATGGTAAAATCTTAAGAGACTATTTTTGAAAAGTTGCTTAAAAATAATTTTAAAAATACAATATTTGAGTGAAAAATTATATTGCATTGTGACATAATATTGAACATAAGAGAATAAAAATTTTATCTTAATATTTTGTTTTGGTACAATTTTTATAAAGTTGCACACAGTTTTTAACGCTCACCAACAGAAACCAATATCTATATTTTGTGACTGACAATTCAAAACATATATAATAGGGTTAACATGATTATATGTATATTTTCATTTCAACAAAATAAACAGGTTTTTAGAAAAGAATGGTTGCATGCAATATAAGTAAAAACTCCAAATTATACAGACATTTTATAATCGTGATTTGTGTGGGGGTTTTTAAATGTAAACACAAAGTCCCTTATATATAAATACCTATTCCTAATTATCAACTGTCTTTCTTGCGTTAAAATTTCATTTCATTTCAACGATCACCGAAAATGAAGTATACTTTAGTCATTTTATTTTTTTATTCTCTCTCCAAAGTACTTATGGTCATATATTTAGACAAAGAGAAATAAAGAAATATTATTTATTAAAACATGCTTCCTTTCCACAAGCACATTATAGGATTATAATGTTTTAAAGGAAAGCTTTTATTGTAATGTTTTCTGAGACATAATAATAAAACTTGACTTCTTTCTTAAGAATTAATGTTCACAACCACAACAATTCTCGAAGCCTTATTTTCAGCATGAGATTCTTCCTCATTTTCCGATACCTTGCGGTAAACATTCTTTCCCTGCTATCATAATCTTCTTGCGGAAAAGGAAGCATCACAATAATGTGCCTCTTCAATTAATGGGGAAAAAGCGATCGAAATAGTTTGAATAACTAGCAGGGAATCTCTTGTGATTTGGAGGGAGAAAAGTATTCCATCCGACTATCGAATTTCACCACTGCATGAGTGTGTTTTCTGTTCCGAGAAGGCAACATATAATAGCAAAGATTTCCTTTATCTTCGAAAATCCAATAAAGGGATAAAAGGAGGTCGGGGTATTTGTATGTGGTTCCTGTCGTTATGGATTCAACCCCCTAAGTGTCCGATGCATCATGATCATTGTGGAGGTAAATTGCTACATGATGGTAACTTTTCCGTTGTGGTGGATTTCCTGCTTGTGGAACAATCAGCAGAAATATATTTCCAGATTTGTTATGAATATGTATTTGGTAAAAGGTTTTCGCGTTGGGATTGCGTTAAAGAAATGTAAGTTTGTGCAAAGAATTTGCAGAAATGAGGCTTAATTCTACTCACAACGAGTAGATATTTATTGTTAGAAAGTACTTTTCCGGAAGAGAGATATTTTATTATAAACAGCAAATGGTTAAAAAGAATACGCTTCTATTTTTTTATTGAAATAAAAAATTGGTTTTACATGCATTAGACATAAAAAATGTTGAAAATGTTTTAATGATAAATATAACGAATTTCATTTAAAGAAAAAATAACAATCTAACACCATTTAATAACAACTATTAATCAAAACTATTTTTATTATATAACATAATTATTTTTCATGTTATAAATTTCTTCGTTCATGGATTTAAATGAATAAAATTAACACCCAAATAGGCACAGTTCTATTTAAGTACATTTTTATGGAAATTAAAGTGCAGTTAGTTTTAAAATTCATATCAATTCGTGTTGTTGTTTTCGTGTGCCAGACAGGCTGATATTATGGGGTGCGCTGCTCCTTTTTTCCAACTGAAACATATTTTTAGGTGTGGAGTCCTACTTTCTGACTACACACAAGCCATAGGTACCCGTTCATAGGGTAGGCAACCATTCACAACACATTCATACAAGGAAAGGACAAAGACAGTATAGATAGAGAGAGAAAGTACATCTATACCAGAACAGGGATTCACACAGGACCTTATTATGAGAAGTCTGACACGCTGACCACTAGACAAGTTGGGTGGCATATCAGTTCTTATGTTGAAAATGTACTGTGAAAATGATTTACTTTTCCTCACTTGACATTCATTAGGCAAGCATAAATTTTCCCAGAACTTCATAGAACTATAAAAAATATTTACGCATGAGGAAGAAGTTTAACCAACAAGATGTTGAACTAAAAGCCATGGTATGTGTTAAACCAAAGTACTTCACAATAAAGCATTATTAAAAATTAAACTTTAATATCGTGATAAATTAATTTTGATTATTATTTATAATTCAAAGATATATGATTATTAAATATAAAATAGATATTCCAATTCAAACATATTTGATATTTTTATTATTCTCAAAAAAAAAAAACTGATATTAATTTTAAATCAACATAATTCAAAATTTATAAATTAAAGATTAAATAAAATTAAAATTTATAGATAATGAACAAAAAAATATCAAATAAGTTTAAAATAATCAGAATAGGACAAACACTCTATTACGCTGTTGTAGATATGTTTAAGTAGTCTGCAGAGCATAAATTGTTACCTGTAAAAACTGAAAATTTATGAATTGCGTCATTATGTCAAGTTATGCATAATATTTTAAGATTGATATTCACGCTATGCCTATAAATTATTAAATATTTTTCATGAATGCAAGGAAGCTTATGCTTAAATGTATTGAACCCCAGCAACATTTAGTAATTCCACATTGTTTCCTAGAAAAGTAAAAATCATCGCTTTTCATGGGCAGAGATTGAATGGATTATCACTTATTTGCTGAAGTTGACGCGGTTATTGTTATATTCGTCTAAATCTGTATCATCTGTCTTTTCACTGGTTTGGTGTGGATATGAAGAGGTAGATGCCAACTTAAGTGTAACTTTATCACTTGAGCCTGGTTCAAAATTATAGAATGATAGGACACGCGTTAATCTTAAAGTGCAGTCCGTGTTCAAGCTGTACTGTTATTTATGTATACTTAAACAGATACAGTATTTAAATTATAAGATTTGTGAGTGATGTTTTTAATAACATGTAAGATTAAATAAACACATATTAGAAAATAATTTCTATTGTATTTGTTTTTTCTAAGTATACAAAACACGATTTTCTTATATAATTTTTCGTATTAAAAAATTGCATTTGTATGTATTCTAAGAACATTGCTAAATATGAAATTATAACAAAATTACCAATGATATTAATATTTTAAATTAAATTTTATTTATTTTAATGTATTCCTTAAGAGTTAGACTGATAATCTTGGTAATAAGTATAGCATTCTAATCAACTTCTTTTCTTAAAAAATATACATAATATACAGAACTTATTTTGAGATAAAGCCTAGAAAATATTTGTGGGTAACGTAATATTCTTGAAATATTTTAAAATAGTTTTCTCATAAAAACGGGGATGAAGTATTTAAAATGTTCTTGTATTGCATTTTGGTATTAATCCCGTAAACTATCAACACTGAACAATTTTCATAGATAACGAGGCATATTCATGTGTTGCAAAAAAAGGAACTCGAAGAATTTCCATATACCCACTTTAAAGACGTATATGCAGAAGTTAGAAGCAGAACTTCCATTACTCAGGAATTTTTTGTTTAAACCTAATACGCTTGAAGATCACTTCCTGAAAAGCTTAAGAATTATAAACTTTGCAATATTGGATGAACAAAGTTTCCTGGAAAGTAAACTTACAAAGAGAATTGAATCCATGCAAATTGTTAACTGAGATGGTAATCGAATGATTAGTTCTTCAACCTTTAGCCTTACCTTACCAACCTTCAACCTTACCAACTGATCTCGGTAAGTTTAGCTCCAGCAATCAAAATATAAACGTTTATTGATGAACGCTTTCAGAAATCGTACAAATCATCGTAACCTTCATAGTAAAAATTCGAACATATTTTATATAAAAACATTTCTCCAAATAATTGTTAAAAACTGTTTTTTCTAATACAAGAATGAAATGATGATCCTTGAAAAAGAAAGTTTCTTACTGCGGTAAATTGGTTTTTTTTTAAATATTCCAGAAATACATTTAAATGATGTTCTGTCTGCATATACGTTTAAAAAATGAGAAAGGAAAAATCAAAAATTAAGCATTTAATATCACGAAAAGAGAATATTTAATATTTCTAAAAATGACCAAATATTAAAGCATTTTCATCATACACCATTAAATGCTATTTATTTTATGAAAACAATAACTTTTATAAGTTTGAAAAATTGCATTCAACAGGTGGTTTTTTCTAATAAATTTTTGTTAGAACAGTGTATATTTCTCTCAAGCATATTTATTATTCTCTTTATGCATTCCGCTTCTTTAATATTTGAAATAAATGGAGACAATTCTTTCATATTTTAGTAGTTTTACCCGAGTATTTTACTTACTTTTTCTACAAATACTTCTCTATCAATACTCTTCTGACTCAAGAATATTTTTTGATACCACACTCATTTCTTAAAAAAGCTAAAAGTCATTACATTTCGCTAAAAGTAGTAATAAGACTTTTTTTTGGTTCTTGTTAGTGAAATATACTTTAAAATCTCAGATGATGACGTTAATAAACTTTTACAGTATTTTTCTAAAAATATTTTATTATTTTTTTTATTCCATCATAATCCTGCACTTTTAAAAACGTATTTCAGTAAAATAAATCTAACAAAGTAGATACTTGTGGCTAATAATCTTTAAGGAAAGTGGATCATTATAATGAAACTAATCTATCGGACACCAATAGGAACTGAACAAGATGACTCTCTAAGATATTTCTGAATTAATTAAAATAACATGAATATGAGTACAAAGTAAGAAAATAAACTTTAGATAGAAACTTTAGAAGTTATTTTGGCCCTTCAAAATGAAAACTTTTTACGTAACTCGGTTAAAAAACGAAGAGGTTTTTTTCTCTTAAAAACTAAAATAAATACTTTGAAACTGGAGTTTTAATAGATAATAGTTGTGATTCTTAAAAATTTAAGATGTTTAAAATTTAAATTTAAAAAAAATTGTCTTAGTTCTTATGAACTTATTAGAAACTAAGAAAGTGGGTAAAATTCAACCAGCTATATTCAAATCAATAAAATTTAAATAAATAATTTATTAAATTAATTTAGTTCTAGAAATTAAAATAGGGTAAATATATTGCAAAATTCCTTGTACATGATCAAAATAACCTATATATTCAATACAAAGATTTAAAATTTTTTTTAGGAAAACTGTATATGATACTGATATGTGGAAAAGTTCAGTGTTATTAAATAACTGTAATTACTGATATTAAATTATAGAAGTCATCAATTATTAGGGAGTAGTTTATAATTTAATAAAAAATACTTAATTTGAATACACTTGACAGAGGGAAATATAAATCATATGACAGCTACTAAGATTAAAATTCTCATTAGATTCATAAATTCTTTTCAGCATTTTTCCTTTTCATTTCTAATTAAAATTAACATTCACGTTTAATTAAAATTTATGGAAAAAATTAAAATATATATATATATATATATATATATATATATATAAATATATATATATATATATATATATATATATATATATATATATATATACATATATATATGTATATATATATATATATATATATATGTACATAAATACATATATATATATATATATATATATATATATATATATATACATATATATATATATATATATATATAATATATATATATACATAAATACATATATATATATATATATATATATATATATATATATATATATATATATATATATACACAAATAATTTGAATATAATAAATGGATCTTATAACGAAAATGTCCAAATCAAAAGAATTAATATCGGTCATCTTGAATATAAATACAATTATGATTATACTGATAAATTTTTACTTTTTGAATTTTTGGGGGAAATTTCTGTATTTTTAAAAAGATTCCAAGAAATTTCATAGGTCACCAAAAATTGAACAAAATGTCACCATTATTAAGGTTATAAATCGCACACTAAACAATATGTATTGTGAGAACATGTTTTAAATCCAATATTTGCAAAGTTTTATTCTACGAGATATGTTAGCAACAAATTCAAAATCCTCGAGCGGGCATTTTTTTCTAACCAGAAACTTTATTTTGCCTCAAGACAATGTACTTCTACGTTGTTATTTTAAACGACGAAAGAATAGGAAATATATATTTGCCCGTTTCCATTGTTTTAGAGTCTTACTTCTATGGGAAAATTCGTCGCCAAATCACCAATCATTTGCACTCTGAAATAATTTCAAACGTGAACGCATCACAATGATTTCAGATATGTTGTTTTTTCCAGAATTTAATTTTGGTTATTGTTGAAACAGAAATTTATTGACATTTAACTTCTTTTTTTGTCTTCCTTTAAAACAAACGAAATGTTAAATTTTAAAGTGATTTTTAAATAAAAAATTATCATTATGAATTATATAGATTTTTAGCTATTTCATAAACTGAAATATGAAGTTAAAAATATGTTTGCACATTTATGCACAAATCCAAAGAAATAAAATAGATTCATAATTACAACTATTCATACTTATTGCAGCATAAATGGGATACTTCTTGATGATCAGACAGAAATATGTATCCTATTTATTCTAGTTAATTCTGGTTTGGCAGTAAAGAAAATGCAACAGCTTATGCACACAAATATTCAAATAGATAACGAAAAATATTTTTGGTACTATTATGCTAACAAAACACTACAGAACATAAGCTTTTTCTTGTTACTGATAGCTAGTTCATAGGCAAAATATACAATATATTGAAATTCATTGAATTTATATGCTTTTAATTAAGTTTAGAAAAACACGGAGGAAATGTAGACGAACATAAGCAAGCACACATACCATATTAAATTTACATTTAAATTTTTTTTATCAGGCAGAGACAGCGTAGTCGCACTGCATACATTAATTATAAATATATACGCTATAATTATGAATAGAAATATATGATTATCAGGGATAATAATTAAATTTATAATTTACTCTCATTAGTTTACGAATTTATAAAATGAAATATTTCAACTGTATTAATTATTTTGTGTAAGAATACTCTTACTCAAATGTAATAAATATATTAATATATTATTATTTCACAGAATTTTACTGTAAAAGATAAAGCAATCAAATAATTTTTGACATTTCCAATTTTATTTTGAAATTTAAAATCATGTATTATACAACTCGTTTTGTTCATATTATTTTTCTATTTTATTTCAATGATCTATATAGTTTATACCAACATTGCAGCTTTAAACTATACTAATATTCACTTATTATCTTATTTTTATTAATTAGATTTAATATGATAGTATAATAATTACACTTACAATCATACATCCTTAATTGTAAATATTAAATACGAGGGTTACTCTGAAATTTTTGAGATACGCTCAGACGAGAATTTACAAAATGAGAAACACGGTTTAATTTTAAAATACAAAATATTTTAACACAGAAGAAGATTTTTTACTGACTTACTTCAACGTGTTTAGCGTAGAAAAAAATTTAAACAGAAGAGAAAATGCAGTTGACGCGAGAACATTTTCGCCCTATGATTTTCTACGATTTTAAAGCAGGATTAAATCAAGAAGAATGTGTTCAACGGTTGCAATTAGCATTTGGTGATGAATCTCCAGCTCCTGCTACTGTATTCAGATGGTTTAGAGAACTTAGAAGAGGTCGCAATTTTCTTCATGATGAAGAACACACAGGAAGGCCGCCGTCGGCAGTAATCCCGAATAATGTGTCTGCCATATGAAAAATGTTAATGCATGATAATCGCTGTACCCATCAAACGATACAGAAGGAATTTAACAATGGATCCGCAGCCATGCACTAAATCATTCTGGAAGAATTACATATGAAAAAACTAGTTTGCCGTTGGGTTCCCCATAAACTAACTGAGGACTTAAAAGGGGGACGTGTCAGAATCAGTAAATAAACTCTTAAATTGCTAAATGATGGTGGCCACCGCATCATTTCTAAATTTGTAACAGGTGATGAAACGTACATACCATTTTTTGACGTTCCAACACGTCAAAAAAACAAAGTATGGGTCTTTGAAGATGATCCCACGCTAAGAATGGTGAAAAAACAACGCGCACTGAAAAAAGTGATAGATGCCGTTTTCTTCAGAAGTACGGGATTGGTCAAAGCCATCAAGTTGGAAGGACAGAAGACAGTAACATCAAACTGGTATACCACTAAATGTCTTCCAGAAATTCTACAAGAACTGAATGTTAGGGGACTAATGCTTCACAATGACAATGTATCTTCACATACAGCCGGATTAACAGTTGAGTTTCTTAAACAAAAACAAATTAAAGTCATCGAACATCCGCCGTATTCACCTGATCTTGCTATGTGTAACTTTTGGTTATTCTATAATCTAAAAAAAAAAAAAAAAAAAAAAAAAAAAACTTACGTGGACTTTGTTTTTATTCAAAAGAAGAGATTGATGTGGCTATAAATGTATTTTTTCATGTATTGCAAGAAATGAATGGCTTGAGTCATTTAATCTGTGGAAAATTCGTCTACAAATGTCCATTGATGCTGGAGGAGACTATTTGAACGCATCTAAAATTTTGTAAGTATAACTTTAAAAACCTATTTGTATCTCAAATATTTCAGAGTGACCCTTGTATTATATAATATATTCTAATACTAAGATATTATTTTTTAACATTTCAATATGTTTAATAAATGTTTTTTATGATTAAATGATTTTAAGACACATATTTTGTGTTGTAGATAAAGAAAATATTTTATGTAAATTCAAAATTATATTTCATTATTATACTTTCATTTCATATTAACGATCAGTAGGTTCAGCAAAATCATTTTAACATTTATATGAGAATAATAAATGTGATGCACATTTCCTAGAACATATGCTCTATTCAAAACATTGCATATTTGATTTATTTAAGATATAGTTATGCTAATAAAACATAGGTTATTAAAACAATATTTCCTTACAATTTCATTTAAAATATAACAATATTAAGCATTTTTATATGATCCTGATTTTCACGTTTTATATTTCGAAGAAAATAATACTATAAAAATACTTAACTGAGAAATAAAAATTTGCTGGCAGTTACATTTTATGAGTAGCTCTTATTGTAAATTTCCAAAAATATTCAATTTATTTAAGATTTTGTACAGAATATAAATATTAATGCAAGTTATCTAAAATGGCATTAATCATTATTGAGAAATAATTTATTTCTTAGTAAATAAATACTTGAGATATTAATTGATCATATCCATAGTACTAGAAAATCTTGTCATTAAAAATATATTTATTCTTCAAATATTCTAATTTCAAATTTAGCTAATACATTTTTTTTATTATAAAGAAAGAGCTGAAATAAATTTCGGGGCTTATGGCGAAAACATTTCTTAAGTCAAATTTATATAAACATTAGATTGACAAAAATGGTTATTAATTTAAATAATACAATTTAATAAAATTTTCACCTATACTGATTTGAAAGTTTGATTTTGCTACATAGCATTATCAATTCATTAATGTCTCGTAAATTTAAGCAAAAGTATTGATTTCCGAAAGAAATTAGTAATCTTATTATTATATATGTTATTTTTGTTACTATAAGCAATAATTTTGAAATAGTTTTATGAATGTTTAATGTTAAATATATATTTATAGCAGAATTGCAAATATAATAATCATTTAATATATATTCTTTCATACTTATTTTCTTATATTTTTAATTTTATACTAACAGCATTATTAACAACTGTGAAAATATATTTTTGAGTTATATAAAAATATACCCTATTTAATCGTTAAATATACAGATAACTTTATCATTATATTCTAACTTCTCTTTAATAATTTTTAAATGTAATTTTGAGATATTTTACTTGAAGATTTAAAAAATCAAAAGCTGTATGTTTATAATTAAGTGAAGTTTCCTAAATGCTAATATTTTTTTCTGTATGTTAACTTTATATCAAAACTTTGTTTTTTTCTTTAAAACAGCAAAATATTAATAATAAAATGATTTCAATCTATATTAACTCTCTTCGATATTGTATTTCAAAATCGATATTAATTAAACATTTTGTTGCCTAGAACTTATTAAAAAAGAAATATAAATATTTTTGATAATGTATATATAGTTATGGTCCAACATTTTACACCTTTCATAAATGAAAATAATTTTGGTATTTTTTTTAAATAAAGTCAAAATCCAATTCTATTTTCTTGGATTTTGAATTCGATGATAATAGAATGAAATATTTAGAAATCATTTCATTTCTACCGTAATATGTTTGCAATTTCTCTTAGTAGCTTTTGAATGAAAATAAGTAATATAAATAGTATGTTTTTTTCAAATTAAAACAAATAACAAAATAACCCCAAATAATGAATTATGAGTATCTAACATGGAATATTAAGAAAAATGAATATTATATATATATATATATATACACCTTTACATTGCAAACTCCACGAATAGCTTGCCTATTAATGAGCACAGAGAAAATATTTAAAACGTATATAATCAAAACTAGTTTGAAATCGCTTCTACTAATTAATATGCACTCTTAAAGAATTAAAATTCAGTTTTGCATTGAAATATTTAATTTTTCATCATAAAATAGAACCAAATAGTTAATTTCAATAATAAACAATAATTTGTTTTTAATTTCTCTGAACATTTTATTAAGAATTCATAAAGTTTGCATAGTTAATAAATATTCCTAATTTTTGCGACAATTAAATATCTAGCATTGACAATTGCTTAAGATATAAATATCTGTAGTGAAGGCAAAATCATAATCAATTGCTGAGGAAAGCAGTTTTTTCCCTACAAACATAACCATGAAGTTTTGATGAAAACTAAATAAATTTTTGATGTTAGAAAAAATCTAGTTGTATTTATTTTTTTCTCTCATTAAAGCAATCAGGTTTTATATTTCAAACATTATAATTTCCATACTTAAGATTCTTTGTCTAATTTACAATCTATCTACGGAATTAAAATATCTTAAAATATAAGAATATTTTTATATAATTATATGCCAATTTAACTCTGGTTTTGTCAGAAACTTACCTTATGTGAATGCAAATATATCCTTAACAACCGTTTCGAGAAGGTATAAAAAATAATTGCGCTTACATGAATGTAATGAATAAAATAATGAAAGAAAAAAAATTACTTAAATTATACTAAAAATGCAACACTTAATTTTAATGAGATGATATTCAGATTAATTAATTACAAAAAAAGTAAATATCTTAATCATCTATTGAGCTAATTTCATGCCTGTAATTCATTCTAAATTTACTTTAAGAAAAGTTGAGAAAAAAGTTTCTTTATAGGCAGCATAGCTTAAAAGAGATGAAATCAATGAATTCTCCATGAAGACTAACTTTCTTCTTCACAGTTTAAGAACACTTTTCAACTCAAATTATTTCAAACACTAAGCATAACTACAGATATTAAAAAAATAATTTTCTAACAAAAATTACTTGTAAGAGTCAAAATGAACACTTCTGAAATAAGGAGTCTAATAAATTACATCGTACCAGTTTTCTAAATCCGAACAAAAAAAGAATATCAACGGCTACACACTACCGTATTTTTTTCATTTGTTAAGATTAATTTGTTAATAAAAATTAAAAGTGAATATCACTGAGGAATTTCAAAAGGTTTTTGACTTTGAAAGATATTCAAGACGATACATTGAATTATTTTTATGTAGTAAAATTTATCTGTAAAATAATTTTTTGCCTTTGTAATGCTTTATAATAAATGAGTATTCTAAATTCATTATCGATTTAATAAGTGAGGTACTTAATTAGAAGGATAACTTAAAAAAATAAAGTATTCCATTAAATTTTATGCATTAAATTAAAGACTCATGTAAGCTTTTAGTTTGAATTAAGTGTTTGAGATTCAGAGTTTAGAACATAAACATCTTGATATATCATTCACTTATTAACCTCTTGATCCATAAGATTAATAAATCAGTGGGTGTTCTTACGATTTTTTTCTGTTAGTAATTTACTTATACTTTTAAGTTTCATTGCATATTTAAACCTTTTGGCACTAAAAAAATATTATCAAGTTTTTTTTCATTACAAAAGTGTTTTAATATATATTTTTTTTAAATAATAAGTTATACTTTTTATTTTGATTTTACACACTTCTTTTCTCGCATTAAAACAAACACAAAAATTCGTGTTGCATAATTTAGACAAAGTACTAAATTATTTCAATGATACATACATTTAGGTTATTTATAGGAGAGTATAAATGCCTTATTTTAAAATGTCTCACAAAGATAATTTAAAATGAAATGAGGATCATTTTTTATGCAAGTATAAAGTTAACATCATTAAAATATATTGTCATCATAAAATGTGTCTTAATCAATTATAAATGCATTCGTATTTTAAAAATAACATTAAGTTATAGATATTACTAAATATGACAGTAATATATCTTTCATATATTTTAATCAATAGAAGAAATAATTTCTTAGTAATTGACAATGAAAATTTCAAGCCCTTCAATATTCCTACGTTTTTATAGGAAAATATGTACAATGTTTTACAGACAAATAAACACTAGGTAATATATTTGTTTTATATTTTCATATTATTTATTTATTTAAAGTTGTTCAGTAGTTATGTATTACGAAATAAAACACATAAATAAATTTTGACAGAAAATTAAAAGAACATTTTTATAATCATTGATGAGTTTAATATAAATAACAAAGCTTATAAGATTTAATAAGCATCTTAATATATTTTGTCATGGTTACTTCTAATTTAATGATTAGATTATTACTTGTGAGAAGTTAATAATTTTTAACTTACTTCTCTAGTATCAAGTAATAATTTACAATCCCTTGTATTATATACATTAATCTTTACTTACCTTTTGCATGTAAAATAGAAGTTTCTAATTTTTTGATGTCTTAGTCCTTACAGGTGCTATTATTATATCTTGACTCCAATGATTTACATTTACATTTACTTTGCTAATGCAAGCATAATCTAATTTTAACTAATAGATGCTTTAGACATTATTAAATTTTAAAAAATAACTACAAGTAATATAATGTATTATCAATAAATTTTAGGAAATACTTTTTATGATAAAAGTATTTGTATATTGTTAAAAATACAAAAACGTAAATTAAAAATATAGAATTTTTTAAAAAAAATAATTACTTTTGTAAATGTAAAAACTGTGAATAATCTTTAACCAAGATTAAATTTTCGATGATAATTTTAATAAAGTACCATTTATTTAAATTTAATTTTTTTAGCTAATTATTCTGATTATAAAAGTATATATGTTTATAAAAAATATATATTTATAAAAACATATATATTTATAAAAAAATGAAGTATATAAAAATAAATACACTTCTTTCAACAGTTAAATTTAACCCTATTTCAATTCCTATACTCAAATATATTAGGAGACTAAAATTAATTTTATAGAAAAAAGAACAGTTTATTCAAATTAAATATTTTTATTTTATTTTTTAATAACTTTTGTTCTATTATATCATTTAATGTGCGTATTTTTTCAATGTAAATTATATTTGCTTCCATATATTTTTATATGCGTATATGATATATAATATGTGTATGAATTTGAATAGTGTAAAAGTGTTGCAATAGAAAAATAACGTAGAATCTTTGCACAAAAATTACCTTTTTCATTATATATTATAAAATCTGCAAAAATAGTTTTTGGTTCATTTTTTAATCATCAAATATTTTTGTTTTATTTTCAAAAGACGAAGACTCTCACACGACCTAAGAAAAAGGAAAATTGGTATGTTTATTTAAAAAAAAAAACGCACAGAATCTTTGAACTCTAGGGTAAAAAAAAAACCTTTAAGACATTTCAGTAAATTATTTTTTAAAGAAAAATTCGAGCCGTAATAGATTTATATTTTCAAAAAAAGTCCACGAATTTTGCAAACTGTTAGCGCCATAGTTTCTTATTTTTTTCCCCCACTACACATATTTTTCCTTTTTATATGAACTTTTTTCAATATCTTTGGTGTAATACTAGATGATAGAAAAGGAATGTTCTTACTGTAGTCTCTCTTTCCCATAAAATAGATTTTTACTTTCTGAATATATTTTTGTGAAAGCATATTTTGCTTCTTTGGACGCAAAATGGGAAGCTCTGCTCATACTTAACCGATTCTAAATGCCTACCTTTGGAGATTAGGAAATGCTTTTTTCTTAACATCAGCCTTCAAAGCTGCAGGAAACTATTTTTCTCAGCTTAGAAACTTTTATTTCATAAGTATCCACATATGCTGCTACAAATAAACAATGTATGGAAAATACCTTATTTTATATTTTAACAGGTAAAAATGTAACACCAATGCTTGTATAGCTAGTGAACACTGATAATATAAATAATTAAAAAAAATTGGAAATTTGAAAGATAATTCGGCAAAGGTGCCGTTTAATCCATGGTTAGAAATTCTGAATTGTTTTGGTAGCGACGAAATGTTGCCAAGATGACGTCATTCTGACGTATGCCGCTTGAGTATGTTGCAATTTTGACGTTATAAAATTATTTTTGAAAAACTTTACATATCTAAATATTAAATTTAAACCTGATAAATAAAGAGCGTGAATATATATTATTGAAATAATAAGGTTTAAAAAATAATGAAACAATAGAAATTACAAATATTTTCCTTATTCGTATTCGTTTCCAAAGTAATTTCGGAAACGAATGTGAATAAGGAAAAGATGGGACCTTCGAACAAGTAAATATCAGTTTTAAGAAAATTGGAAAGGAATTCTAAAGAAAATTCCCGAAGAATCTGAAAATGAATAATAATGAAAAATAAAGCAACATTTGGAAAAGAATAAATATAATTTATTAAGTACAAATTAAACTGTTAAATAGAATATCTTTAAGAAATTAAATACAGAAGCGATTTAAAAATGTATATTCAAATTATATAGTATTTTATAGTAATAATATAAATTATAAAAAAATGAAATGCCTAAACTAAAGAAATAATGTGACGTCACAATTTTAAACAGTAACTTCAAATTTAATTAAAATTTTTAAGGTAATGAAAAAGGGCAATACAATCTGGAATTTAAGTATCCAAAATAACAAGCAAATTTTAAAATATACTAAAAAAATCTTACGAAGTTAATTCGCAAACATTACTAGTAATATGATGAAATGAAACAAAATGTTCTAAATTTCGTCACGATGATGTAAACACGACGGTTGTCAAATTGAGCTTTCAACTTAATTCTTAATGGTCTTCATCAATTTAACATAGCAATAATCAGGTTGCCAGATACAAATAAATATCCGCCAAAAACTCGCCAATCTCATAATTTGGCGCATGGGTTATACGGCTTATATATATATATATGTGTGTGTGTGTGTGTGTGTGTGTGTGTGTGTGTGTGTGTGTGTGTGTGTGTGTGTGTGTGTGTGTGTGTGTATATTCCAGTTGAGATCATGTCTACATCTCTTTATTACAATGCTCATTGGTTTAAAATTCTCATGACATCAAATAACGTTTCGTCTACGACACATCGTATTGAGATTGCATAGTAAATCCGACATCAACCTATTTGCAGCTTGTATTCAAATCGCATTCTTCAAAAGACAGCAAAGAAAACATAATTCACCACTGAATATCTCAAAATATTGTCGAAGTTCATTTTTTTAATAAAACGATTTTGTACATAAAGACTAAGCTATCTGCTTAAGAGGCATTTTCCATTGATTCAAGTCATTAACACTTTGACAATAGAAAAAAAAGGAAAAGCAATGTGAAAAAACCATGAAATATCGTAATCTTTTTGATTTGTTTAACTGGTAAAACTATATTTGAGGGTACCCCTTTGTGTGTGGTGATTTTTGTTTGGCTTTTCTTTTTTCAAAAATAACGCTATAATTAGATCTAAACCAATCAGAACAAGATTAGGCTTTGCCTAGCTTGGCGATCATAACTCGGCAAGAATCAAGGGGGCACCCTTAAGTATAGGCTAACAGTTTAAATCGGCAAGGAATTTTTAAATTCTTAAGAGTTTCATTATATATTAGAATTCTATAAAGGTTAGGTTAGGTTACGACAAAACACTCTTTTGGAGCTTTATGCTTATAGGCTTATAACTCGCCTTAAGTAAGATTAAGTTTTTATTTGATACCTCTAGAACTTTAAATTAATAAATGCAAACATTGCATACAATTTTCAAATCTTAAGATTAATGATTTGCTTACGCCAGCATTGAAATTTTTAATATTGTTTTCGTAAGCATCAACTGAAACATAAAGTATGAAATTTAAATTTGGTTATTAATTGACAAGCTGTAACTGTAGTCTTAGCTACAACGTAATAAGATTGATCGATAACAATAATATACCAAAATATTCTAAGTTTAAGCATATAATTTTAAAATGTTGCTATTGATTAAAACTTAACAATCTTAGGGACTTAACAAACTTTTGATTTTAAATTCTTATTAAAGAAAAAAATCGTCATTGTCATGTATAGTAAATATTTCTGTTTGTATGTATACAAAAAATTAAAATTCTATATATTATTTAAGTAAAAACTTGAATAAAAATTTCAATGATTGTTTTTTACAATTTTGATTCCCTAAATACAGTAATATACCTAATTTGTATAAAAGAAAACAATAAGATTTAAAAAAGTATGATTCAAAACAAATATTCAATATACTTTCAATTTTTTTTAACTAGAATGTTTAAATTTTTGACAATATTCATGAAAAAAAATTGATAGTTATTAATTTCATGATGGAATTATTTGACGATATAGTGAAAAAAATAAGTGAGATAGAAAAATAGTTAACTAAGCATTTTATAAAAATTTTAATATATATATATACATATATATATATATATATATATATATATATATATATATATATATATATATATATATATATATATATATATATATATATATATATACATATATTGAAGATGAAATTTATTTTTATCATTTTGAATTCAGAAATTAAAAAAATGTAATGCTTTCTTCAGATTATTTATGACATATTTATTAACGATCATTATATAAACTTCATTAATTTTGCAGAAAATGACTTTTCTAAATTTATTCTGTTATTTTACCTACAATTGGAATTTTTTAAATACATAAAAGTAACTATAAATATATTGTTCATATTTAATATTTTTTTTTCATTTTAAATAAATATTAGTTCATTCTTTTGCCATGTATTAAATAGAATTTTTCTTTTCATGACTATAACAGAAAATTTTCATCTGCTTAAGACTTAAAAAAGTGAGATTCTACTTTTAAGATAAAAAAGTTTAAATAAAAAAAATTCAGGACTTAATACCAATAGCTTATTTAAATGAAATAACATAAGCCATATCGACACTTTAGAATATTTTAATAAAGTTTAATCATTTGTTAATTTTCTCAGTTTAAATACACCTTACGTATAGTAATTTGAATAAATAGTAAATATATTCAAAGGATTTTTACGCAAAATAAGTACATAATTCACCTTAACTTGCCATAAATCAAAGCATTCTCTCCCGAGTCCACTTCCGGATTTCCTGTCCAAAAGTTTAATAGCGCGCGTAGCGAACTTAGCTCACAAATACGCTTAAAGGTACACTTTTAGGAATGGGAGACATATTCCTGATTACTGTAACGCTTCAAGGAAAGGATTAATTATACAGAATCTGAACTTGGCTACTTTGAGCAATCGACCTTTAAATAATGGCCTCCTTTTCGCCTGTGTTCATCACTTTCAGAACGCGATGTCGAAAGGATGTTCTCGCGAATTCTCTCGATGTGCATGGTCAAATCGATGGGAATTCTTATTAGCAAGGAGAGGAAATGTTCATTTCTCGTTCGATTGTGGCAGGAAGATGGATAAGGTATGGAGTCGGAAACCCTTTCTCTCGTGGTTTTATTTAGGTGTTCTTTATTTTTAAGAATTTCTCTTATTATTCCAACCGTAAAAGTTCCGTTGTAATTTAGAAATTTTAATTTTGCTTAAAAAAATCCCATGTGAAGATTTGTTGAAATTTTAGTCATTCAGTTTCAATGAAGGATCTTGCAATTTAAATGAGAATTTAATAAATCAAGACTGTGTCTTCTTTTAACTCATTTTTAAAGGATAAATTTGATGAATTCTTGAACAAAAATTCAAATTACTGCTTAAAAGCAGTACCTGTTTCAAGGCATTTAATTATAATGTTTAACTTGACTTATTTCATACTATTTTTTTAAGCAATGCATAAAGAAAGTTTAAAAAAGTAATTTTTGACTAATTTTTTCATGTAAACTAAAAAATCATCTGAAAGTAAGAAAATCAGGAATGAATTAACATAATGTAAAGGCAAAATAATTAATTTAATTTACTTATTTATATCAGCTAAATTACAGGATCAAATTTTGAGATCATACACACTGTTTTTACTGTTTATCTTAAACTTTAAAGCAAATTTTATCTGAATGTGGTTAATGTATTACGTATATGTAATGAAGGAGACATATGTAAACTAATTACGTTTATAAACACATATATATATATATATATATATATATATATATATATATATATATATATATATATATATATATATATATATATATATATATATATATATATATATATATATATATATATATATATATATATAAGTATGTATGTATATTTTACTTAGTTAATCTTTCACAATATAAAAATTCATTCAATATTTTAAGTTGAAAGTAATTAAGCAAATAAATAAACTAACTTCTCAATTTCTGTCTATTATCTTAAAAATATCCTTTTTAATTTTCTTATTTAAGTTTCAAATAAAAAATACTTTAAATATACTTTTCAGTATCTTTCTCTCTCCCTCTATCTATCATGTAAATACTTAATATTAACTTTTGAAAACAATAAAGTAAGTTATCTGCTTTTGCATTTGCACCTGTCACCAGATGTGACAAATATATCGTACGTTTTACCATATAATGAATAACATATTCTAAAAATTTTGAATCTTTGCAAGATTTTCATCATAATGCCTAATAAAATAAGATTTAAAAGTAGTATACTTTTTAATGAGGTATTTAAAAAACTTATACGAAGTATCGTTTACAATATAATTTATTATAATATTTCGCGATTTAAATTTATCAGTAAATAATTTCAAACACTTAATAGACATACTTTCAATACCTGAGCTGCGTTTGAAGTTAATACTTTAGAAAAACAAGTCAACAAAATATAAGATATTCCGTTTAAATTTTGAAAGAAAAACTTTTAGTATTTTATAAAATTAATACAAACTACTATTACCTTTTATTGCAATAAATCACAAATTTATATCAGACATAATTTCACCAACCTATCTCCACATATACATCATATGAAAACAATAATTTTCATTAACAAAATTCTTATGTAGTCGTGATTACTTAAAAATATTCAAAAATAATTTTATTTCTCCAATTAGTGGGCGTAAATGATAGAAATAATTTGAATAAATACCGGGACTATTTGATAAAAACGAATAAAATATCCTTACTCATATCGAATTACATCAAAGCATAGCTCTCAGTTTTACTCTTTTCTTGTCGAAACGTGTAATAGAGGAAATTTACCCCCGAAAATCCAATAAAAAGATAAGAGAAAGATGAATGTCGTTATGGATTCCTTTTTTGAATGTCCGATGCTTCAATATGATTGCAGAGGTAAATTTCTCAACAACAGATCTTTTTTAGGGAGCAAGTGTTATTTTTCGCTGAGCTCCGCCTGAAATAGATTTCCAGGTGCCCGAGTAGGTTGGGCAAATTGAGTTTTGTGCTCTTAAAAAGTAATTCCTTAAAACGATTTACATAAACTAGTATTATTTGATCTTGTTCGGAGGAAATTTATGTAGATTGAAATTCAATGATATTTATACAGAAAGCTGTCATACTTCTTGAAGATTAATATATTGAAAAACAAAACAAGTTAGTTTTTCTTCCTTTTAAAAATAATCAATATGAATCACTCTTTTGGAAATTAAAGATTCTGACTCTGTTCACATACCACGATAAATCTTAATGATTAAATATTTAATTCTTTATTTAGAAAGATATAGAGAAAATTATTATAAGAAATGACTTTTTTCTTCTGTAATGAGTTCAGATACTACCAAGAAATTTACACAGAATAATAAAAACTTCAAATTTTATTTTCATTTCTTAAAGTAGTGATTAAGAATATTCATGTATTATAAAATAAAAAAAAACTATAAGTACTTATAAATGCCACTTAGCTTAGGTAATTTTTAACAATATAAATGTCTAAAGAATTACAATTGAAAGTTGAAACATAATAAACTTAAATTTTGAAAAATTTTTAAATGTATTTACTTACATTTATTCAATATCATATTCAAATGTGGATTCTTGTTTTAATGACAAAATTGATCATTTTATTTTTAAGTATTTTTTAACTTAAATGTTAAAAACTCGTATTAAATATAAATGATTTTTTTATGATAAGATCAGTCCTTGTTTTTAAAAGAAATTTATTATAAAATAATCTGCTTTCTAATTGTGTGTTGTAACTAAACTGTATTTTCTAAAGTAATTAATTCCTCATATTTTCATTATTTGAAACTATAAAATATATTATGTTAACTGATATTTATTCCATGTATGACTTTAAATTATTATCTAACTATTTCATATATAAAGAACATGATGAAA
Organism: Latrodectus elegans; assembly: GCA_030067965.1. Taxonomy (NCBI): domain Eukaryota; kingdom Metazoa; phylum Arthropoda; class Arachnida; order Araneae; family Theridiidae; genus Latrodectus; species Latrodectus elegans. The sequence goes on from CM057812.1 coordinate 42,773,407, forward strand.
TGTAAAAAATCTTTTTTAATCAAGGAAATTACATTGCAAAAAATGCCCAGATATTTTAGTTTAAAATTAAATTTACTTTTCTAAAATTTTAATTAAAATGTGTTAATAAATTTATGAGGGATCATATAATTACAAACAGATTTATTTTTTTTTAATTTTTTCTTGTTTTGAAATATATAAGTCTTGAAAATTTAATGCATAATTCAACAAAAAGTAGTCTTAACTTTGAAGTCATTTTAGCAATTAAGAAGGAATAATTAAAATTTAAGGTTTGCTAACAAAACAATTAGAAATTCTGTAAGAAAAGTTTTGCATATAATATATTTAATTTTCGTAATGATTTCTGTAAATAAGATAAAATATGCGCATTAAAACTATGGAAATAAATAGTAATGTATCATTAAAGTTAATTTAATTTTACTTTCAGATTACAATTATGCAGATATTATTCAAATTCTTCCAGAATATTCTCGATAATACATAATTTCATTAGTAGGATTTCGTAAACATAAACATCTTCGTAATTACTTGTGTAGAGTAGAGAAACCTAAGAATATATGAATGTTCCATTCATAAAGTAATATTCTAAATTTCATAATACTTGTTAAATGATTTACATAAAGACATTTATTTTAGCGTTTCTTAAGACATTAAAAATCTCTTATATTACTCGAAATGAACACAATATTACGTAACTCAACAACTCAAAATTAACAATATTAAAATGTAATGCTAAATATATTCATATTTAATACAAATCTATCGTTTAAAAATAGACGGAACATTGAACAAATATTACAAAATTATGGTGTTAATACTGGAAAAGAAAGCGCAATTAGCATAAATTATTAATCAACACAACTCAGTTTTAAGAAATTACAAATTATGGAGGTCACGATGATTTAAAGAAAAAATTTCCTTTTACAAGGTGTGGATATAGTGTTTATGTATGATACCTACCCAAAAATTAATAATTTTTAATAGAACTAAGCTATTCATGTTGAAAGGGCTATATGCTGCAATGACTATACGTTGTGTGATTTGACGAAGAGAAGACAGTGTCTGCTGAAATATCATCATCTTTATTTAAGATTGTTCAAATTTGCAAGTCATTTGACTGTGTTTAGTATCATTAGCTGACAGACATAAGCAGATGGAAACGCACTGCAATAAATCAACCAATTCTAAATGTATTCAAAAATTTGCTGTTTACCTTTAACTAGAATAATAAATACCAATGTATTACATTAATATTTATATGGGAAAAGAACAAATTAATTACCTATATCTGAAATTATTTAAAAAAATTAAGGTATATTTCTTTCGATTATTTTTTTTACAAATGGAATACCAAAAAATACGTTTATAATAGACAATGATAATTATTTTATTTTTTCTTTCATTTGCGGCAAATATGTGATACCTATTAAATTATGATAATTCATGTAATTATTTCCCTTGCAGTAGATGTTAATTCATTTCAGATACATATCTGTAATCTCCTATAAGAAAAGTATTTTGGAAAAAGTGTTTGTCCATCGAAAATATATTTAGATACGTGCTTTGGATATTACACAACATAATTTTTTTAATTTTTCTTACAATAATTCCAAAATTTAATGTGGGAAGATATTTTTATGTGTAAGATAACATTTATTTATTTCTTCATATTTTAAATATATTTATATGAAAGTTATTGCTATTATTAATTATATGAAAATATGAAAATTATTGCAATTATTAATTTTTCGCAAACAATGAAAAATGTAATCATTGTAACTTAATTAAATCTTTTAACTCATGAAATACTTTTTTAAAAATAACTAATTTAATAAAGGATTTTATTTAATATAATATTTATAAACATTAAAATGCATATAAAAATTATTTACTAGTAACAAAAATAATTTTTTGCCAAATTTAACTAGATATGCATTCGTTTAATCTCCTAATTTAGGCACAGTGGCCTTCATTTAGATTAGACTCTCTTCTTAACTATTCAGCTTGCCAAACCTCGAGAACTAATTTAATTAAGAAAGCTCTTAGACAGAGTTTTCATACCACTCATTAGTTTGAATAATGAGTATATAAAACATTTCTTTTCTTCTTTTTCTTTATTTCCATAAAAAAAATTAGAATAAAGATATCTTGGATAAAAGATAAATTTCAGTATGAAAAAAAATTTGCAAACTTGGTCAGTAAAACCTTTAAAAAGCTCTTTTCTGTTTACTTAAGTGTTAAGCATTAAAGGTGACTTGAATTACAATATCATGGAGTGTCAATTCCAATTAAGTATTATAAAGAAAGAAAATTTTCTCCTTAAAATGATCTTTAAAAATGCCAATTTTCTTTTGAGAAGAAAAGAAGATAGTAAATGGTAGTGAGAGATTTAATATTTTATCAGATAAAATAGAAAATAATACAAAAGAAGTTTTGTGCTGGAATATTTAAAGTTTCCAAGATTACTTTAGTGAAAAAAGTAGAAAGACTAGTATTTTTTTTTTCCTGTCATAAAATTAAAAAAATACTAGAATTAGATTCATGTGGAAAATAAAATAATAAGAAACTTTTTTTGTCACTTGAGCTCGTTGACTTTTAATTGATAAACGGAGTAGAGTTGTTTTATACTTTCTATCTTGAATAAATTAAGGAATAGTGTACATCGAATTTACATTTTATATTCAAGCAATCTTAGTACAAAGAGGACTAAGGGGTGCATTATTCATATGATTTAGAGCTATATTTAGCTATTTCATGAAATTCATAATTTTTTACTATATAAATTCATAAATCTCATATTATAAATTCATAAATTTCACAAATTCATATACTTGGTTACATAAATAAAATTCATATTAAAGAAATAGTCATTTAATATATTCAAAAAATTTTAAGCACTTAGGAAAATGCAGAAATATATTAAAATAATTTCCAATTATTTTAAATATTGGAGTTAAAGGGCATAGTTGAATTCTTAGGCAATACCGATTATTAATAAGTATACATCTTATAAAAGTAAACATGTCAAAATTTAACTTTTTTTATATTTTTTTATTGAAAATTTTCCAATATTTATTTTCCTCATTTAAATCGTATCATACCAGTAACATATGTGATTTAAAGTATAATTTAGTTTTCTATTCTTTGACATTTACAACTAAATTAAATACATAAAAGCAAATAAAATGAGATCAAATAATAAAGAATTAATATTTTTTTTATTTGTAGCAGAGTAAATTATTTAATTTCAATATACCTGATTACTTCAGCGTTTTAGAACTAAAATACATTATTTTAAATATTTTGAAATTTAGTTAATTAATATATTTTATGTAAACATAATAATTTATGAGATATTTTTATTAAAAGTTTTGAAGTATTACGATGCGTGTAACATAAGAAAATAATTGAAAACAATTAAATAAAATGGGTGAAGGTAACTGTTTAATATTAGAATGAATGGAGTATTAAGTAAATATGATAAATTATTAATCTCTTTTTGTTAATACTTTCAAGGAATATTTTTTTAAATGAAAGGAAGAAAAGATTCTTGGTTTTCTATTTAAAAGAACTAAATTCATTAAATTACAATTCAGCGGCATTAATAAGTGATTAATTTTGAATTTCTTATCAAAGATTCATTTCCGTTGAACTACCTTCGAAATTTTATTTTCTCATTTCATGAGAAAAATTACAATGGTGTAATATATGTCACAAATTACTTTCACAGCTATAAAGCCACTATCCGTCTAATAGGCATACAGAATAAATATCAGGTATTTTTGAAAAATTAATTTCACAAATTGATAACTAATTTATGCATAAGTATACTACATAAAATATTTTGTAATACTAGGCTACTACTAGGATTTCCCCCTTTCAGTACTACAAGAGGCGGAAACGATGACCACTTAAATTTTTGGGCACGCTGTGGGTGCATCATCGTTGCTATGAAAGAGGCTGCGTCTTCGTAATTTAGAAATTGGTTCTTAACAAAAGACATCCTGATTTGTACCTGCCACTCCAGATGTGATATTTAAATGGAGAGATTACGACTATGACGTACTTTACCTCTAGTGAACACGACAGGTCTTAGGTTGGGCAGGGGTTCGAACTCACTACTTTCCGATATTGAGAAAGAATGTCCAAACCAATAAGTTTTTTCACGACTGCAGTAAAAGAAAATAATACGAAGGGAGAGATGGGGTGATAAAACATTGTTTTTCTTTAAAAGTTGATAGGTTTATTGATGTAATTGATAGGTTGTGAAGTGGTCTTCTTCCGGGTCGGAGTACTTGCTACATCGCGACCAACAGTAGAAAGAGTATCTCCCACCACCATTCACATCTATACATAGAGTTGACTTTTATCCCCAAGTTGTTTAAATAAAGTCTATATTGCTAAATACTCAGCTGCCACAACATCTACCTGCAAATGGAATTGGTCAAATTACTTAGACGCAACTTTTGCTTTAACACAAACTAAATAAATATTACAATATAAAAAATTGTAATTCATGAAAGCGTGCTTAACATAACTACTTTAAATGCAAAAATAAAATTATCAAAAAATATTCCAGATATAATGTAAAAAAAAACAACAAAAACTGTAACAACGAATAATGCAATTTGAAAATGTTGAGAATTATACCTTTATTACATGAAGTTTGCTTTAATTTTTTGCAAGAATTTAACTATAAAATTAACGTCAACAATGTATTTATTTTTTATTAAACGTTAAACGATAGAGTTACCAAAAGGAAATATAATAAAGATTTTTTAAGAGTTCAAGTTTGAGTACATATATATAAATATCCTCAAGAACAGTTGAATAACCTAAGTAGCTAATTAAACAACTAAAGTCGCATAAAATTTACAGGAAAATGAAATCTGGTAAATGGATCAGATGACACGTGTATCGGAAATTAAAAATATTTACTCTTTTAAAAGTTGCAGGCGACACTAGATTTTTATTTGTAATTATATATTTGTGACTTCAAGATATAAATAGCTTATTTAAAAGTTTATTATACCCAATTTTATGAAATCTACATTTTAAAAGTATGATATTACTTTTTTAAATGCTTCTTTCTGAAAATTACAATAAAAAGATTAATGAAGATTTTGATTGACACTTTTAGTACATTCTTTAATAAAAAAAATAAGTGTATTCAAAATCAAATAAAACAGTCCAATGTTACAATCCAGAAACGCATGTTAAATCCAATAAAAAACAAACTCAAATTTTTCAGGTGATAGTTTTTCATTTTTATTTGAATGAACAATAATGAGAAACAAAATTCATATGTGACATAAACTGCTTGAAAAATGAATTGATTAAGCCCTTTATTCATTAAGAAAAAAAAGTATTTATTTTCTCTTAATTTACAGAATTCTTGTATGAATCTCCTTTGGAGTACCATATAAACTTCGTATTTGCAATGTATACATTTTTCTGCCCGCGAACACACAAAATATATAAAGAATAAATAAATTACTAACAATATTGCTGAAAATATGTTATTTATTTGAAGTAAAAAATATAAATTTATATAAAAAATAAGTTTCATTCTAAAAGCCAAAATATTACATTGCAGAATTTGGTAACTGAATATTTTAGTTTTCGAACTAACATATTTAATTTAGTTAACAGAATATGTTAGTTTTCGTCAATTCTTATTTAAGAAATGTTTAAAGAAATCAGCAAAAAAATGTAAATTAATCGCTTTTTACACAAATAAAATTATAAATTAAGAATTTTATTTTAAAAAAAAATCGATTTTTTAATTTTAATATTACAGTATTTACATATTTTTAAGTCATCAGATTTCTTTATGTTGATAACGAAGTCTTAGTATTTATTAATTTTATGAGGTAATAAATTAATACTTTACATATCCATATTTGATGATTATGGACCAATAAAACTTCTAGGATGTTTCTGAGATAGTGGAAGAATTAATTGATTTGAGCAACAAAAAACGTGTTAATGATGTGTGCTAAAATTCGATAATGAATGTTAATTTAAATTGATTTAATTTATAGTGAAATTTATACACACACATATATATATACATATATGTGTGTGTCTGTGTGTGTGTATGTGTGATTGCGTGCGTTTGATTTAACAAAAATAAATGATCAGCTAATAAGTACAGTTTAGTATTTTTAGAAATTTGATGTACAAGTATCTTAGATAGTCAAACAAAATACTTTGCAATACGTGAATGTAGTTTTTTATTAATAACTATTTTACTTTACGAATAAGAATTATCTTAAAATGATAAATTTTCCTAAAGAGATAAATTCTTAATAAATATCTCCCCCTTTAAATTGTTTCTATTTATAATACATGTTTATAAGCCTTATATATTGATCATTGAATAAAAATTGGTGATTAAATCGAATTATTATTCAACAATGGGAACTTTCCAGGGCATATACAAATAAAGAGTTGAAAATTAAGTACGGAAGTTTTGGTCACCTATATTTGTAGACATATTTTATTTATAATGTTGAAAATAGCAAAAGAAATCAAATAATACTATTTTTGTTGAGCAAAATGTCCTCACTATAATATGATAATCATAAAAACTTTAAATAAGAAACAGTATCTAAGATATAATTTTAAATATGATGAAATTAAAGAATTATCGAATTATCTAGCTATTTCTAGGCTATAGTTTGTTTTATATAGAACAAAATCAGTTATATATATATATATATATATATATATATATATATATATATATATATATATATATATATATATATATATATATATATGTATATATATGTATATATATAATTTTCATATTGGCAAATCTTACTTTAGCTGCTTTTGCGCTGGCTAAATTTCTTATATTATATTGTATAGTATTTTTTATTACTTTATATAAATTTATATTTTTTGCTTTATATATATCTATATCTATATCTGTATATATATATATATAAATATATATATATGTATATCTATATCTATATATATATATATATATATATATATATATATATATATATATATATATATATATTATTTTTTTTTTAATTATGGATAAATTGTGCAAATAATTGTTACTAATTTTGCTAAATATATTGGATATATTACTAAATATATTGCTAAATATAATAAAATATTTTATCTAACCAAAAGATATTTATGAAAATTTTTATTTACTTGATTTCCCATTTTTATGCATTATAAATAAGCAATAAGCATTTTTGTAATAAATTAAAATATTCATTTTTAAAAATTATGTTTCACGTCTCGTTAAGCACTTGCTTAAGATTTAACTTAACGATGCTCTTATTTTGAAATCGGTATTGAACAAATTTTTTCACTTAATTACCATTACTTAAAGAAAAATCAGTGTTCTAAAACTTCTCATCGTATAACACTTGTTTGTTTAATGGCAGAGGCAGCGAAGGGTAAGATTCTTTGCTTCACAAAATCCAAACCGAGCACTTTCTTTTATTTCTTCCAAATATTCCTTCTACTCAAATTCTCTTTTTAAAATGTGCTTTTTTATTTCAAAGTTATTCTTATTTCTTGAAAGCTAGAAATCATTACATTTCCTTGAAAGCAATGAGCAGTTCCATCTTTTAGCTAAATATATCTCGAAGACTCCATTGATGATGATATTAAAGTTTTTTTTTCTTCCTGAATACGATTTTTTATTGCATTTATACGATCCTAATGACTCACTGAGGGAAATAGAAGAGATTATATTATGCGAAAATCTTAAAAATGAGATACTTGAAATTAAATACTAGAGTGTGGACAGGTGTTAAAAATTTGCATGATTAAACAGTCTCTGGGTTTGTAGTTATGAATGTGAAATGATGCGGTAAATGGTTTTGTGAATTTATATGTGCTTTTAAACATTATTATCAAATTCATTTTCATTGAATGCGAGTGAATTTATTATAATTCATTGCTTTCACTTCCAGAGATACATTTTTGAAAATAAATTTCAAAAAAGATTCTGAATAAATTCAATGCCGCACAGGTATTAATACTAATATAATGAAAATCAATTTCAACAATGATTCTGCATAGATTTCATGTTGATTTGGTATTTCTATTATTGTTCTTCAATTAATATCAATTTAAGAATTTTATTTTCTGTTTTTCTATTTCAAATAAGACAAAAAAACTTATTATAACTGCTTACATAATATCCCTTATATATTTTTTTAAAATTATTATTTTATGAATATAAAATGTAATAGTGTAAGATTTTTTAACAACAGCAGAGATTTGTGTTTAATTTTTTTTTTTATTTTCAGTGTTAATATTTTGAAATAAAGCAATGCTAAAAGATAAATTCCACTGCATTTTAAAGCAAAATTGTAAATGCAATCATGGTAATTAATTGTTTTGATCTTAAAATTTAGTAATAATACAGTTAATTCTATTATGAAACAAACTTATTTTTCATTACAACATAAAACCTTTTTATAGTGACTTTAAATTATTTCATTAATATTCGAGTAATTTTTTATTAGTCAAATATTATATATATATATATATGTATATAAATATATATATATATATATAATATTATATATATATAAGATATATATATATATATATATATATATATATATATATATATATATATATATATATATATATATATATATATATATATATATATATATATATATATATATATATATATATATATATATATTAGACTTCGAATTAATCATTTAATACTGACTCTGAGCATACAATATTATATTTTCTTGGTAAAATTGAGAAATGATAAGATGTTAAATAAAGGATATATTAGCACTTAAATAAATAATTTCCAATGTAAACTGATTTTCAGCTTACGGTTGAGCAACAAGTTTTTTTATTTTTTTTTTTTTATTTCTTTTTAAATTATCTGGAGAAATTAAAAAAAATATTTAGAGAAAAACAAAACAAATCGATCCTCAAATATTTCATACTTTACACACGTAAGTAATTTCAATAATTTTAAAACTTTGTTTACATAAGCGTATTTATAAATTTTGTCATAAATTCAACAAATTCAAAATATATATTACAAATAATTTGCAGTTTTGTCTGAATCTTATAATAGCAAAAATTGCTTCCAATCTCTGACTATATAAACTGTTGTTTTATAATATATTAATTTTGGATTCTTTACTTTTAAGAAAATACATTTTGCAATCATAGAGATATTTTAAAGAAAATTGGCGTCTATAATGTGAAGTGTTCAAAGAATTGAACAATATAATTTGTAAGTTCATGTAATTTTACACCCAATTTACTAAAGGTGCCAAACTGCTTAATGTTTCTTCTTAAAAATCGTATTCCTAATATATTTTACTTTTCATAATTATTACAATTTAGTTTCCATTTAATTTTAGATGTCTCTGCTTTAAATTGAATTTTTGATTTTTGAAAATTTATTGTGATGCTACATGTTGTTAAAGTGTAAAATAATAATATTTTTAATGTTATACGTTTCAGTGAATTTATAAAATAACAAACAGTAATTTTATAAATTCATTGAAAAAATTCATTAACAGTAACCCGTATTGCTATGTTAAGAAAAATATACTGCATTTGATTTTGAGACTTATAATTTTTTTTTAGATTTCTTGAATATATTTTATTAATTCATTCTGTAGGCTTATAACAAAATCTATGTACAAAATTGGTGAAAAATATGTTACTTTAAATTAATATTTCATTTGCATATAATATTTAGAGTTGAATATAAGAAACTTATTTCATAAATATTTGTAAATGTGTTTAAAATATCATTGTTAGGACTTAATAATACACTTAATGCTTAAAATTAAATTGTAGTAACCAAAATAAAATGTGTTGAAGAATTGTAATTTTAATTGGCTTTTTTTTGGGGGGGGAGTCTAATTAAATTGATATCTACAAAGAATTAACAGAATTAAAGTAAACCTATTTAAAGGCTTTTAAAAGTCAAAGCAATTTTCCAAATGAAATGAAAACCGCATTTTAAGCAATGCGTTTAATACATAAAGAATGAATAAGGAATTGAAATTAGTAACATGAAATTTATAATTTAAGAAACATTAATACATTATGTAAATAATATTCTAATCATACGGGGATTGAATATGTTTAATTTTATACTATTTTATAAATATTTTTTTCATTAATTACATTTTTGGAGATAATGCTCATATTTAGAACGTTTCTAAGATGGCGATATCCGTATTTATAATTTTGTAAACAGGTTAATAACCTAGCTAAAAGCATTTAATTTTAAGATAATGCTGAAATTCGAGTTATGGCAGATAATTTTTCTGAATCTCAAAATGCTATATTATTTTCCCATTGTTTTGGTGCCGTGTATCGTTAAGTATAATAAATAAACAATACAGAGAAAAAAGTGTTGCTCTACAGTCAGTTTAATAGATTTTGTGCAAATATGTGTGTAGAAAATTATCTCCATTGTTATTTTTTGGCGGTGAGTCAATGACATTTTTAGAGCACAGTTAATTTTTGTGATGTTTTTAATATGCATTCTCAAGTATGAATTTATGAGTGTCATTATCATTTAGTATAGTTTTGTTTTTTTCTTTAACTAGTAAAAAGTCATTCTCGTGTCATTTATTTGGTATTTTCTTCGATCCAATAATAAAAGTCTTATGAATCCTAAATTAATAGGGTGAAACAATTTTAAAACATATTTAATTTTCTAAAACTTTTATTTAATGAATTATATTGTTGTGTGTATTGGAAAATTTTCAATGCTTACATTTCTCTTTTTACTATTCTTTTTAATCAAATACTAACTCTGTGACTCATGCTACTTGAATTTGTTTGGCATTCAACAAAATATTAATCCCTCTGATTTTAGAAGAACAATTTATATATAAATTACTCTCAATTTATTTTCCTATATATTATTAGAATATCATTATTAACACATATTTTGCAAAAATAACCATTATATATTAATATATTTAAAATGTGTCATTTGAATTCTATAAAATATACTCCAAACATCCCATAATATTTAGGAACACTTCTTGTGTACTTCAACTTCATTTACATGAAGATTCCTGCGTAATCTCATTTATATATTAATCCTCTGGAAACGGTTCGTGAGTTTGATTCTTATCCATAGCTCAATTGATTGTAGTAGTTTTAAATCCGCTCCAAACTGTTGATTCAGATGAAATTAATCAACCTGTGTGAAAAAGATCTATTTGGCGACATTATAACTAAAACTCTTTACCCTAACAATTTATCGTAGTCTGATTCATAAAAAGCTCTATTTGTGTAAAAAAAAAAAATATTGGTTATGAGAGTGACAAATGAAATCTCAAAAATCGGAATCGTATTATCTTATACAGTTAAAATGTTACCGTTGAAATTAATCAAATAATTATTTTTGCACACATTTTATGATTTTAATTGCATATCCAACAAGATTTCTATATATGTGTATCAAATATAGCATTTGCATTCCATCCTTTTTACATATCTTTTTTCAAAAATAATCTTATACACATAACTCCAAAGAAAAATATGCATTATTTAATATACTTACAATAAGTTTATTTAAAATTTATTTTTATTAATGAATACCCTTTGAATAAAACGTTCTTTTTTATTATAGCTTTTATTTAACATATCGACCGTGGGTTCTTTTTTTCTTTTAAAATAACATTGAACAGTGTCTTCAAAGCAACAGCAACCTACATTGACAATTACTTCAAGTTCTCTGTAAACTGTGGCAACGGTTTCCGATGCGTCACTTCCTCATTGTATTTCCTTTTCATTATGTCGCGACTCTCGCTCAAGATCCCGTTATGACTCCGGTACGCTCAGGTGCGTCAAAAAGCGATGCTTGAGTGGTTCTGATAGAAATATTTTGTGTGACCCATTATCATTCGCTTCGACAGGCTGGAAAGTTTACCGTAAACTTTCCATTCCGTTGCCACGCCGCTGAACAAATATATTGGAAGCTTTGTGTTTGGCGGAGGCAGAACGCGAATATGTTTTCGTATATTTGAGTGGAATGCCATGTTGAGTGAACGTGAGACCTGATTTGTGACAAAAAAGATATCTTGAAGAGATTTATCGATTACAAAAGATTTACTCAATGTTGATCTAAAATTACACATCGTTGCTCACTACATATTTGTAGAGTTTGTTCTATAGAAATAGAGCTCATAATTATTTTTAATGTTAAAATAATTTGAAATGCACTGCATATTGTTAAGTCTTTAAAGTTCTTTAAATGTGTAACTTTGTTTTATATAAAATATATATAGGTTATACTTTACAGTATAAAAGTATAAAATTCTATGCTTAACAACAAAACATATTAAGATTCCTTATGCTGGGAAATTACTTTATAAACCTTATATAAGATACATGAAAAATAAAATAAATTAAGTCTATAACTTTTAATATATATTGACATAAATAAATTTGTCATGGAAACAAGTTTACAAATTTTCAATAAAATTGAAATTATTTCGATAACTAAAATATTTGATAAAATTATGGGCTTCATTTGCAATAAATGGAATCAGATTTGCATTGAATTATTGTTGAATATTTTTTTTTATTTCACGAAATGAAATTATTGATTCCATCTAAAGGAAAATAAACTATTTTAAATCAATAAAAAGTAATACTTAATTCAATATCATATAATCTCTTTTTAAATTATGTACACTTAAACGAACTTAATTTTTTCAATTTTATATTGAATCTCTTAAATAGATTTTTGATTATTTCCCAAAACATATTAACAAAATTAAGGTATACTTAGACGATGAAAATTTTAATTTAATTTTATTTATTTTCTCGTAAGTATTTTGAAACTGATTATTTACAGAAAACGAATTCTTTTACTAACTCTGTCCCTACATATTGAACTTTTCCCATATTCCTTAACCAATATTCCGTGAAAAAACTAAGTGATATTTTTTTTCTTGATCAGAAGATTCTTGAGCACGCCATAAATGGAAAATTCATAAAAGGAAACGTTGTCAGATGCACGGAGATTTTTCGAAAAGCGCTTCATAAAATGTTTCACGAAACGATCAAATTCTTTGATCCGAAGCTATTTTGCATGGGAGTTTTTAAACATAATTTTCAATAAAAAACAGAATTCAGTAGAATGTTTCAAGCCATTTGCATTATTTCATCACAAGCATTATCGATTTTTTTTTCTCCTTCTTTATTCGAATTTTATTCTTAAGTCGTCTGCGTTTATCGTTCATAGGGGGGCTTCCACCAATTTTAAAACTGCCACGGCTGCTTTTTATGTTTTATTTATTGTTTTATACCTTGGATTTGCCGTGGACGCTCGGAACACTTCTGGTCTTTATTGTTGTTTTCGGAAACAAATAAAAGGAAAATTTCCGGTATTGTATTCTTTTTTCGATCCTCCCAATTTTTCCCGCCTTTTCCTTTTGCAGAGAAAATCGAAGACAGTGTATCCGATTTCTCGGTGGGAGGGATCTTCGAAAAAAAATAAATACATAAAGTTCTCGTTTCAAGCATTTTCTTTCTTGTACAGCCGGCTGTTGAGAGTGGAGAGACTGCAGATGTGGGAGTGAAGGGGAGGGGGAACCAATCCACCCAGGGGATTTCCAGACCGAAAGTTAAGGAATGCTTAGAATCTCCTTTCGATTTTCTTTTTTCTCTTTTTATTTTTTTGTTTTAAACTTTCTTTTAAGTGGAGTTATAACGTCTACTCTTGCCCATGCCATGGAAACATGTAACCCGGCTAAATTCTTTGAAAATATTTGTGAAAAAGAAAAAAAGTTCAACAATTAGTTTGGGGAAAGTGTTACATTTCAGCTACATTTTTTTAAAATAGTGTTGTGACTTTTTCTTTATTCATTTGTAAGATAATCTCTTTGAAATTAATTAAACAAACAACTTTTTATTTCATTGATATGGTTATATAAATATTCACAGAAAATAATACACAAATTCATTAAAAATTAGTCTTTACTTATATTTGTTTAAAATAAATCGCATACTTACGTATTTGAAACACCATTTTGTTATTTTACAATCACTTAAATAATTGGTATATAAAATAAGTATAATGTACATTTAATATTTCTGCAAGAAAAATGCATTCTTAAAAGAATAATTGCGTTTACTTTTTATAAGTGTATTTATTTTAAGTGAACTGTAACACACATGTTAAGTAAACTAAAATAGTGAATATGTGTTCGTAATTAATCATGCTTCCTTAAAATTGTTTGACAACTTTCACCCACTGATAAAATTTCCAGTGATAAACACAAATGCTGTTTATATATTTAAATAGATGTTCAGAATACACTACGTTAGTCCTTAATAGGAAAATAATTAAATAAATTTTCTCAAAGGTAAGCGTGGAATAAGTCGAATTTATCCACGAATTCAGAATTGCAGCAAATTATTTTGGAAAAAATTTACTAAACAATATTGGAAAAGTATATAGAAAATGACATTTTCAATAATTCAAAAGTTTGAAATAAGATGAATAGTTAATTATTTTTTCTGATCGTGCACTGTGTGATAATTCGATAATTGCATCCTGCTCAGTACTAGATTAAATTGTCATTTTGAAAGAGTAAATTAGAGAAACAAAGGAACCATAAATATGTAGGCGCATACTCAATAATTTAGAATATTTAAATACACACACAAATGGTAATAATAATATAATATTTATAGATCAATTTATTGGTATTGAAATGAATAAGCCACGTACTTACTAAATGACTGTTTCCATTTTATAATCTCATTTTAAGCAGCGGACATAATGTAATGCGTCCCACGTGATGGATTTAAGACATACTTACGCACGAAGTAAAATATATATATTTAATTTTCATAAAATTCTTAAGGCTAAGGAAAAAGGTTTAAGTACAGACTTTCGTTTTTCTCATCAGCAGTAATCAACAATAGAAGAATTGTTAGAAAATTAAAGGGGGTTTTTGATGAGTAAAAGAGATATTTCTGATACAAATTCCTCGTTTCAGATTGCTTACGTAATTAAATTGTGACACTTTCAATTTAAAACGTTTGATTATTATGGTAATAATATATATATATATATAATATCTATAAGAATGTGTATTTATATGCTTAACTCACACAAAACATTTGGTGTAATTCTAAATATTCCTTAAAATCAGTAATCTTATTAATAAAATATATTTTAATAGATGAATTTGAGGAAGTTTTTAACATTTCATATTATATAGCCTTATGACACAAAATTGTTTGGGTGTGATAATTTAAATGTCCGCCTTGATAATTTATCTTTGGAAGGTATTTACTTCATATCACTTTCTGGAGATAAGAAACAATCGAGTACTTTTTAGCTCTTTATTAATCATGTAAAACATAGTATACATAGATATGTAAACAATAATTGTTTCTTTATGAGTTTTTAACCATGAATGTAGTAGCAAATGAATAAATGTAATCAATATAAAGAAATCATATTATTTTTTTTCTTGCATACTAAGAAAAATATTTTCTAAATATTTATTTCATTAAAATATTTATTACTATTCCTTGCAAAAAAATCTGAAATGACTTTTTTGTTTATTTTTTATTACATTGTAAACAGTATACCAGATTTTAAATTAAGATAAAACTTCCAGTAAAAAATCATTGGTTTATTTGCAAGAGTTGTTAAAAATCTTAATTTTATTTCTCAGATTTTTACCTCCACTATTTTGCAAACTGCATGTGAAAATCATTTGCATGTTTTAATTGAATGCATTACGTATTCAGAATGTTTTGTTCAAAACAAATATTGCTATCCATGATATATATATATATATATATATATATATATATATATATATATATATATATATATATATATATATATATATATATATATATATATATATATATATATATATATATATATATATATATATATATATATATATATATATATATATATATATATATTACTGCTTCCTTACCTTAAATAAATAAAAAAAATTAATTAAAATATTCGATTTCCAATGTTGAAAGTATGTAATCTAGTTCAGTCATAATTTTTAATCTGGACACTTTGTCATAAATTAAAATTTCTCAGAGAAAAATAATGAAGTTGGCTACTTAAAGTCAAAAACAAGATGTATGTCCAATGCCAACGTGAACAATTACCATAAGATTTATGGCCAGCAAAGCACCATTTTTTAGAAAGATTCTGGAAGTAATATTCATTATTCAAAGGTTCTCTTATTACTCGAGAAGTAATGATGTGCAACAATGAGGTATTATTTTCCGAGGACGTATCCTTCCTATTTAGACTCCGTAATAAAAGTATCACATTAAATCCTGCTGAAGAACAAAATAAAGAAACATGTCATTTTTCTTATGGTCCATCAATTTTAATACGTCCAGAAACGAAGCAGACTTGAACATCATGCTAAAATTAATAAGCTATTCAGCAGTAAAACTACTCAACCCATCAATATCGATGAATGAAGCGAGCTTTAAATATTCAGAGCTCTAATATACTTTTTAGTAATCCATTTTTTTAGGAATAAAATCATTGTCTTTCATTTATGAAAATGTAACCGATTTTATTCAAGGTAGTGGATAAGAGATTATTATTAGGTGTACCTAAGCAAAACATTACAATAACTCATTGTTTTATTTCATTAACCACTGTCAAAAATGTGTTTTTTATTATATAAAAACTAAATACACAAATTTTTAATAAATATCATTCGATAAAGATCTT
Source organism: Latrodectus elegans (assembly GCA_030067965.1). NCBI lineage: Eukaryota > Metazoa > Arthropoda > Arachnida > Araneae > Theridiidae > Latrodectus > Latrodectus elegans. The sequence continues at coordinate 42,790,151 of CM057812.1, forward strand.
GGCAATCTGAAAACATTAATAGCAAAAACATTGAATAATTGATCAATCATACATATCATTCCTCTCCTCCATATTATAAAATTTAGAATCATGGTCACCCTATATATATAGCATCTATCACTCATATATAACAGTCATACATACATACATACAGGTGAATCCCAGACTTTACCTATGGTTAATGTCTTTGGAATACTCCCGTATCACCAACTTCTTAATAACTGTAAACCACAGTTAAATGATGAAATCGTACCTCAGCTGGCACTATCCTCTCCTTATCCAAGCTACACCATATACAGCAGATCAGCAGAGCATAAATTTATCACAAACAAAATTTTTATCAATAAAAAACAACATATATTATTATATAAAAAAATCAACAGAAATGAATATCGTATTTTAATCCATTTTAATTACATAAATACTTTTTTTTTGCCTTTACAAATAAATCATATAAAGAAATATACATAGTATGTTTAAAATTTTTACACAATTGAATGCATTTTATTCATTTTTGTTGTTGCTATTTTATTTCTATATTTATGACTTATTTGATTTTTTATTATGTATTTTCTAGAATGAATTTTCTTTATTTGAACGATTATGTTAGGTAATTATGAATAATGAGCACTGTTATCAGATAATATGAAATTATAAAATTTATTTCCGTTTTTGTACATCTTAACAGTTTTAATAGTTTTATTTCTACATATCTACATATATATAGTTTTACTTTACAAAACATTTCATACTAAAAGCACAAAAAGAGAGAATATTTAAAAAATGTATTGCAATTTTTTTTTATAATCCAATAAATTTTTCAGAAACATTTGCTTAAATTATGATGAATTATTTATAATTCTTTGTCTACCGATTCATTACCAGCATTATATCATAAAATGTTATCTAGAATCAAAAATATTGGTAAACATCTTTTTACACTTATCTTTTTAACATCTTTTTACACAGTCATAACAATAGATTTATTAATTAAATTTTCGTTAACTTAAACTAAAAAAACCCTTGCATCAAGTTTACAAATTCAAATATTATTTTACCAATAATTAACTAGAAAATCAACAAAGTATTAAATACATCAAAAACTTTTGATTATAGTATCAAACCTAATTTATTAAATTATGAAATTGCATTCAGAATTCTGAAATTATAAATAATATATGGCTTTTATTTGCAAAATCCATTTTATATTACTTTTTTATGTGGTCTTTCAAATACATTTTTATATTATTACAAAAACACAACAAATTGATATTTGTTTAAAAAATATACGACATAAAAATTATTAATTAAAATAATAAATATTATAACATTAACAAATTTTATTACAAAGTGTAAAAACAATTGCAGTAATATATTTCTTTCAAAGAACAGTTTGCTAAAATATTTTGAAAAATACCCTTTAAAAATTTCACAGTATATTCATCACTTCTTCAATACTTTTTCAGAAGTAGTATTAAATAATGCGCCCTGATTATAAGTCATCAGTACAAATTCAAGGTAATGGCATCAATAACAATATTATAATATCATATTTTTTTCTGTTTCTTATTTCAATAAATTTTGTTTGCTAAAAAAAAAACAGCCATAAGCTTTTTTTCCAAAATCAAGACCATAATTGTCATTTAAGCTTTTGCAGAATATATCTTAGAATTAAAATATTTTAAACAAGATCAGATTTGCAATATGAATATGCCCTAACATTTACTCCATGATTTTGGGTAAAGTATTACTTTTTATCCATTAATGTTATTATTAATTGTACACACTGTCTTTAAACATTCTTTGAATAACCGTGCATCTTAACAATTGAATAACAACATTTGCTGAAAATAAATTTTAATGAGGAAATATATTGATGGACATAAAAAAAACCAATGATCTAGTGTGAAAATGTGTTCATTTTAAAAGTGAAACTATAACTTTAATATTTTAATACCAAATATATATATATATATATATATATATATATATATATATATATATATATATATATATATATATATATATATATATATATATATATATATTTTTTAAATTTTAAACAATTGTAGCAAACAGTTTTTATCGCAAACAGTTTCTCTCTTGCTATATTATTATGAATGAAACTTGAATGATTAAAGAAGGAGAATATGGCATTAAAATCTCAAAATTACGAGACTGATTCTATTTGTTTCAAATAAACGAGTAAAAAAAATGAAATAAAATGCAAGTAATTTTTTGGATGATATAGATATATATACACACATACATACATATATACATATAGATGGATAGATAGAAGTGGTAAATTACGAACACCATTGATACTTAAAAAATTCACTTGCTATCAGTTTCAATTTTCTGTTACAGTACTGTTTAATATGGAAATATATTTGAATTCAAACGGGAGCATCCTTACTAACAACCAGCAACTGCATATTTCTCAAAAAATAATTGTTCTTAGAAATTATTTTAGAATCAAGATATGATTTGCAGAGTCACTTTGGAACTTCATCGAATGATGTCTAACGACAAAATAATAGAGTACCTCCGAAAAAAGAAGAGCCACTTCCTTAAATGAAAAGACGTTCTTTGTTTATGTACACATATTAACTTCTATCGCGAAATAATTTAAAATAATAAAGAATAATACAAATCAATTAATGATCCATAAATTATTTTGGGAACATTCTAGACCCAATATACTTAATATATTTATTTTAGTTGTCTAGCTAAATTGATTAAAAAGAACATCATTTAGTTTTGAAATTAATGTAAAAGAGTAAAATTATTTACATTTGCATGTTTCTTTATTTTTTTGCTTAAATACATTATTAAAAAAGTTTAATGAGCTTCAATTAGTATCTCAATATCTTGTTTCAAATACTAAATACTTTTTATGTATCATCAATGGTGGATGAAATCTGCAAAATACTCAATTCCATCTTCAACTTTCCAATATTTTCTAAACACCAGTATTGTATCATGGAGATCATTATTTTCTTCTACTTTATTTTATAAAAAAAACATGGAAGTTAAAAGTGTTTCTTGGATGGTGAAGGTATTCCTTAAGTAGCCTCTTCGAACTGTGTTTACATAAAAGATGAAATTTGGGCTTTGATCTTGTGTTTCAAAACTTTGAGTTAAGGGAATTATTTTGAATTTCATGAGTAATTTTCCTGTGAACTACCAAACTTAATATGATTCTGTGTTACTTTGATTTCTTATACGACGAAAACGTAATTGACTTTTAAATTCATAATAAATTACATCTTGTTTTCCTGTTTAGATTTCTGAAATCTTAGTCAACTCAAAGCGAAAACTAAATATTTAGTATTATCTTCAGTTTCTATATTAAGCATTAGAAGGATTTCTTGTATAAGTATTCAATGTTTTGAACTTCATATAAAGTTTATTTCAAAATGCTTTTATGAGTATATTTTATAAATTTAACAATATTATCTTTTGCCAACAATATATATGTTTAATGATTTTTTTTTATATTTATACCACATTTTTCCTTCTTGAAATTAAAAATGAATTTTCAATTATATGTATTTTAAATAATATATTTTATTTTTTGTAAAAAGAATCTATGGATAACTAGGGAGACAACAAATCGTAATGGAAATAAAAAAGAAGTGTAAACAACATCATTTTCACTAGAAAATAACTACTCCAAAAATTACTTTAAAATTTTAAGTAATTCTGAAAATATACAGAAAATTTTTTGAATTCATTTATAATTCCAGAAATAATTAGAAATAAAGAGAGTTATTTTAGTTTTAGAACTCATAAAATAAGGTTAACGCAATTATCAAATATTTAAAATCAAATATAATTAGTTTTATGTGAACTGAGTTTAAGCGAAGTGAATAACATAAAAAAATAAATATTTTTTATTCATTACATTTTAATTCGTATGCATCTAAATTTATATGACGTTTGTGTATAAGGAATATCATTATGAAGCATATTTTGTAAGATAAATGTTTCGAAAATATTTTATCTGTTGTCATCTATATATTTAGAAATGATTAACTCTATGTAGTATTGAAATTTAAAAAAAAAAATTGATTAAAATGTAAAAAAGTCAAACATTTTAACTTGACGCATATATGTTGTATATATTCAACCCTTGCGCTTATTTGAATTAATCGGGAATGTAACTTGGTGATATATTACGAGCACTGCTGTGTGTTACTGTAAATTGGCTTCTCAGTCAGGTGTCACTCTATGCCATTACAAATTAGATTACCTATCTAATACTATTAAGTCAAAAACAACTCATGCAGAAGTATATATCGATTGTAATTCAAATGCATGATTATCTGGTGTCTATGCTAAACAAAATAAATATTAAGAAGATATGAATTCTCATCAGATTATTGATAACATCTTCTAGGAAATATACTTTAAAATTATATAGTTGAAACAAAAGTTACTTCGAATAAATGTTCATATAATTTATTTCATTTTATTTTATCTTGGTTGGATATATTTAAAAAAAATTAAGTATTTGGTTATTTTACTTTAACATGTTAATTCCAGCAACACTTTAATGTTATGTTTTATCTATTAAAGGGAAAGCATTATTGCTAAATTTCTCGTTCATGAATTTAAGGCACATATTTTTAAGGGAAAACATTTAAAAATAAAAAGCTTAAAATACTCCGAATTGAACATTATTAAGGTTGATACATATTTTGTATTTTTATTTCTTTGTTCCTGATTGCACAAAGAATTAAAATATCAAAACATTCTGCTTCATTAACAGTCCTCGAATTTACATTCTTAAATGCTTTATGTCCAGTTTGAAGATTTTGTAACACTTTAAGATCAACTTAACTGATGTAATACATTATGATGTTCAATGTGTAACCTGTCTTCAAAAAAACATTTTCTTAAATAAAGGGAAGTCTTCATGTGTAGCAAAGGAGGAAACCCGGAAAATTACAATGTAGAAAGAAAACGGGCACATCCATCACTCGTTGTTCAACAGCATTTTTTAAATAATCTGCAACTTTGCAGTCGTTTTCTATAAAGTTCTACTTCAGAAAAAGTTTATCAGAATTGAAAAACTTATAAAAACTGTTTTCTCAGTGAATTACAATTCATACTTTTACACTTAATGACTCACTAAACATTTGAATTAATTTATTTTGACCAACTATTTTCATTATGAGATCATTATTATTCTGAGGAAGCAATGAACCACTACAAACTTAATCAAGTTGGCTTTTTCATTTTCGCATAAAGGAAAGCATTATGATAAAAAGCTGTAATATATAAATTACTTATTTGCATTAATATCTGTTTTGATTTTTTTAATGAGAAGATGATTTTATATGGATTATATTTTTTCTTAATAATTTACTTAAAATAAAAAAGCTCAAAATTTCTTTTTTCCACCCGTCAATCAAATGTAATCATTTTTGAATGTTTAAATTACAAAAATAGCTTGATTAAGGCAATCGAATCATAAACAAGATTAAAATGTCATATATCTAAATAAAAGTTTGCATTTATTCAATAATTATTTGTATTCAAAAAATTCTTACTCATCCAATGGTTTATTGATTTTAAAATACTAAATATAATTTTTTTTCAATCGTTTTCAAACTCTCTCTCTCTTTTGAACTGTTAATATTACTTAAATTACAATTATTCGGTAGAATCTATTTCTTTCATATGTTTCCTCTAATTTTCTAGCAAATATTGCTTTATAAATGCCTAACATCCATAACATTTTAAGGATATTTTCTTATAAATTTCAACATTAAAGGTCAATTACCTTTGTAAAAATTTTAATTGAATAAAAATCTGTAGTGTATGTTAATAAGATTCGGCTGAAGGATATTTTACAAATGCTAAATTATAACTGAGAAATAAAAAAAGAGTATAATCATTAAAAATTCTTAAATAATGAGACATCACTTTGATTTTACAATATTTTTAATGATTTTGAATAGTTATTTCAATAATTTGAATAGTTAGTTTATTTTTATCTGTTATGCAAATGACAATTCATCAAGTGTTTGCAAAATAAATTAAAATATGATTATTTAGCTTTTAATTCTGCCAGAAATTATATGGACAGATTTAAATCTACCCATTCTGTATCGTTGCATTTCTATATATTTAAATTGATATTGAAACATATTTCTTACATTAAAAATATTTAATTCTTCTAAATTTCTTTATATAATGAAGGATATATTTTTAATAGATATAAATATGAAATATCTGATGGTTCAAGTTATTTACGAATTTGTATAGTCTCAAACTTCTCTAAACATTTTCGAAATTAACCCCTACCACACACACATTCAATCAGAGCTTAGTATTTTGACTAGCAGTTCATTAAACAAAATAATAATAAAATAATAAAAAAACTGATTAGAGAAATATAAACGTGACGAATCAAAGTTTCAATGCTGAACTATGCCTATTATTTACTACCAAAGCGATCAAGGGCAATAAATATTATGAAGGTGGCAGCCCTTTAGTAGGGTATTGAAGCAAAAACTACGGCAAGTAAATTACCACATAAATTAAGCCTAATTGTATTTTCTACAGTTTTCTCCTCCACTTCTACAAAAATATAGCCCAGAGTATAAGATGATTACATAGATTCAAAAAAAGTCGTTAACCTATCTCCTTTTTTTTAAAGTAAACAAAAAAATCGCTTTGGTAATTTCGCATCAAGCATATGCAACTTTTTTAGTAATTAGAAATAAGAATTGTAAAGGATGAAGGAAAAAAAATCTTTCTAGTTATGAGTAAATAGATTAAAAATTAACGACAAATTAGAAAAAGTAATTCTAATAAGATTACAGCAAGAAATTACTAAAATATAAATGTCTTAATTATTAAATTTATACTAACTAATTTGTTTCGATTGAACCTTGAATTCAAAGCATATCAGAATTATTTAAAACTAAAGAAACTAAAATAATTAGAAAAAGAAAAAAAAAACATGAAAATTATACCAAATTGAAGATTGAAGTGTGATGAATGTCTTTCGCATACTGAATATAAATAATGGAAAATCTTTTTCACAATTCAATATTGATTATCTGATTTATTGATAGGATACAGATTTTTTCTTAAAATAGCTCATTAAAACTCCTATGGAAGTTTAAATGCTTAATACTAACAAATATTTTATTTTCAATAATATAATTTAATATTATAAGAAATGCTACACACAAAAATCCTTAAACTAATCATGAATAAATTACCTGGTTAGGAAATACATTTAAATTATTTTTTTAAATAAAATAATAAGAAATTTGATAAAAAAAAACTGCAGAAGTTGTCAATAACTGTTCAAATTAAATAAAAAACAAAACATTTTTTTAAACACATGGATGAAAATTTTTCTTATTGCTAACAGCGTAATCAAAGAAAATGGAAAATATAATTTACTTATCTGTAATTTAGGATGTGCGATGCATAAAAAATTATAATTCATGGAAAACTGAATACATTTTCTAGCAAGTATCTGATAAACTTTAACTTTTTTTAGCAATGTCATGTTTATTCATTTATTTTATAAAAAAATAGGAAAAAACTAGTAAATAATCATATAAAAATATAAAAAACAAAAAGTGAAGTCTTACCTTTCTAAGATAAGCTTAGAATAAATTTTTTTATCAAATGATGCACAAAGCATCTTAATATTTTGGCATCAAAGCAAACTTTCCTTTTTATCGAGATCAACCAAAGATAATATCAAACACAAAAAAAATAACATGTTTTTCTTTATTTTTGTTTCCTTATTTCTTTAAGCATTCATTAATATATTCCTAAATGATATTAGCATTCCTTACTCAAGGAAAATTACTCATTGTGTCAATTTAAATTTTTTATCCAGTATAACATACCAATATTTACTCGATCCATCAGAAGGTAATTTTAGTTTTTGTTTTATTGGTGCACTATTGACCATCGAAAAGGCATATATGAGAAATAATTCTCGACGCTACATAGTACTTTAAATTTCTTAAAAAATATTTATACCTCTACAAATATTCATAAGTCAAGTCATGAACAAGTAATGCATTTAATTCATTGACAATTACGGAATTATTTTATATCTGCATATGTAGCGAGGAAGGGTTGATTTGTTTTGAAGATTCAAAACATATTTTGGATTTCCATCCTGGAAGAAATATTCCTAAGCAAACATTGTTAATCATCCTAAGCAATTGCCGTTAGTATTGAACATAATAAGTAAATGGCATGCAAAAATATAGATTGTGGATATTGAAGGTAATATTTGCAAACATTTCGTTACATTATTACGGTAAAACCTATTTCTTATTCAAAATGCAGGGGATGTGTTCTTCTCCTCAATAAAATAAACAAAAAACGCTTACAACACAATATAACATGTAATTCTAGAAAACATTTGACATCGAATAGATTTAAAATGTATCATCAATCCCGTTTTACTACTTTTTATTGGAGAAGCAAATTTTTCTTTTACAATGATGAAATATATAACAAACATGTTAACATAGATGTTATGACATTTATCATTTGTCTTCACATTTCTGGTGTTTTTATAGGTCTAAACTGTCAAACAAATATTACCGAATTATTCAAGATATAGTCCAATGAATTGGCAAAATAATTATATTTAAATTACGAATCTTATCTTGTACCAGATATTGTTATTCGGACATTGATTTTGCTATGATAAAATATGCAATACCAACAGGAAATCAAATGGTAAGTCTGTATATTTTGCTATTCATCAAATCTCAGACAATCGTTCTGGGATAGTTTCGAATTTCAGAACAATTGTGTTTAAAAGAGGTTTGTGAGTTGTTGAATATTGTACCACCATTCTAAGCCAATACTTTTTTATAATATTTAAGATAATTTTTAATTACCCCTCTCTATCTCTTTGCATTACTTATTAAGGATTACCAATACATTAATCAATCGACAGTATATCTATAAACTTTAAGTTTTTCCAAAATATTAACTTTATTAAATTTCAGTTATTGCGAGAGACAATTTTTCGCAGAAAAATGATGGTACATACATTATTTGTAATTTCTAAATATCATCTTAGCCAAGAAAATTGCATTGATATCTTATATTTCTATCTGTCTTCTACTTAACTATTGGGTTGTTCGGAAAGTAATTTCGTTTTTCCTACGTGGATCAACTTTTTGCTTGTAAAAAACCCAAACACTTTATGACTGTGGAATCCTGCTGCTGCCAGAAAAATGGTAAAATCTATTTGACTAGAATAGGCAATGTGTAATGCAATACAATATTTATTTGCTGCACGTTTTTCATTTTCGTGAAAAACGAAATGACTTTCTGAACAACCCAATATATCATTTACTATATCCATTCATACATTTGTTGAAAATTTTCCATCATCAAACACAGCAATGCCTGTACGCTATGCATTGCTTTTTGACAATAGTTATTATCAAGCATAAATGTTTAATAAATTACCAACTTCATTGTATTTATTCCCTAACAGAAAGCAAGAATTTCATTCAATTGACATTTATAATCTGTACTTATTCTTATATGAATTAAGCTGGCATATCCGTGATTTTTTCTGCAAAGTGTTTCTATCAAGTTGAAATAAATAATTGAGCATAAAATACTGAAAATCCTGAAAACAATTTGAAAGCAATAAGTATGCGTAGTATTTTTGCATTAATAAATAATAATTTCATTGTAATATAAGAATAACTAAATAACGTTTACTACTGTAATAAGAAATAAAGTTTTATTCTATTAAACTTGATAAAATAGCGCTGTGTTATTGGATTAGTAAAATAGAATTTAATCAAAAGTTAAAATAAGAATAATAAATTTACCGGGAATTAATAATTAATTACAAAACCTTAAGCGTTTTGAATGTAGGAAATAAAGTAAAAATTTCATAATTTATTTGATAAATCTAATTTATTTCAAACGACATGGCATCTTAAATCCGCATAAGGCTCTAGGATTAAAATGCATGTTTAGGCTAAATTATGGTTTCACGGTGGATTAGATTTAAAAAATTAAAATTGAAAATGTGTTTTCCTTAATTACGTTATTAACATCATTCATTATAAAACAAGTAAATTTGTGATGAAGTAAAAATGAATATGCAATTAGTAGAATAAAGAGGTAACAGAAGAGGTACGAATATATGTATATGTATATATATATATATATATATATATATATATATATATATATATATATATATATATATATATATATATATATATATATATATATATATATATATATATATATATATATATATATATATATATATATATATATATATATATATATTTCATATCAACATATACATATATATGCTATACACTTCATACCAACTTTTAATTTCATTGGCAGTGTACATCATTATATTTTATAGCATAATACCAAAAGTAGAATGCGATGCGAAGCGAAGTTTCAAGTCAAAATTTTCATATTTTATGGTTTAATTTGGTTGAAGGAATAATAAATTTTTTGTTAAATTCGTATTAACTGGGCTTAAAATATGTATGCAAATTTATTATTTTTATTTCTTATATATGTTGAAGGAGTTGCTGTGATTGATATTTTTATATACTTACGTTAATATAAAAATATCTCTAAAAATACATTATGAATATTCAATGAAACTTAAAATCTGCATTATCCTCTATTCTCTAACTTTGTCACCACGAAATATGGTCAGTAACCATGATATGGTATTGTAATATCTAACTCTCAAGTTTCCTTCCAGAATCAAGAACCATATTCATGTGTAACAAAGAAGAAAACCCGAAACACTCTACCCACCACAGAAGATGTGATTGCTGTAGGCAGAAGGGCAAAAACCATCAGCAGTAACTGATGTCGAACTTGGGCCTTTATACTCCGAAATGCAATGGCTTACCTCTTTGTCCCCATGTATTATTCTCTATTTCTGCATATATTGCTGCTGAAATGAAATTTTTGAGAGTGTTTTCTAATATGTGGAACCATAAATAATATTATTAGTCTTTTTCTCGGATATCCACAAATACAAAATTTCCAATCCCTCATCTTTTTTATGTGAAATTTATAACTAATTTTAAATATATTTCAAGGAAAAGTCAAAACTATTAAAATTTCAACAGTGATAAATTTAGCTCATTTCAATAATTAAAAAATGAAAACGCTTTGATATACATTTATATTCTAGTTTTCCTTAAAGAATCCTATAAAATATATACTTCTTTGACTAAAAATGCTAATATTATTTAGCCACTCTATTTGCCGATTGTTATTTAAATCTTTACCACAAAATCTATGTTGTTAAGAAGCATAAATATACTTAAGATTATAAATTAACTTAAAGGGAAATTTAATTTGCAAATCCCTAACAATGTATACTTAAGTCAGTCTCAATAAGCAATAAAAGCTGCAGATTTATTTAAATAAAGAATGTTTATTTAAGTCATCGTTATCTTTTTGATTGATCGCATCTTAAAGCTCGTATTTCAGATTACATACTTCTTATTTCAACAACAAATTTACATCTCGAGATAAAGATGTTTATTTTTTTCTCCCTTTCGAGTTTTACCCTCTCTCTTTCTCTATTAAATTAATCCCACGCAATCTCTTTACCCGAGCTAATCTCAAAATTTATTACTTCTGACGAGGGTAAAATTTTCCACCCAAAGAATACAAAAAAGATAAATAAGGTTCAAATTGATTCTAATTATCCTTATCCGCAAAACAAATTAAATGTAAAACGCCATTTTCTTAGTCCTATTCCCGATTATCCTTGACTTGGCACTAAAACCACATTTCTTTTTAGAGCGAGAACTGGACTTCCTTTGTTTTCTTTTTCATTCTACTTATTCGGGAAAAAAATAATTATTTCCTGTTTTCCCTTAACTTTCTTTATTTATTATTATTTATTTATTTATTTTTGAGCATCTTAAAATTCATAAATTATTTTGTTGAAAGAAATATAAGCGAACTTCTTTTCTTATAAATAAATCCAACGATTATTTAGCAATAATAATTCTTTCATATATAAAAGTTATAAAACTTAGCAAATTTTAATTTTTTTTAAAATTTATTTTACAGTCCCAATTTGGTTTTAGTTTGTTTGTCACTCAACAATAACTTTTAATTAGACAAAAAACTAAAATATTCTGAATCATTACAAACATCCAATTCCACATCTGGAATCGAACTCAAGAACTGTTGCACTGAAGGCAAATTTAGGATATTATATTTCATATAATATTTAATCACACACACACACATTTAAACGCATGAAAATGTATTTCAACGTTCATATAATATTGTTTTGTTACAAAAGCAAATTTTGAGATCATTTTTATAAATTATTTTATTAATTCGTGAAAAAAAGAATATTTCAATGTAAATGCATTAGATATATTTTGCAATAAAATAACTATTAGCTATATTAATTTCTATTAACTGGAAATATTAAGTTTACTTAAAATAAAACGTGAACTGATATCTTTATTTTAAGTATAAAAAATATTTCTTTGCAAGAATTATTAAATAATTACTTGTTAAAAATAAATCCTTAAAATCCTTGATAATAATTTATCTTAATAAAATGATTGATTTACAGATTAATGCTTTCTTTTGTTTCTTCGCATTTTTAATGCAATATACACCGAAAATAATTTGATATTATTTTTAATTTATATCTCTTAAAAACAAGTTTTTTTCATAGATAAATGTATAATTTGTCTAGAGGTCTTGAAAGGTTTTTATAATATCCATTACATATACCTGACCATATTTACTTGTATCAACTTAGGAAACCTTTGAATCTCTTAAGTAACTATTTCAACGGATGCGCATATTGAAAAATGGAATACAGCTATAATTTCATTCATGTTCAGCAAAAGATGCCATCAAAGCTAAGATAATCTATTCCGAATAGTGAGGTTTTGTTATATTGAATAGCAAATTCTATTCCGAATAGCAAAAACTAGAGGACAGTGATCACTACAAATGTATCTTGAAATTGCAAGAAATAGTTTATTTTCAGTTATACCCAATGAACCCGAATTATTAATGTAGTTTTAAATAAGACATATTATGCCACATGGTATAGATATTTTTGAAATTAAACACTTTTAAGCAGTATCTTATAAATGTTATATTAACAGTCTAAGTATTACTTCAGAAGTAGTTCCGAAGAGAATAATTATTTCTAGAGTACCGTGCCACATTCTAGAGACATTATATTTTCTACTTTCTTCCATTACGGCTTTTGGCGCTTTTTTATAGCTGCTGTTCACGAACGTTTAGTATTTTTGTTCGAAAACGGTATCGAAGAGTGTCACCAGAACCATAAAAATAAACGAACTAAACAGGTCAGAAAAGCAAGAAAACGAAAGGAAAATCAATTCCGAAACTGGCTCCTTTTAATGTCGTCTCAGCGGCTTAAATCAAAAACGAGCTTACTCTTTTCACGAACTAGGCGAGAAAGAACGATAAGAGGTATCCCATGATTCCCTTGCGCTCGAAAACGATCAGTTGAGACATTCCTAAAGAACATTCCGTCCTGAATATCTAAATTGCATTACATTTTATGGACTACCAAAATTCCTTTAATTTATTTGAATGTTTCACTGGTAAATAGTATCCATAGCATAAAATGGGTGCACTATCTAAAAAATTTCTTTCCTTCCCCTTTTTTTTCCCATTCGATTTTTTTTTGGGGGGGGGGGGGTTTAAGTATGCGATACCTTCGAAACTAACAGCCTAATAAATCAGTCTTCGAAGCCAAGACCTTTGATCAAAATAGATTTAACTTCTTTAACAGCCCAGGCCCTGGGGACTTTTAAAGATCTCCTTTTTTTTTCTTATCCTTGAACATGACGCAAAAAGGGGATTTGATTTGCAAGAAAGAACCAGAAAGCTTTTGTTCTAAAAAGGAAAATAGCAGACGTCTCATGGTTTAGTTATTTCCAAAAAAAAGGAATATCTTATTGCAAAAGTAATTGGCCGTACATTTTGCTAGAATAAACAGAATTTTCTGAACAAGGATTTGCTTACTTTTATCATTTTCAAACCGTGCAATTGTATTCAATTCAGTGAAATTCAAATAAATTTTCGCAAACATTGATATAGTCTCATATTGAAATAAATATATATGTTCTCCTGAACTATGATATTATATTCCAATTCTCAGTATAAATATTTTTACACGAAATTCCTTCAATTGCAAACATTTTTTGCATTCTTATACGTTAAACTGACTCCAATGTGTTCGTTTCTGATTACAATTTTTTTTTTTATTACAATAAAATGATTTCGACTATTTTATAAGAAAAACCTCCTTTATAATGTAAATATAATGTTCAAATGCATTTAAATTTTATTTACTTAATGATATGTTGCATGATATTTCTAAAATATGGCTTAGTATATTTTAAAACGTTTTTTTTTTGTAATTACTTAAAATTATAGCTCAAATGTTTCTTTTATTAAAATTTAACATAACAAAATACTGTATAAAATTACTAACAGTTTCTGTATTCCAACTATTAATAATATTTATAATAAATTTAGATTTGATCATGATTCAATAATTTAGATGCAATCTTCTATGTGAACAAAATATAAAAATTTATTTAACTCAATTTATGAAATATTAAGCTTTGTAGTAAATAGTTCTGAAAATAATAAAATGCTTTTTTTTTTTTGGAATTTTGGTTTTTTTCCGCAAATTACTTTTTAACGTTAAATACTTAAAAAGGATCGAAAAGTTCTTTATAGAGATGTTGACTGTAGGGTTTTTCCTATTATTTGCATAAAAAATATGCATTTTATAATGTAATATTTCATTTATTTCATTCAAGAAGTAAATACTCTTTTATTTTTAGGTTACTTCTCTATCTATACTCCACATTTGGTTTTAACATAACACATTCACGGGAAAAGAAAATGTGTTGCTATTCTTTTAAATACTAATTACATAAAAAATGATATTTTGTAAATCTTTTGAAATATTTATTTTGTTAAAAAATGTAGATTTTTAATAAATATATAAGTAGTAAAATATTATATTTGCCTACAAAAACAATTTTATTATATTAAAAAATAAATTATTTTAAAATTAATTTTTTTCGAATTCTTCGTTCTCACCATACACTTGTATTTCTGAAACTTAATAAAAAAATTTCTTCTTGATAAATCTAGAAATTCAAAAATATGAATTACTAAACAAAAATATGCCTTAGCGATTGTTTTCTTATAATTTTTTGCTTACAATCAAAGACCTATTAAAAGCTTAAAGATACATTTTTCATCATTGTTACTTTAGTAAAATATATACTAAGCTTAATTAACACCTAAAAACCATATTTCAAGAAGAATTATATGATTTAACTTTTAATACCTTTTAAATACATTCAAAGGTATGTAATAATCCACATGTTGTCTTCATAACATAACTTTGTTCAGTGCTTTGAATTAACTTAAAATTACAGCAATTATTTTTAATAATTCGCAAAGGAAAGTTCACTTTAGGTACTTTTAATTAAAGATTTACAATTTAGAAACTAATGTTTAGACATGCCACATTTTTTTCTAAAAAGTATCTGTTATTTTTATTCGTGGTTCTTTCAATTGCGTGTCTATGAAAAGATTTCAGAGAATGTTTTATCTTTGGCTAACCTCAGGAAATGTTGAAAAAAAATAAGAGTAGCAGAAATACATTTTGTTTGGGTTAACTTGTTTCAAAAAAGTCATTTTATGAGCTTAAGTACTAATTATTCCTGAACCTACACTTTGAAGAGGACTTTAAAACACTGTAAGCATCCACGCTCAAAGACAGATTCGAACCCATAATCTGTTGAGTTAATTTCACCGTAAGAAATTCTATGAAAAAATAGCTATTTCACATTGTTGAAGATTACTTATGTTTACCAAAATGCTTGCTTTTGCATTTTATTCAGTTTCTGAAATTTAATTTGAAAGGATTGATAATTCAATATGTTTATTGGGATTACATTAAAAACAACATATTTACATAGAAATAACATATATTTTTAATCATAAGTATAAAAATTAAGCCCTTCTTATAATATGCAAGTATTTTCTTCTGTCAAATTTGTCTTCTAATAAAGTAAAATTAAAAGTTATTTAAGAACTTATATTTATATATGAGTTAATCGACTAGGTTGTTGAAACAAATTAGAATCAATTAGGTTGTGAAAACAAAATGTTGATTAGGAATATATATACATTAACAACAACATATATACATAGAATTAAAAACATATTTTTTAAACCGTAGTTTAAAAATTATGTTTTTATTAAGTATTTTCCTCTGCCAAATTTGTCTTCTGAAAAAGTAAAAATTAAGTTATTTAAGAGCAACTCATAAATAATTTAATGTGAGTAAATTGATTAGATGTTGAATACAAATTAAAATCAATTAGGTTGTGAAAACAAAACGTTAATTAGGAATACATTAATAACAACACATAGACATGGAATTAACATCATATTCTTTTACGCTAGTATAAAAATTAAGCCCTTCTTATAAAATACATGCATTCACTTCTACCAAATTTGATTTCTTACATAGTAAAAATATAAGCTATTAACGAACAACTTACATTTATAAATAATTTAATATCAGCGAATCAAACTATATGCATAAAATTATATTCTTATTTCTGGTTTAGTATCAATAAACATGACACAAACACTTCGTGTAATAAAATAAATTGTTGATTTAAAAAACGCATCACTGTTTTAAAATTGAAACTACATAGAGTGTTTTCAAATTACTAGATACGATTTATATCACAACAAATCCGATCTGTAGGGAAATAACAAAGTCTACTATCTGCACTATTTTTACTCATGAATGAATACTTTGTTCGCGATATTCATAATTTATTTAGTGGTTTTACCTTTCATGTTTCAAACGCCGATGATTAATTTTAATGAGATATAAATATTCCTAGTTGGGTAAGGCCCAGAATTAATTTATAATATTAGAACGTAATTTGGTGTTAAATAAGGAAACGTAAAATTCCTGGTAAATCAAAGTTTTAATCAAAATACTTCTGAAAAGGCTAAAAATGTTGGTTCACGATTTACAGTAAAAGTCATAATTCGAAGTAAAATAATGTATTTGTTATAAGTCCATCATTACGAATTTACAATACTTTTGATTAAACATTTGAACAAATGTTTTTCCTTACAATAAATTTCAAAGCAAATTTTATCAGCCATGTAAACTAAATGCATCATATTTCCATATTTTAAATATATAAGGTATTTAATAGTAATTTTAAATTTAAATTATGGAACTTTTTTTTTTAATTTTTGTTAAAATGAACAATTTATTTGATATCAGCCAAATGTAATCTGAAAATGTTCAATAATCACAAGGCCTGCTTACAAGGATTTAAAATTTGAAAATTATTATGTTTCATAAGATTTATGCTATATCAATTCAAAATGAGAAGATCATGCATTTAGGGTACGAATTAGTATTTTTCACATGTCTATATATATTTATGTACGTAAGTATAACGTTATGGTAGAAATGTCGTATGAAGGTGTATAAATACATGAGTGATAATGGAGAAAATATATTACATTTATTTTATAGTTTTGCTTAACATATATGAATGTATGGTTAAAATTAAAAAAAAGCTCTTTTCTCCGAATTGGTTTATGTTAAGTAATACAATGGCCTAAGCGTAATATAAAACTAAATAAGTAGATAAAACATGTTAAATTTAAAATTATTAAAATCATAACATAAATTTTAAAATCTTCAAACTACAGACAAATATTATCGGGGTTGTAACAAATTAATAATTTTAAGTCTATATTTAAATTCTTATAAAATAATTATAATTATTTTCACAAAAAATGGAATGGGAAGCAATAAACACTCCATACTATAAATTGAAAATGAATTTTTTTCTTCTCTTGACTCACTAGCAGGACCATGAAGTAGATGGCACTGGTATTAACAAGAATTACTCTTTTCATGAGTAGAAGAGTCTGCAATATCCTGATGAAAACATGCAACTTTCTCAAATCTAAAATATAGCTGGTTCAATTCCTATTCAATTAAAGTACACAATTCTAAAAGTAGATAAGATAAATTAATTCCTCCATAGAGTCTAATGTCCAACATCAAGTAATCTGTAGAGTAGAGAAATTATCTAATCATTAATCATGATTTAAAAATTATATGGAGACTAGTATATAGCAGATTCTTTTGGCATCAAAATGAAAGTATTTTTTTTCTGGGAGGAGTAGGGTCGAAACCTGAGAAATAGTACGTTCACTATGAATCATGCTTTCCCATGTCATATGCGACATAAATAAATGACAAAATATCCTCCTTCGATAGACTATACAATGATGTTATATTCACTTACCCAAAACAAAAAAAATGAAGTTATAAGAGTAAGCTTCAATTTTTGTGTGTCACAATAAACGTAAATATTATTTGAATTTAATTGACAAGGATAATTCTGTGTGCACTTACAGAGTACACCTTGTTCAGAGTCTTAAGATGGTATTGCAAAGTTTAATTTGTAGTGTATATCTCCAAACCGTTGCACCCGTCATTCAACCCTTAGTATACAAAGTCCGGCAATAAATAGCTCATTAAGGCTTAAACTCGATTCTAATTTGCTTGACATTAATCCTGTCGTGGAATATCTGCGAAACTAATTTCAAGAGCGCCGGTCTCAACAAGACGAATGTCGATGTCAATATCTCTCAAACTTTTAGTTTGATAAAGAGCGTATATTTGTCAACGTCAACATATTAATTTTAAGGCTTGATGTGTTTGCCAAAAAAATAGTTATTTATTTGTTTCAAAAATTAATTAATTTCATAATGATCATTCTTTTTCTCGAATTATTTATTTATGTGATGGTAAGGTTTAATGTAATTTTAAATTATACTAAATCTGAATTAATACTTTTGAGTATTTTGAAGTAATATATTGTGGCAAGAATTTTTTCTTAGCACATAAATTAAATAAGATTATATTTCCTGTTAAAAATCAAGGGAGATTCTCTCTCGATTTATTAATATAGAATATCTTTATAATTTATATTATTATTTAAAATTATGAAGTTCTCGTTTAAAACATAGAACACTATTTTAGTTTAATCAATGTTTTAGTAAAATTTTATGAGAAATTTTTATTTTAAATAACACATTATGCATATTTTTACAGCAATGTTGTCACATTTTTATGGATGACGTTAAAATAATTATTGAAACTAATAGCATAAACACTTATAAGTAAAAAAATAAAAACATTATAAATTCATTAAAAATATTGGAAGAAATTATAGCTATATAGTCTCAAGAAATTAAGTAATACAAATTCAAGTAAATGCTTTCGTAGATATTTTTTAATTTAAATTTTTATTGAAATTTAAACTTAATGATTTTTTTTCTAAATTTATTTATTTATAGTTGCAAGTAAGTTATATTGCTTAGAAATAATTTAATTGGTAGTATTGCTAAAAAATAAGGATGCAATGTTAAAGTATTTATACACTTTATCTACTAATAAGAGTTAATTTAACATATTAATATTTTGCTAGATTTACAATAATTACCAAAACATATTAACCCCAATCAATTTCCAATGAATTTGAATAAAGAGAGCTATAAATTGAAGCAAACAAATGTACTCCACCAAGTTATAATGATAAATAAATAAGGAAAAACAGTAGCTTCATATATGAATTGTGCATTTGTGTAACTTATAGCTTAACAGCTACAAATAGAGTTGCAACTGCAACAACTCATGTGTTTTAAATGAAAAAATCAATAATGCAGGCAATTTAAAATTACACTAATTTTCGAATTTTAAAGAAGTTTTTTCATTTGCTTAAAAATATTCTGCTTTAGTCGAAAATTTGTATTATTCATATTGAATTATTTCAAAATAATATATAACTTCCGAATAAAACATTATTAGAAGGGGAAAAAATCAAGTAAGAATAAAGATCAACTTGCAAAACTATAATTAAGTCTGATGTAATGTGTTCAGAATGTTTGATTTCAAAGTTTTATTCCTTGACACAGTCACCCAGAATTCATTTTGGCATCACAACAAGGACGCATTTTATTCTCCACAAACTAATACATGATAATCTTCATAAACTACTTTTCCTCCATACGCTTCATATATTTAAATGCAGCTGATACAAAATATGAGCACTTTTTTTTCCATTTTAAGATAATATACTTCATATATAAGATTTATCTCAGCTAACTAATGTACACTTTTCTTTTGCCTGTAGGTTTATTTTTTAAAAATGATCGTAGGAGACAGTAGCCTTTAAAAAAAATAAGGAACAACATATTTTCGAAGCTCATCATAAAAAAGTGTCAATAAAATATTTAGTATATATATAAGTGACAAAAGCAAACTTGTGTAGATTTATGCAGAGTTGATAGAGAATTTTTTTATAGAAAAGAACTAGTAAATGCATATGTGGGAGAAAAATATGCAATTATTTGGCTTTACCTATGCAATTTTCGTTAATTTTCTACTTTTGCCAGCAGAGTAGTTGATAATAGTTTATGGTATCCCTCAATATCTGCGGAAAGCCGTTTACCTGATTCGTTAAGGTGTCAGGCAGGCAACCGGATGAATGGAAATAGGGATGTCACTGGTTGATACTGTTTGGTGCTTAATTTGTCCCCTAGTGTAGTTCACTATCTCTGTCCACAAAGAACCCAAAGCTTCTGTATCCGGAAGACATGTTCAGGCCGAATACGAGCTACACCACATGTAGATAGCCGTTTTATAACTTATTCCGTCAGAAGAATAAGAAACATTTCTTTGCCCCAACTTCTTGCTGACAACTCTGTAGTAAAAGGGAGAAGAATATCCTCGAGTTCGGTGTGAAGGAGACTTCACCGTCCAAGTCCCCATAAATGGAGAGCAACTATGTATGTCCCTTTCACTAAACGACAGAGAAGGGACCGTTTATCTTGGGCAAAAAATACAAGTTTTTTGGACCAGACAACTATTTACTTCTATTCTTTATATAAACGAGTCCAGATTCAATCAGGAGAGCGATTCAGTGCTGTGCTGATCTGGAAGGAATAAAGCACAAAATACCATCAATACAAAACTATAGAAAGACACAATTATGGAGGTGATAAAATAATGGTTTGGACAGGGTTCTCACTCACCCATGTATGTGTTTCAGAAAGAAAATCTGACTGGTGTGAGTTATCGGAATGACATCCTCAATGGATATGTCCACCCTTAATCGATGCAATTGCAATAATTTTATTATGATGGATGGGATGTAACGCTCAACCTCATTGAACTGTAGTTTTTGAGGAATATCTGCAGAGTTTTGGTTTGGAACGAATGGAATGATAAGCTTTATTTACAGACATAAATCTCATAGAGCACTTTTTGGACTATCTTGGTAAACAGGTAGTTGTTTTAAGTTTATTCTAAGGTCTGTAGGAGATCTGAAAACAGTTTACTCCGTGTTTGGTCTCTGCTTCCCATTTCAGTGAAAGACGAAGTAATAGACACCGTAGAACGTCTATTCCACCAATACATTCAAGTAAGAAAAATATATGCCATATTAAAACTTCTTTTTTGTTGCGCTTTTATCATATTTTTCGACAAAAAAATTCTGATTATTCTTTTTTTACAAAAATAGATTTTTTTTGTAAATAATTATGCGTTTTTCTTATGCAAACGTCTATGTTGCAATGAATAAATAACTTTTTTGTGCAAATATATTCTAAATTCAGTGTTTTTAAATTCATTCATTTACAAATTAGGCAAAAAAAAAACAAAAAAAAACAGGTTGTTCCATAACTTTTGGATGCCAGTTTATTATCAATAGCGTATTTTCATTGTTTCGCTTCAGGATAAACTTATACACACACACACATCTTAAAACATAATTTTAACAGTAATTGAAATTAATGAAAAATGACATAGATTGTCTTTTGCTTGGTAATTGAAAATTCCTTAATTTTTAAATTTATAAATTTATGCAAGTTGAGGTATGATATTCTATGTACAAAGTTAATAAAAAAGCTTTTGTTATATTCAACAAAATTATTTTACTAATTTCTTATTATTTCGTTTTTTGAAAGAGAAAATGAATATATCCCTTACTTTTAAACTATTAAAATATCCATTATTAAATTGTGTTAAGCAACCACTCTTATGCGTCTTATTAAATACACTGTTTAAAGTTACAAAATATCATTCGTATCTTGAAATACATTTTACAAAGTTAATGTTGAATATAATTTGATTACTTTACTTTAGAATAGTAGCCAAGCTACGCGTTACCTCAGTCGTTTATTGAATCACTTACAAAGTTAAAAAAAATAATCTCCATCGTTGTTTACATCATAAACTCCAATCTCTTACAGAATGATATACAAAGCATAAAGGCTCTTAATATGCATTTAAATATAACGAGCGTCTCATCCGCAAGGAGATTACCGATTCAGATTATTCTCGGGAAAACTTTTCAAATATTCACTGAGCCTTAAGGCGATCCCCGAGCACAAAACGTTCGAGAGCTGAACCTTCTGAAACCATCAGATGTTTAAATCACACTCAAGGAGTCAGTATCATTTTTTGTTACTGCATCTTCTGCGTTTTCGCTTCCTTTTATTACTACACAATTTTGTCTAGAACACCATCAAGGAAGTTTAAATAGAAAGGGATGCACCTAGAAAGAGTTGGAATTTGTCGGAGGCAGTCGCTAACGAGGGACCAACGGAGAAAAATGTTTCAAAAATTGAAAAGTCTGGGATAAGATCTCTTCCGGCCTTAGCAGTTAATAAGATTGCAGTAATTGCTTCATTAGGAAGGCATATTTCGAATGGAAAATGGGAGCCTCTTCTCTCCCCTTTGGTTTCCCAACTGAATCGCCATCTATCTCTTTCGGAGCTGGTGGCGCGTTGTTAAGGGCCACCCATGGGTTTTTGAGAAAATGTAAAAGTTAAAGTTAATGAGAATTGTTTCCCAAATTGAGGCAGAGTGGCAGGGGTGTCAGGGTGTGCGGAATCAGTCTGCAATCCAGGAATTCATGAGACTCTTGATCGTGAATTGATGAGAGTTGAGGATGAAAATATGGGATGATATTTTAATGTGTGGCTCGAAAATGCTACATTAAGAAATTGACTGTTGGGCGTGAAATTAAGTAGTATATGAGGTTACTGAAGGATTTGACAATTTTATTTTTACTGCCTCATTTTCATTTGAACCGAATTAAATTTTATGATTTTATTGTTTAAACGATATTTTGAAAAGTTAACTATACCTAACAGTACTTTTTTTGTTTTTGCAGGTAAAATTATTAATTATTCATATATAGTACCCATAAAACTTTTAAAAATATAGATTTCGAGTTTGAACTGAAATTGTTGATGAAATTATTCTGAGATTTGCATTTGAAATTTAATATTTTCATTTACGATAAAGTGTGTATTTTATTATAAAAATATTTTTTTAATTATTAAAAAATATATATATATATATATATATATATATATATATATATATATATATATATATATATATATATATATATATATATATATATATAAGGAATATATTATATTACTAAAAATTGAATATTTTATATTGGTAAAAATTGTTTGAAATACTAACTATACAATACTGTTATGCTGCTTAAAAATTCACAGTTTAGATTAATATCATGTAGAACAAAATATTATGGGATAGTGTGAGAATTTTATTTAAATTTTATCATTTTCATTTTATCAAGCCATGATTTATGTTTTATTGTTTAGAATATTTTTAATGACTAAGCAAATTGAAATTTCTTATTTATCTAAAAGCATTTTATTAGTAAAAGATATTAATTATGAATTTAAAAATTTTATAAATTTATTCATTAAAAGTTTTAATTTCATTCTTTAAAAAAAGTATTTTTTCAAAATACTAAAAATCTCAAACTAAAGTTTTTAATAGTAATTATGAAATTATGTAATTATTGTTGTAGAACAAAAATATTTTCACTAACAAAAAATTAAATTATCGAGTAATATATTATCTCAATATTAGAAATTGCTTTCTTTCATATTTTTTCGTGTAATAGTGATTTTATTTTAATTATATTTCGCATTTATAAATTACTGATTAATACACATAGAGAACTACATTTTGAAACAATAGATCAAGTTTTAGAATGTAGTTTTAAGTTTAATTGTAATCTCAATATTTTTAATTTTATATTTAAAATAAAATCTGTTTACGTTGCAACATACCGTTTGAACATCGTCGAATGGTTTTGAACACACTTCTCTATATTAAAATGATAAATCAGGGACGTCATATCATTCAGTTTGAAACCTAAAAATATTTAGGGAATATTCTTAATATATTGATTGATTCCCTTACCCAAAACTCATGACTTCACTATCCAGTTAAGTTTTCACTGAATGCTCGGACAAGCCTTAAACCATGTCATAAGGCTCTGGACACATGTCATCAGTTTTAGGTGGTGTATGGTCAGCACTGAGAGACAGTCACTCGATTTGAAAATAAAAATTTGGGGAGGCGCATTTTGTGTGATTCATGGATTATTTCATGAGCGTCTAAAATCCAGAATCGACAAGTTATTCACATTGTTTCTTGCTATTCGCGAGTTGACAATAAAGTAGCAAATAGGAAAAACAATCTTTTAATACATAAATTGCTACACATATGCTGATGTCTGGAATGTTTAATCGAGAAACCAATTTAATCACAAATACTCATTTAGCAAGCACAGTTTATTCAAAGAGTATATGATAGATTATTTTCAAATCAAAAACATCAAGTGAATTCCTGTCAATATTTTCCAGACAGTTTTGGGCACTCTCCCAATCAACAGTGTCTGTGCTCGTCAGACTAACCCATTAAAACTTGTTAGCATTTCAAGTAATATTCTTCCAAAGGTTCAGGAATGACTTGAATCTTTCATAAAAGTCATCAATTTCTTCTTTCACTCAGTTACGCACTCGATCACCTAGTTCATTGAGTATGTTCTTTCCTCGTTTTTAGTTTTCATACAGTACAAAGATAAATGACAAATGAATTCTCCGAAGTAATTCTTCATGGTTATTTATTTTTAGAATATTGTCATCTTTATTGATTTTTTTTACCGGGACGTAAACCAAGGACGTAAAGAAAATCCTAATGTCCTAACATTGGGATTTTGCCTGGGACTATCACCATCGAACCGGGATATCTGGCAAACATAGCAATATATAGGCAATAACGACTCAAAGCTATTTTAACTATTTTTACAGCTTTTTTCTCAAATTCATAATAAATTTTGAGAATGTCAAAGGAATTCTTAACATTCTGATTTGTGTCCATGTTATTTCAAAATTGATCTGAATTGTAAACAATTGTGATTTGATTTTTATCCTTATTTGAATAATATTGCATTATGTTATTATAAAATAACCATGTCTATTTTTCCACGTTAATACCAGATTAAGATATTTTGAAACACTCGGTATTTGGTAAGAGTTTTCTGCCCACAGATAAAGGGCAATTAATTTTTGTGATTTTCATATCACTAATAAAAATTAATGTGAAATTAACTTAGCATAACGCTAGAAATTAAAATTGGTATTGGGATGATCCATATGGATTATCTTGGAAATTTCAGAAAAAAGTAATGGTAAGAATGCCATTCCAATAATAGAAAATCTAATTCATGTAAATTTGTATGTATAAAACTCAATTCGGTAGGGAAATTTAGAAGGAGGAGATAACATCAGAAATATTATTTATGTTTATAACATCTGTAATGTTTAGAATATACCTAAAATTTTGTGAGTGGCACCAAAATAGCTCTAAAGTGCAAACATTTACTAGGGTAAACAACTAAAGAAATACAACTCATCAGCGAATTCGAAAATGCATTTCAACAAAAACAAATACTTTCAAGGAAAAATAAGATATAATTACATACTGTTTACATATAAATTTAAACTTTTACATATGATCGCATTTGGTGCATTTACTGTTTTGAACAAATAATGATGATTGGTAAAACTAAATTAATAAGAAACCAGTGAAAAACATCTTAATAGAAAACTCCATTAATGGAAACTTTACTTGATTTTATAAAGGAATTAACAATTTAGCGTAAGAGTTTCGTGCACTTGGGAAACACTCGGGCATTAAAAGTATCTAAAATTTAAAAAAAACGTTTTTAATTCTTATTCTTATAAGCAAGAGATTCTGAGATTTATTGCAAATTAATGCAAGTAAATTACTGTAAAATATTTTTTGTCGTTATAGTTACAACAGCTTTTCCCTGAGGATAATTAATCAATTTTTTAACCTCATTAAGCGCTATTTTTGTTCTGTTTCCACCGGACTTAATCATCCGAATCAATTTACTCTAAGCGGCATAGGCTATAAAATGTTAAAAAAAAATAAGAAAGCTTTTTTAATCAAATAGCAAGAGGCATGACAAAGGATTAAACGGAGCATGCAGAATTTATGAGCGGTGAAAATACGGCGAATTAGGAATTGTTAATTGTTCCAATTAGAATGAATCCATACAAGACGTTAATTCCATTGATTCAGCAATGGACATTTTTTAGTTAAAATTTAAGAACAGGAAATTTTCACATTTTCAAAAACATCCCCTTTTACGATATGCATTCGAAATATAATTTTTATTGTGGAAAAATCCTGCTTCGTTTGTGATCATTGTTAATACATAAAAGGTGCAAAACAAATGGAAAATTTAAATAGTAAAAAATATTGCTATCATACATAATTCTGTAGCAAGGTAAGTTGGAGAGTGGTTAAGTAAAATAAGCATTATATGATGTATAAACAGATAATCATCCTGGTGTACTTTTCGTAGGTAATCCTTCATACACATTTCAATAATGCAAATAAATAGCATTCCAAAATCAAATAATCAAAAATACAACAATTGCTTCAACTTGTTTAATAATAATAAAATATAATATTTTAATGTATAAAGAATTATTTGCGCTGATAATAAAGAACACCATACTGTATTTCCTAGTATTAAGTTTTAAAACGTTTGTTAAATACTACAACTTCAATCATGACATATTATTTTTAATGATATGAGTAACCATTGTTATGAGAAATAGTATTTACCATTGTCAACATTATATAGTCTTTCGGAAATAAGTAGTATGTATAGTAGAAATGATACAAGTCTACATATCTATCTCTAATTATTCTTTATTATACTTTAGAAGGTTCTTGCAGAAAATATTTCGCCTCAAAAGCGTATTATTTTTTTAACTTTAGGAATTATATTTTTGAGAATGAGAGATGATCATATTATTCTAAGCAGTTATTGTCAACATCTCTTACCAACGTGATAACCATTGCTGCACATCTCTCACTAAATATCTTGTGAGGAAGAGATGCATTCTACAATTTAAAGTTGATATCAAACAATAACATACATTTAAGCCAATGGTTCTCAGAGGGACTTTTCAGAGTCCATTTTCACTTCAGTTTTACTGCCCCGCTCAACAAGAAGTATTTGGTTCCTGATCATCTTAGACAGTGGAAAAGATCCCCGACACTAAAAATGTATACGGACGGAAGTACAATGGATGACCACGCTGGTAGTGGCATCTACATTGGGAAACCGGGAGAAACACTATCTATCAATCAGTCTTCGCAATATCATCATCATCAGTCTGCAAAAGAGAATTAATTGCAACTGAACAAGGTTTTGAAGCTATTATTAATGAAAGTGATTTTGGGGACCTATGGATTCTTTCGGGCAGTAGAAGCTCTCTTCAGCATCTCAACAAATGCCAATGCAGATCAAACTAGCAGTTCTATCCTTCTCAATCTCATTTCGGAGTATCGTGAAGTTTGTTTTCAATGGATTCCTTATCATGTAGATATATACGTCAATCAGCAAGTGGGTAGACTGACCAAGGAGGGTTGTTACCAATATAATTCTTCTTCAACACTTATCTTTTTTGAACATCAGTCTATAGTTAAATCTGTAAATTCGAAATTGTGGAGGATTCCTCCCGGCCATCAATGATACGCGGGCAAAGAGCCTGGCTCTTCATTCGCCCTTAATTGTTACAGAGCCTCTAGAACCACAATTTCCAGACTAACAAGTGGCCACACTCAGGGTCTCACGTATTTCGAAGGCAGGGAAATCTTTGAGGTCTATTCTAAATGTAAAACTGAGCAGGCTTCTCCTAATCACATCCTGGACTGTTAGAGACTTTCAAGAGAGGATATATACTCATATTTTCTTCTGGTCTTCGATTTCCTTTGGGTCAACGATGTGATGGACCTTTTATGATTTCGTCAGACGTTTGGAGGATAAGCCCCAACAACAAGCAACTGGTGAGATTATAACCTTCAAATTACATTTCTGAAATGAAGACGGGAATACATATGATCTGAATGAAGACAGACTTTTCTTTGACAATATTATGATTAAAATTTTAAGTAGCATGATATAAATTTTTCTTTATTCTTCACTATTATATTTCCATTAGGTTTGTTTGCAGATTAACGTTTCTATTCTGTAATCGAAAACTTTTTAAACCACATGCATTGGGTAAGGTTATCGCAGTCAAAAAGTATATTGTTACATCTTTACTGTTACTTTTTTATTATACTTTTCTTGTATCTTACTTTACAAGAAATTTCTAATTTGAAGTAGCAACCAATTTTGCAACGTTGTCACCGAGAGTCATATAACAGGCATTTTTCATTCTATTTACTGAATTTCATTAGTTGTAGCAATCTACAACACTAACATAGGAAGAAAGCAATAAATTATGTTTTTACTTTTCGTTTCGTGATGGATCAATACATTTACCTCAAGAAGTATAAAAAATACCTTAATCACTGTGTTGGCTATTGGCGCAATTGAATTTACTTTTCCACTATCCTAATAATGTTGTCTGGTGAGAAATAAATAATAAAGTGCTGAATATAATCAAAAAAATCGAAGTGATAAAGCAAAGTATATTCTTTATTTGTCAGTATCGAAATTAATTTTTATTTAAAAATAACAAAAAAAGGAATCCCAAAACTCTCTTCGACATAATGGTATATTTAAAATACAGAAACTCAAAATACGATTTTTTTTTTTAACTAAATTTATTGTTTACTAATTGATGTTTTTATAATTTAAGAAGTTGATCCGGTAGAAGTGCTGATTGAAATAATAATGATACACAATCGATATACTTCTCAGAGTCGTTTAATATTAATTAGAAGTGTAGTCACAATTCTATATAGCTGCAATAGATATTCGATGTGTGATATCATCATTTTCTGGATTGGGTGGTAGCTGATTCTATAACCTGTATCAAAATCGAAAGCCACCGTGCTGAGAAATATCTCGTTAAGAGTTCCGTAAGATATTTTTCCTGCAAATTGTACGTCGTTACTGTGGCAAGATAGTACCACCTAATGTGTTTAGTTTATAATTTGATTGTTTTTCTAAATTGCAGCACACACACACACAACACACAACTGAGTAAACTTATTAGTAAAAGAGTTTGAAATAAATTTCGTCTTTTGTTTTTTGCTGTTTGAATTTTAGGCAATATTTGACATTTCAAATTATGGGTAAAGATGAAATCGAATTATTTTATCTTATTAATCATAAAAGAGTTATTTCTTTCGTTCCAGTTGAGATTTTGGTTACATAATTTTATTTCGATTCTATTCGATATAAAACATTCATAATCTCAGATAACGTTTCATCTACGTCACACATAATTAATTACGATATCGTATTGAAATGGTGTCGTAAAACTCAATTTGTTGACGATTTTTTTTACTGCCTTCAAATCGTATGCTATGAGAGGCATCAAACAAGGACAAGTTCACCATATAAAGTCTTAGAATAATATTGAAGTATATTTTATTAATTAAACAATTTCTTAAATATTGACCAAAACATTGATTTGTGAGAGACCGGATTCGATTGATTCAAGTCATTAACATATTGAACAATTGAAAAAGTAAAATAAACCAGACAAGGCAAAACATATACTTTATGGTAAGTTTAAATCAACAAGGATTAAATTTTTAAAATCTTCATTAATTAATAAAATTTTAAATTAATAATTACAATGTTTGTAAACAATCTCTTCAAAATCTGAAGAATAATGCCTTCTTACGCCAATATTAAATGCTTTTAATTTTTAATTTATCTTAATATATGCCTTATGATGATTTTATACTTTTATAAAAGTTATTTTAATTTGAGAAATAGATCAATCAATTTTCACATGTCCAAATCACCACTAATATTCAACAATGAATTATTGTATGATTTTCAAAAAGAATATATATTGATTTGAATTGTTTTTCTTCTATTAGTATTTAGTATATAATTATTGTGCTATTATCCGACTTCTAACTTATAGTTTTAAAAGTAAATACAAAATACAGTTGATTAATATGTAATCATACTTTTCCCGAAACACTAAATCATGCACATTCGTATTTATTCACATAAATTGATATAATTCATAAATTTTTATTCGTATACACAACATATGTAAATCAGCATTGTGTTTGATAAAACCAAAAGGGAATTAAATATGGCAAGAAACTAATATTTTCTTTTAAAATCACTTTCCTTCAGTATAAATCTAAACATTTCTAATACAGCTCTGAAATTTCTTAATGTTTCATAACTAGTTAAATTATTTTTTCTTGTTGTTTATTTTATAAATCCATTCCAAAATGAATTGTAACAATAAATCAGCCATAGATTAAATATGTCAACCGAAAATACTTGACGATCTAAACTTCAAAAATTATTTTGCCGATATATCATGCAGATCGTATTTTTATTTGGGCAAAATGGCATCTCGGCTATTTTTATGATGACATTTTTTTTCTTTTTTTTTATGTGCCGGAACATTTTCTTTTGAGGGAAAAATGTTACCCATATCCCTCTCAAACCTGTCACAAATAAATTATGAAATATTTGTTTTGTATGTTTTTTTTTTAATTTATTGGAAAGAAGAATTTTTTTTATTTATTTTTATTATTTTAAGGAATATACTGATAAAATCAAATCAAGTTATTTTGAATTAGAAAAGTAGAAATCTGTAGCATGTATCGTGATTTGTGCAGGTATTTTAAATCTATATATTTTGAATATTTATTTACACTTCCGCATTATTATCGGAAATTAAATATACACATCACTCGTAAGATAAGATTTCTATCTATCTATTTAAAACCATTCTAAAATTTGCGTTTGTTAAAAGAAGAATAACACATGCAGATAATAAACTTTTAAATTGACACATTGATTCATTGCATTTAATTTGGCCCTCTAAATAAAAACAATAATTATTATAATATTATTCATAAAATGTAAACATATACATTATTCATAGATAACGTTTTCATCAATCATTTCTCATATTATATACTGTTCTCGAATTCGTCTTTAGTACAAGAGTAAGAATGCATGAATTTCAAAAATTATTTTATTAAAAAATTGATTTATGACTTTAGATATTTTCCCTCAAAATGAACAATAATTTATCTTAGCACACACACCCATATATATATATATATATATACATATATATATATATATATATATATATATATATATATATATATATATATATATATATATATATATATATATATATATATAATCATTTTTTTTAATTTGAAATAAATGCTAAACAAAGAACGATAAAGCAGAAAGACAAAACTATTTACTTATATAAAAAGATTGAACATGCAACAAATAGGCAAAGAAAATTTAAAACATTAAGTTTAAAATTTGAATAATTTAAATTGGCATTTATAATAAAAGGAAAATGGAAAATTCACAATAAATCAAATGTATCATCAACATGGCCAGCTTCGTCAGGGGGTGTTGTCCACATTGGCACTAAGCGTGGCTTTTCTGTAATGGCCCGAAATTAAGTTTAAATGAAGCCATTTCTACATGATACCCTTCCATTCTATTTAAACTGAAGATACGAGAATAATAAATTCATAATTGTAAAGATTAAATATCAAATTATATATATATATATATATATATATATATATATATATATATATATATATATATATATATATATATATATATATATATATATATATATATATATATATATATATATATATAAGTTTATGATATGTGTAAACAACAAAATAGACATATAAAAGAGAAATAGAGATAATAATATAAAATATATCATTCACCATTTGTGTGTGACTGAGTGTTTGTTTTTCTCGTGTATCAAACTTTATGTTTCTTTCAAATATCAAATTTGCTCTTAGCTAATAATGTTACCGCATTATTGGTGTTGAAAATCTTAGGTCTTATCCGAATTATATTTGAATAATAAGCGTATGTTACTCCACTTCTACTTTTGCAATGCGTATTTATAGCGCTTATATGTTTATCTTATATGTTACTTAAGAATACTCAAAAAAATTTGAATACTCAGTTCGCACGTTCAAACAATTTAATAGCAATTCATTTGAAATCGATAAATAAAATTAATATCCTGAATGTAAATAATTAGTATTAAGGAAGACATTATAATTTAAATTATATATTATTTTAAATGTGATGGTCATGAGCTATAAATAGTAACCTAGAAGGCCTTAATTATTCTGACAGTAAAAGTTATAATTACATAATTATATTTTGTATCAAAGCTGTTAATCATAGCTGGAATAAAAGAGATGGTTGCGCTTAATTTAAGATGGTTAATCAATATAATGAGTAAGTAAACAAAAATATTCTGCACTGTTGCAAGCATTGCTTCTTCATTTTTAAAAAAGGACTTGTTTTGAATAAATCAGTAGAAAGCGAAAACATGTGAGGAATGTTTCATGTATATTATGTAAATGATTAATTGTATAATTATTCAGATAAAATAATTATCCTGTTATATACTTTACATTACTGATTAAGATATACCTTTTCAGCATTTAGAAGCCATGATTACTAATACATATCATCCATATTTTATCAAACCATTATTCAAAATGGTATAATCATATGATTTTTCTCAATAATGAATTTTTAAAAATTCATTATTGTCGAATTCAAAAATGTTAGCATTTTGTTAAATCACAATTTATGCATACATAGTTGTTGTTGTTACACCAGCATGCTTATACCTGTACCTAGGAATGAATTAGGTTCTACTAGTAAGATAGGAGCAGCAGGGAGGAGTCTTTGTGATTTTGAAGCAGGAATCTGGCAGAAGACCCCCAATACTTGGCTTGCCCCTCCCAAATTCATTTCTCTTCATTTTTAGGACATTGCATCAGATATCGTTTCATTTGGAGGACATTGCGACCAAGCTCAGTTTTAACATGCCCCAGCCGCTTTAACGAACACGACAGATTTTCAGTTAATCTGGGGTTTAAGTTCACTACCTTACCATAATGAGAACCACGTGCTAACCAACCAGGTCGCCGCAACCCATGCATAAAGAGTGTAAATTTATTAAAGGATTATTAAGGTAAAATTGTAAGATATATTTAAGAAAATCATTAAATTATGAAATTTTATTTTGTTATAGCCATTATTTACTATTGTATTTTCACCATTTAAATTATTATAGCTCATCTGAAAGTATTATATCTAATTTTTCCTTAGTTTAACGTATAAAAATTTAGTCTGCAGTACTCCTTATTTGGCTAATTTTATAACAATAATATATTTTACATCATTGGATTTACATTGAAATTCTTATTTAACATATTGGTCAAAATACAAGCAGTGAGTCATTATTGTATTGTATAAATAATTACCAGTGTTAACGAATTTAAAATTAAACTGTATTTTTTTAAAATGTAAAATAGGACAGTAAAAACAATTGCGTACATTCCTTTTTTTTTGTAAAAGATTTAACCTAAATTTTTTCTGTGTTAACAGAGAGTCTTCTGAAAATAATTTCTTCTTTCATTAAGAAATCTTAGAATAGAAATAATACATTTCCTTTGATATTCAAAATATTATTTTTATCTTAATTATTTTTCTCTATGCCACTATTCTTTAGAAGAAGGAAACAAAGCATTAATTCCGAGAACACCAAAAATAGTACATAAATTAGAATTTTATTTTTATGTCACTTTAAATTACAATGTAATTGTAAGCTCTCATTATTATATATTGGTTAAATAATTGTTTTAAAATATTTAATTAAAAAAAATAAAAAGAAGCGACTGTAAGATATATCTTAGTTAAATAATTTATGTTCCGTACTGTTATAAATTAATTCGCTAAAACTGCAGATTTTCTTTTTCCATAAAAGTTAGAGTGAAACAATAAATATTACCTCAAACTTATTTACACGGTAAATATGAAAATACCATTTAATAATGTAAGCACTTAATATGTAATGTTGAAGAAAGATTTTAGCATTATTTTAAAAATATGTAAGTTGGGGAGTCTAATGCTTTCCTCTAAAATGTGTTGATATTAGGCCTTTAATGCACAAGGAAATATATAATGTGTCTGGCGATTAAAATGAATTCAGCAATAGTGCTGTCTCCCAATGCGTATTTAATAATTCCAAATAGAGGTAGATTTCAATATTAGATCGCACTTATTCAATATTTTGCATCGTAACGGATGTTGATAAATTCATTTTTTTCGACAAATAGTACCGATTTTTAATTTCGAATGTGTTATCACTAAGTTATTTCCTTTTTTTTACATACCAAGAGAATAAAGAATGAAATCTTTTATACAGAAGTACAAAGGAATTCCTCATCAACCCTCCGGAAGTGTATAGGTTTCCATTATGAAGTAATACAAATTAAGCAGATTTTGCCTGCCTTTTACATAGATATCATTTCAGTTGGAAGACATTGCAACAAATTTCTATTTTATATTCACCAATCGTGATTTGTGATCATAGCACCTCATAGGTTGGCTAAGGTATAGAATCATCTGCTGATATATAGTCAATTAATATAAAGCTTTTATTTTAGTTGGCTATCAGCAAAGGTATATTTCCTATTTACCAACAAGAATGATAAGAAAGTGAATTTCATCTCTTATTTTTATTTCAATATCGCCTTAGAATATTTTTTTCCTCCAATTATTTCATTAAAAATTTCGAAAAGTAAATAATAATTTCTATATCAATCACAATTTTCATTTCTTTTCTTCAATTTAAAGTCACTACATTTTAAATAAAGAAAGAGAGTTAAATTATTTTTAACTTCTTATGTAGGCTATTTTAACACTAAGAGTCTTGTACTAAGTCCTTCCTTTCATGTTGTTTAATTTTCATAAATTTATTTTTAATTTAAATTCACAATTTATTGCTAGAAATGAAATTAAAATTTAGTAGAGAGGTTTTCACGGACATTGTAAATTGATGTGTCTCTTTATAGCGTCACACAAAACAGTGATCGCAATTCTCATCTGGATTTTTGAAATCACCAGCTGGTTCCGATGGCGAGTCGTTATTCAGAAAAGAGTACAGCGCAGATGTCATGAATGTCTTTTTATTTGTCATATTTCACGTAAAAAAAATAAATAAAAAAAATAAAACAAGTCTATGATCTAGAGTCTAGGGCAGTCCTCACTTCTCGACAACATTTTCGCATATGCTGCTATCTTTTTCATTCTTGATTTTATTCTTTCTTGCTCTTTTTTTGTCGCGAGAAAAAAAAGGAGGATTGCATGAACGCGACCATCTCAGCGGAACCCCCTGACAGTAATAAAATAAAAGGAACATATGTCGAGATGGATTCAAACTGTATATCAATATTAATGTTATTCGATTTGGCTGGGGAAAGGAAAGCGAAAAAGCCGGATGGAAGGATAGAATAATCCTCTAGGAAATCTTGATATGTATACAAAAAATACATTTCTGTTGCATTGAATTGAATCACACACACATATGTTTGCTTGCCAAGGGAATACTTTTGCTTACTTTCGAGAAAAAGTTTTTCCAGAAGGGTAATGGGACTTTGGTTGAACTGAAAGGTCCGAGTTTTGTTGAGAATGATCGAATCTTATAAGATCATAACATGTTGGGACCTCGGCTGCTAGAAAATGTAGTGTTTCCTATAAAACTATACAATTAATTTAACATTCAGTTATTGAAATACAATGCTGAAATTCATCAAATTTACATAATTAATTTTTATAGGCATTAAAAAATTTAACTTTAAAAGAATGATGTAGATTTATATATCGGTGATAACTAAATATTGATATCTGTGACGAAATTACTTAGTGCTAATTTTAAATTGCGTATAATTTTCATATAGAGTTTAAATAATGATTAATTTCATTTTCAAAACATTTAATGAGAAAAACTGCAATTTGGACTGAGGATTAGTTTAAATGTAGTAGCTTCAAATTTAAAATTAAAGCAAAACATGATTCACCAATATAAACAGAAAGAAAATTAGCAGATTACCGTAAGAGAAACTTACATTATCTGTATAAATTCTTAATAATCTTTTCATTCATGCATTTGTGTAACATACTCCGAAATTTGAAATTTTCAGTTTTATATACTTTTTTTTAAAAAAAACTTAGGTTTAAAATATAAAAAAAATATCAAATGGCAACACAGTAGATAAATTCTTTATAGTCATAATGTGTATTGGTATTTTATATTTAAATGTAAATTGGATGTATTTAAATAAATATTAATTCCAATAAATTTTTTGAATAAAATATTTCAATTCAGAATATGTAAGGAAAGTTAAAAGGAACTATTTTCTGGAAAAAATTGTAATAAATAGTAATAAATCATGAAAAATTATCTAAATATATGAAGTGAAAATACCCTATTTATTGTTTTTATAGGTTATCAAGAACATAGTTTTAAGTTAATTTCACTTTGTAAATTAATAAACAATTTAAATGAACCAATGTTTTGTTAAAACAAGAACTGTCATAATTTTATAGTTGATCTTACAAAATTTTCACTAAAATTTTAACATTGAAAAGAATAATTACTTGTATAAAATTTTAGTTTAATTTATAAAATCAGCTGTTTAATCTTTAAACAGATTCAAAATTTCAATAATAATGTGGAAAATAATTACATAACTTTAGATTTAATTAGCAATTTTAGAGGAAAATGCGAAGTTAATTTTTGTGTTAATAGTATATATGTAACGAAAAAATTTACATTTTTTGCTTGCTTTTTTTCTTTTGTTTTTGATTATGTTTATAGGATTGATTTTATGAACAACCTACCTTCAGATATAAACAGTTGATTCTTAAAATTATTATCATTAAATGCTAGAGTTATATGTTTTATTTTTTTCCTTTATTGTTTGTTTGCCTACTAAATTTTTATTTTTGGTAACTTTTTGTTTCAAAAGACAAGACTTACTTTTATAAGTGTTTTTCGATCTATAATTTAACTTATCTATCCCGTTTATAAAATATCTTTCACAATAAAAACAAGCAATTACAAAACAAAGGTTGCTAAGCAATGAATGTTTTTAAATACACTTTGAACATAATTTCACAAAGTAAATTTTTCAGCGACTGATTAAAGATGTTGCGATGAATTTTTGTTCAATATATTATGAATATTTTAATGACAAAAAATATAAAATTAAGAAAATAGTAATAATTGATTAGCATTAAATATACCCACTGTATTATAGTAATTATATTTAAAAAATGAAGTAGAAAAG